>JAVGWX010000018.1:0-600000 GCA_036924085.1 Ariolimax columbianus | reverse complement strand
CTGACTGCGTACGAAGAAGAAGACTCCGCACAGGCCACAACAGACTGAGGTACCATCTATTCAATAAACTGAAGATAGGTGGCACTGATGAATACACCTGTGGTACAGGGAAAATGACCGCTGAACATCTGCTGCAAAATTGCCCGACATACGAGGACCAGAGAAAGCACATGTGGCCATCACCAGTGGCAACACTAGACAAGCTCTATGGCAGTGTCGACAGCCTCATGATGACAGCTACTTTCTTTGAACAAATTCATGTTGATGCCTGACAGCATACGAAGAAGAAGGATGTTATTTATCTAGATTTTTCAAAGGCGTTTGATAGAGTACCTCATCAAAGATTGTTTATGAAATTAAAATTACATGAAATAGGTGAGGAAGTTTCCAAATGGATAGACAATTCATTACGGGAAAGAAGGCAGAGAGTGGGCATAAATAAGGAACACTCTGAGTGATGTGAGATGGAAAGTGGCATGCCACAGGGCTCAGTTTTGGGACCAATTTTGTTCTTGATATATAAATGATTAGACATTGATATCGGATCCACAACTGCAAAATTTGTAGATGAAACTATGCAGAAGTGTCTCATCTAAAACAGAAGTGGATATATTGAAGTCGGATTTCGATAAAATTCAAGAATGTTCTGCGAGCTTGCAAATGGAGTTTAGTTAGTTAGTTTTCTTTCCACTTGTGCCGTTTAGCGTCGTGGGGAGCTTGAGTCGTCTATCCTGCGCCAAGTGCGTTGCGTCGGTCAATGTGAGCCCTTGTCGTTGCACAATCACTCTAATGTCATCTATCCACCTACCTCACGGCCACTCCCTTGCCCTGTAGCCAGATCTACCAGCATTGTAAGCCATCAGTGGAAGATGATGAGGGTGACCAAACCAACTTATTTTCTGCCTGGAAATGTATTCGACACAAGATGTAGTGTCGACCATACTTCGAATGTCGTCATTCCGCATTCTGTCTCTTCTGGTAACACCAATGACTTTTCTCAAACACTTAATTTCACAAGTAAAAATTATCCTCCAGCACGCCCTTGACAGAGGCCATGTGTGGCACTGGTAGCATAAAATCGGCATAAATATACTGTTTATCAGCTGTTGCTTTGTTGCCAATCTAATGCTCGGGTGTCTAAGCAATGGGGACAGCTGATAAGTCATGCTTTCTGGCACCTTGTCTCGATTTCCCTGTCGATCCTACCGTCTGCCGAAAAAATACTGCCCAAATACTTGAACTCATGGACCTGTTGAAGAGCAATATCATTTAGACTTATCTTGAGTGGCCCAGGAGTTCTACTGATCATCATAGTTTCTGTTTTGTTCTCACTAATTCACATTTTGTATTTAGCACAGGTAGTCGCAAGCACGTTCATGTGGTTTTGCAGTTTGTTTTCATCTTCGTACAGCAAGCACTGATCATCTGCAAAGAGTAATTCGTGAATTGAGTTATGTTCTGCTTCAGATGTCTCAATTTGACCAGTCTCTGGTGCGATTTTGTCCATGTAGATGTTAAACAACAGAGGAGAAAGCAAACACCCTTGTCTCACACCGGTAGTGATTTCAAAAGCATCTGTGACACCATCAGTCGTTCTGACGACGTTTGTACTCGAACGATACAGTGCTCTGACATTATCAAGAAGCTGGCCTTGTACACCATAATCTTCCAAAGTTGAATCCTGTCTACCCTATCGAACACTTGTTCCTGATCGATGAAAGCAACACATAGATTTTTGTTGTATTCTATTGATCTTTCGCTTATTTGTCTTAATGGAGTTTAATGTAGACAAATGTACAGTCATCCACATGGGTAGATCCAATATGGAACATAATTATAGAATTGGCGAGAACAATATTAGAAAGATAGAAAAGGGACCTAGGGGTTTTAATAGATCATACAGGTAAGGTGAGTGAGCAAGTCCAGGAAGCAGTGAAAAAGGCATATACAATGTTAGGTATGATAAAAAGAAATATCCAACTTAAGAGCAAGGAAGTGATAGTTAAACTGTATAAAGCATTAGTTATATTTTTAGTCAGAGTGGTGAATGCTTGAAATGCATTGCCACAGGAAATAGTGGAGAATAGATTGGATGCACATATGTATTTTTAGATCAAGTGAACTATAAGGAAACTGGTTGTATACAGACTTGCAGAGTCTTCTAAACCAGTATAAAGAAGTTAAGCTATAGTCCTCATTTTATTACACAACCACAACTTCTGAATTCCTTTTCTCTAAAATATTCCAATTTTTCTATATTCCTTTCCTGTAAAATATTCCAGTATTTGATATACCTCTCAAATATTTCAATCTTCTGCATTATGTTTACCTTGTAATGTTTTACTCGTTTCGAAAGGCTACAAATGGAAACGACAACGCCAGTGATGATTGGACCTATGTTAAAGAAGATGGGACTGACTTTAAGTTTGCCACCAACTCATCTCCTATTCCCATGCCTGGCCCTACAGCCATCCCCATGCCAGGACCAAGCCCACCATCCCAGCCATCCACCAGCCCAACAGCACCTCCAAGGCCTACCACTGGCCCCCAGATTGCAGACAGCCTGCCACAGCCACAAATTTACCCAAGTAAGTTAGGAACCATATTTATACATAATAGTTGTGAACTATAGGAACCATATTTATACATGATAGTTGTGAACTATAGGAACCATATTTATACATGATAGTTGTGAACTATAGAAACCATATTAATACATGATACTTGTGATCTATAGGAACCATATTTATACATGATAGTTGCGATCTATTGAAACCATATTTATACATGATAGTTGTGATCTATAGAAACCATATTTATACATGATAGGGGATCAAGATGCTGCAGCGGTCAGCGACCCATAGCTGACTGCTAGCGTCAGGGCCAGCGAACCAGAGCTGCCAAGATCCTTCTACACCTCCACGTGGTGATCCTGGATAATAGGCTGCAGCAGGGCAGACTGGCTAAGGAGAAGGGATCGAAGAGGGAATGCTAACCCGGTACTAAAAAAATGCTTGCTGAAGTCGGATGTGTTGGACCGAAAGGTGCAAATATCGTAGCCAAGCTGTAAACTACGACCTAACGCATTCCGTTCTCTGGACTACATTCTGCTACTTAAGCCCTTTCAGGGTTTGGTAGTGGGAGATTGAGAACGAACGAAGAAGAAGAAGATACATGATAGTTGTGATCTATAGAAACCATATTTATACATGATAGTTGTGAACTATAGAAACCATATTTATACACGATGGGTGTGATCTATAGATATCATATTTATACATGACGGGTTGTGATCTATAGAAACCATATTTATACATGGGTGTGACCTAATTAGCTCCCCTACTGCAAATGAGCTTCTTATGTCCTGACCAATCAACAAGGGTTGAGGGCCATCATCATCATGTGATGAGGGGACACAAGGTCAAATGGTAGATGTCAAAAATATGTTCAAGTAAAGAGCATGACAGGTATCAACAAAGTTTGGAATTTGAAGAAGTGGAATAAATGTACACTTTTGTCATTTCAGCAAAGATATCTATTATATTGTCTGGGTTATTTTTTGGTTGATGTATGTGCACACTGCTTGTTTTTATTTCTGAGATTTGTCATAGTGTAATCTTGTTCTCCCTCAGATCTCAGGATTCAGCAAAGCTTGGATCAGATGTTAGCCATGGGCTTCTCCGACACGGATGGCTGGTTGACTGCTCTTCTGACTGAGTATAATGGGGACATTGGGTCCACCCTTGATGCTATTAAGGCCAAGGCCACACAACAGCTGGAAAACCTCAGGGAAAGCAGTAAATGAGCGCCACCTACTGGTTTTGTGATAGCAGATTGTGTAGAGGAAGTTGGTCTGTAGGAGAAGTTGGTCTGTAGGGGATGTTGGTCTGTAGGAGAAGTTGGTCTGTAGGGGGTGTTGGTCTGTAGGGGGTGTTGGTCTGTAGGGGATGTTTGTCTGTAGAAGAAGTTGGTCTGTAGGGGATGTTGGTCTGTAGAAGAAGTTGGTCTGTGGGGGGTGTTGGAATGTTGGTCTGTAGGAGATGTTGGTCTGTAGGAGAAGTTGGTCTGTAGGGGATGTTGGTCTGTAGGAGAAGTTGGTCTGTAGGGGAAGTTGGTCTGTAGGGGATGTTGGTCTAGAGTTCTTGACGGAGGAATATCTTAGTGCAAGAATAAGTTTTTAAAAATATTACCTGTAACTTAGATGTGATGTGTAGATGACTCCTTTCATTGATGTTTTCTGGTTTCTTAATGTTCACTTTATACTTGTATGCTGTGTTTACTTGTTTATTTCTTATTGCTGTTGTGTTGTTTTAATCACATTACTTTTGATCTGACAAGGATGGTAGCTGTTATGAGAAACTGTACCAGAATTTGAGAGACAATATGTCATAAAAATGCTTTTTGACACTTTTTCAATAAAGAAAGCAATAGATTAATTGGTTTTTTAATGAACATTGTTAGATACCATTGTGTATGTTTGTAATTGGGGTAGTACTAAGCTGGTTTCTGCTGTGCTGTTTAAAGAGTTTTTGAGTGTGACATCTTGTAGAATCCATACTTATATGTGAGTGCTGGTTTATGTGGACATACAAGATGAAAAGTAACTTTAGTGTAAGATTCACTTTGTACACTCTCCCAGAAAGAAAAGTACCTTTAGTGTAATGTTCACTCTCCCAGGAAGAAAAGTAATTATAGTGTAAGGTTCACCTTGTACACTCTCCCAGGAAGAAAAGTAATTATAGTGTAAGGTTCACTTTGTACACTCTCCATCATCAAGCAGATTGTGAAATAGACCCCAAAAAAATGTGAAATAGAGATGCGACCAAGCGTTTACTCTTGATAAGCTGGTATGTGAATTGTCACCAGAAATATCACCAACATATCATTTTTTATCTAGTCAAAAATTGAGACAAGACGTTTGACATATACTTTACAGTCTAGAAAACAATGAATTTCACAAATATAAAAAGCAATGTCCTCTAGGTTTTGAGGGAAACATTTGTCAAACATAAATAGAAAGAAGAAAAAAAAGCTAGGAAATCACTGACATTAAATCTCTATTGATTTTTCTAAATAATTCAGTTTGGTACGGGAACAACAAGGATCAACCTCTGACATTTCTGGTGTTGGACATTAATTGTCTCTGTGCCAGTTTGTCTGATCAATATTTCACCTTGTTTGTTCATAAAGAATCTAGATTTTTCCATGATCTTTGTACGAGTTGTGTACTTTTGTAGTGTTTGCCTGCCATTTTGTTTTGGATATTTTTTAAATTTTAATCTTTAGAAATTGTATGAGAAAATGATTTTTGTGAATAGCTATAAATTCAAGCGTATTCTTTTGTATTTGTTACAAATGATAGTTTGGGTGAAGTTTTCTGGTGTATCTTCTCTGTCAGAAAAATCTTATGTTCAAGATCAGAAAATATTGTTAATGCATTTTGTTGTTGTTATTGGTGCTGATAATGAAATTGTGAGTTGAAAATATACATTATTGTGAGTACAATATAGGAGGATGCATTTGTTCATTTATTATGTGTCAAATACAAAAATAAATATTTGGTGCCAAGACAAGATCTTGTTTAGTCAATGTCTGCCTAGGGTACCAACTGTGATTGTGGAGTGAGATTGGTTCAGTGAGAGTTAATATGATGCTATCTCACAATGTCTGCCTGGGGTACCAACTTTGATTGTGGAGTGAGATTGGTCTAGTGAGAGTTAAAATGACTTATGGTTGCTTGTCTGCACTCAAGAAGTTTTGAACAAAAAGACTATTGAGACAGGATACATTCATTTGTCCTTGTTTCACTCCAGTAGTAGCATTGGGGCACTGCTGCAGTTAGCCTAATTTAGGAAGCCTGCACCAAAGTACCTTGCGTGCCTCTGTGATGGTGGTTTCTGTATACATTTGTTGTACATATGAGGTTGCTATCCCCATGTACAACTCTCTTCAGCCAATATTTGTAACATGGTTAGATGTTCAGTGGCTCTGTTTCAACTCTGTGTTTGTCTGTGACATCCATTTACTCTCCACCATTTATGTGCCCTTCCCACATGGATACAATCAGGTCAGGTCAGGTCAGCAGAGTGGATGCTGTCTGTTGGTCAGGTCAGCAGAGTGGATGCTGTCACTAGGTCTGTTGGTCAGGTCAGCAGAGTGGATGATGTCACTAGGTCTGTTGGTCAAGTCAGCATAGTGGATGCTGTCACTAGATCTGTTGGTCAGACCTGGTCAGGTCAGCAGAGTGGATGCTGTCTGTTGGTCAGGTCAGCAGAGTGAATGCTGTCACTAGGTCTGTTGGTCAGGTCAGATCAGCAGAGTGGATGCTGTCACTAGGTCTGTTGGTCAGCAGAGTGGATGCTGTCATTAGGTCTGTTGGTCAGCAGAGTTGATGATGTCAGTAGGTCTGTTGGTTAGGTCAGGTTAGCAGAGTGGATGCTGTCAGTAGGTCTGTTGGTCAGATCAGGTTAGCAGAGTGGATACTGTCACTAGGTCTGTTGGTCAGGTCAGCAGAGTGGATGCTGTCACTAGGTCTGTTGGTCAGGTCAGCAGAGTGGATGCTGTCACTAGGTCTGTTGGTCAGGTCAGCAGAGTGGATGTTGTCACTAGATGTCACCTCTTACATGCCCAACTATATATCATCTTTTTCTTCATGATGCCCTATTTCTCTTCAATGTGGGATTTACTTTCTCGATACTAAGTCAACAAAGGAAAACCCGGGGAGGGGGAAAGAATGTGTCTAGTACAGGTAGGCGCTAGGTGCTGACCACTCTGGCATTCTGATTTGGGTAGTGTTGGATTAGTGACAGACAGAGGCCAGCAGAGCTTGCTGCAAAATTTTAAGTGACATGAATTCAGAGTGATTCCTTCCAATAACAACTAAATGGAGGTAGATCCAAACTAGGTGATGGCTCGAGCAGACAGAGGTCAATTGGACAGCTCTGATGCTGCTTGAAACTATATAATGCCAGACAAAGTTTAACTCAAGCAGACTGGCCATAGAGAGAGAGACATAGAATTTAGCTAGGAGTTTTTTTTAGCTCGCCGACTTTATAGAAGAGTGATTGATAGGCTGTTTGACGAACGTTAGTGAGATAGAATGGAATACAGGATTTCTGAACCAGCATACGCCTTTGAGTCTTGGCCAGTCGCTCTATAAGGTGTGTGTTGGGCGCCTTGTGTCTAGTAGAGATCTGAATGTGCGTTGTTCATGCAGAACACCTTGTGAATGATTATGTTCTGAAGGATGTGTGTGTGGTGTGTGAAGGACACCGAGGGAACGATGTATGTTCCAGAATGTGTGTATACGCAGATCGATTGAGTGTGTGATCACATTGTGAGTATACGTTGAATAGATTGAATGTATAATGTCCAGATCACCCGCCTGAGGGGATCTGAGTGTCACAGAATAGGAACGAGAGGATGAGTTTTTGAGAGTGTATTGAGGGTGCAGATAAGGGGAGGGGAGTGTGCGGCTAGAACTGGGTTGGGGTAGTTCCGAGCAATATTCTATAGCTTTTGCTTACAACGTCCGCAAGATATAAATATTTTGTTGATATTCATTTGTAATAATATTGTTTTTTGCTGTTTGTTTGCTAAATGTTGGTTTTTGTTAATATTCAGGTAATAAATCTATTACCTGCCGTTTGATATGTTATTTGCTGTGTGTGGTCGTGGATGTATGTGGTAACATTCTAAATAGAAAAAAACCCAGTGAAAACCTGGACTCTGCTACACACTGATAGTCAAGTTTTGTTGGCTTCCTCTAGCCATACCACTGATAGTCAAGTTTTGTTGGCTTCCTCTAGCCATACCACTGATAGTCAAGTTTTGTTGGCTTGCTCTAGCCATGCCACTGATAGTCAAGTTTTGTTGGCTTCCTCTAGCCATGCCACTGATAGTCAAGTTTTGTTGGCTTGCTATAGCCATGCCACTGATAGTCAAGTTTTGTTGGCTTGCTCGAGCCATGCCACTGATAGTCAAGTTTTGTTGGCTTGCTCGAGCCATGCCACTGATAGTCAAGTTTTGTTGGCTTGCTCTAGCCATGCCACTGATAGTCAAGTTTTGCAAACATCTCTGACAGGACACAAAATCTGGGCAGATAACCACATCAATAATGTCAGAAGATTATTTCCCATCTTTATTTAATACTTGATCCCTGCATCATTCAATAATAGAATAACAAGAAGAAATAGAATACTGGAAGAATACATTCTATCATATCTACTGGAAGAATACACTCTACCATATCTACTGGAAGAATACACACTACCATATCTACTGGAAGAATACACTCTACCATATCTACTGGAAGAATACACTCTACCATATCTACTGGAAGAATACACTGTAGCATATCTACTGGAAGAATACACTGTAGCATATCTACTGGAAGAATACACTGTAGCATATCTACTGGAAGAATACACTCTACCATAACTACTGGAAGAATACATTCCATCATGTCTACTGGAAAAATAGACTCTACCATATCTACTGGAAGAATACACTGTAGCATATCTACTGGAAGAATACACTGTAGCATATCTACTGGAAGAATACACTCTACCATATCTACTGGAAGAATACACTCTACCATATCTACTGGAAGAATACACTGTAGCATATCTACTGGAAGAATACACTCTACCATATCTACTGGAAGAATACACTGTACCATATGTACTGGAAGAATACACTGTACCACATCAACATTTACAAAGTAGATGTAGTCTGAAACATATTACATGACATACTACAATTACCAGCATTAGCACTAGCTACTAGTCACATGAACAAAACCAGCCCTTTGATGTTACCTTCATTGACCTGACAAAGGCATTTGATTTGGTTAGTAGAGATGGCCTCTTGAAAATCCTCTCTAAAATAGGCTGCCTAAACAAACTGCTGCGACTAACAATATCGTTCAATGAGGGCATGACAGGAACAGTCCAATCTAATGGTAGCATATCACAACCATTTCATATTCGCAGTAGTGTTAAGCAGGGCTGTGTTCTGGCCCCGACACGGTTCGGAATCTACTTTGCTCTGTTACTGAAGCATGCATTTGGTAATGCAAATGAAGGAATCTGCCTTCACACTAGGTTGGATGGTCAGCTGTTTAACCTTGCAAGGGTCAAGGTCAAAACCAAGATAAGGGAGATCACCAACAGGGACTTGCTTTTCGCTGATGATGCTGCAATTGTCACCCACAGTCAGCAGGAACTTCAGAGATTGATGGATCGCTTCTCCCAGGCTGGCAAAGATTGTGGGCTCACAATAAGTCTCAACAAGACAAATGTTCTGGGACAGGAAGTAGATGCCACGCCAACTCTTAGCATCGATAATTATGAACTGACAGCTGTGCATCAATCCACATACCTGGGATCCTCCATGAACGACAAGCTCTCTCTAGACCCAGAAATAGACAGTCACATTGGCAAAGTTGCTGCTACATTTGCTTGCCTCACAATGTGTGTTTGGAAAAACCAGAAACTGGTAATTAAAACCAAGGCCATGGTATACAATGCATGTGTCGTCAGCACACTTCTATTGGGCAGCGAGACTTGGACAACTTATGTGACATCAGCACACTTCTATATGGCAGCGAGACTTTGACAACTTATGTGACGTCAGCACACTTCTATATGGCAGCGAGACTTTGACAACTTATGTGATGTCAGCACACTCCTATATGGCAGCGAGACTTGGACAACTTATGTGACGTCAGCACACTCCTATATGGCAGCGAGACTTTGACAACTTATGTGACGTCAGCACACTCCTATATGGCAGCGAGACTTTGACAACTTATGTGATGTCAGCACACTCCTATATGGCAGCGAGACTTTGACAACTTATGTGACGTCAGCACACTTCTATATGGCAGCGAGACTTTGACAACTTATGTGACGTCAGCACACTTCTATATGGCAGCGAGAGGTGGACAACTTATGTGACGTCAGCACCATTCTATATGGCAGCGAGAGGTGGACAACTTATGTGACGTCAGCACACTTTTATATGGCATCGAGAGGTGGACAACTTATGTGACGTCAGCGCCATTCTATATGGCAGCGAGAGGTGGACAACTTATGTGACGTCAGCACACTTTTATATGGCATCGAGAGGTGGACAACTTATGTGATGTCAGCGAGAGGTGGACAACTTATGTGACGTCAGCACACTTCTATATGGCAGCAAGAGGTGGACAACTTATGTGACGTTAGCACACTTCTATATGGCAGCGAGAGGTGGACAACTATTGTGACGTCAGCACACTTCTATATGGCAGCGAGACTTGGAGAACTTATGTGACGTCAGCACACTCCTATATGGCAGCGAGACTTGGACAACTTATGTGATGTCAGCACACTTCTATATAGCAGCGAGACTTGGACAACTTATGTGACGTCAGCACACTCCTATATGGCAGCGAGACTTGGACAACTTATGTGACGTCAGCACACTCCTATATGGCAGCGAGACTTGGACAACTTATGTGACGTCAGCACACTTCTATATAGCAGCGAGACTTGGACAACTTATGTGACGTCAGCACACTTCTATATGGCAGCAAGACTTGGACAACTTATGTGACGTCAGCACACTTCTATATAGCAGCGAGACTTGGACAACTTATGTGACGTCAGCACACTTCCATATCGCATCGAGACTTGAACAACTTATGTGACATCAGCACACTTCCATATCGCATCGAGACTTGAACAATTTATGTGACATCAGCACACTTCCATATCGCATCGAGACTTGAACAACTTATGTGACATCAGCACACTTCCATATCGCAGCGAGACTTGAACAACTTATGCCAAACAAGAGCACAGGCTTAACACCTTCCACCTATGGTGCCTGCGATCCATTCTTGGAATTACATGGAGGGACCGAGTGACAAATGCAGAGGTGCACTATCTATCATCATACAGTCAGTTATGACTGAAAGGGGCTACCACTATCTATCATCATACAGTCAGTCATGACTGAAAGGGGCTACCACTATCTATCATCATACAGTCAGTTATGACTGAAAGGGGCTACCACTATCTATCATCATACAGTCAGTCATGACTGAAAGGGGCTACCGCTATCTATCATCATACAGTCAGTTATGACTGAAAGGGGCTACCACTATCTATCATCATACAGTCAGTCATGACTGAAAGGGGCTACCACTATCTATCATCATACAGTCAGTTATGACTGAAAGGGGCTACCACTATCTATCATCATACAGTCAGTTATGACTGAAAGGGGCTACCACTCGAAGTCATATCATCACAGTCATCCATGACTGAAAAGTGCTACCACTAGCTATCAAGAAGAGATCCAGTTACAATATTCAGACTGTCTGGCTGAAATACAATCTACTCAATAGATTAGAAATTGGACAGATAGACAAGGTGTTAAATTGGAGAGGATTCAACAACAGTGGAATGGGTTCTCTAAATCTGTCAGCTCCTAGACAGGAGCACAGTGATGGTATGGTTTTTTAAAACTATATGGTGATGAGAGACGCATGAAACAGACCACCAATAACCAGATGTTATAACTGGACAGATCACCAATAACATGTTATAACTGGACAGATCACCAATAACAGATGTTATAACTGGACAGATCACCAATAACATGTTATAACTGGACAGATCACCAATAACATATATTATAACTGAACAGATCACTAATAACATGTTATAACTGAATAGATCACCAATAACAGATGTTATAACTGGGTAGACTACAATAACAGATGTTATAACTGGACAGATCACCAATAACCAGATGTTATAACTGGACAGATCACACACAAACCTCTGACAGATCACACACAAACCTCTGACAGATCACACACAAACCTCTGACAGATTACACACAAACCTCTGACAGATCACACACAAACCTCTGACAGATCACACACAAACCTCTGACAGATCACACACACCCTTGACCCAATAGCCCGATTTGGTGATGCCCTTGGTCAATTAATGTGATTTATCAGTCATGGAAGGCAAAAAGTCAAGAGCACAGACCCGTTGGACTTTCCAAAGCGGGAAGACAACATATGACAGTCTTTAAGTGACTGAGGGCTGGATTGGAGTGAGGCTAGGAAAAAGATGGCAGATAGAACAGTGTGGCGTTCTCTCTGGCAAACCTCTACACCTCGCTGTAGAAGAGGAGTGAATAAGTCAGTTTGAGGAACTGCACCATGACAAGACACACTCACTTCAATAACGACCCCAGACAGGTCCAGGACAATGACCCCAGACAGGTCCAGGACAATGACCCCAGACAGGTCCAGGACACCAACAGAGACATTTATCATATTTACAATTGATCAGCAAAATGTTTAATTAATTGTCACACATCAATCACCAAGCACATCTGTCACACATCAATCACCAAGCACATCTGTCACACATAAATCACTAAGCACATCTGCCACACATCAATCACCAAGCACATCTGCCACACATCAATCACCAAGCACATCAATCACATCTGCCACACATCAATCACATCTGTCACACATCAATCACCAAGCACATCTATCATACATCAATCACCAAGCACATCTGTCACACATCAATCACATCTGTCACACATCAATCACCAAGCACATCTGTCACACATCAATCACCAAGCACATCTGTCACACATCAATCACATCTGCCACACATCAATCACATGTCACACATCAATCACACATCACATCTGTCACATATCAATCGCAATTGACCAATGTTGTTGCTGTGGCTTAACACAGACAAGTATATTTGTTCTGCTTTCTTGTTCGTTATCTGGATGTCTCACAACAACATGGACATCTCACCAAAACTTGGACATTTCACAACAACCTGGACATCTCACAACAGCATGGACATCTAATAACAACCTGGACATCTCACAACAACCTGGCCATTTCATTACAAGATGGACATCTGGCTACAACCTGGACATCTCACTAGTTTAGTAAACAATCCTTGTTAAAGATCTCCTTTTATCCTATGTACAAAAGTTGACCACAATATGTCGGTCTGTGTGAGCAGCTCTCATCAATGTAGACCAACATGACATAGATCTGAGACAAGCTGCAATCATAGTCAACAAAATACTGCATTCAAGCCACTAGATAGTGTATAAACATTCTCAATATTTCTATAAGGTCAAATAGAAAAATACTTTTAAATGATAATGTGAAGGGTATAAAAAATACAATTATATAATATCACAATAGATTTGGCCAATTCATGATAAATACCAGCATTGAGATTAACATACATACAACTACTAAACCATGATAAATACCAGCATTGAGATTAACATACATACAACTACTAAACCATGATAAATACCAGCATAGTGATTAACATACATACAACTACTAAACCATGATAAATACCAGCATTGAGATTAACATACATACAACTACTAAACCATGATAAATACCAGCATTGAGATTAACATACATACAACTACTAAACCATGATAAATACCAGCATTGAGATTAACATACATACAACTACTAAACCATGATAAATACCAGCATTGAGATTAACATACATACAACTACTAAACCATGATAAATACCAGCATTGAGATTAACATACATACAACTACTAAACCATGATAAATACCAGCATTGAGATTAACATACATACAACTACTAAACCATGATAAATACCAGCATTGAGATTAACATACATACAACTACTAAACCATGATAAATACCAGCATTGAGTTTAACATACATACAACTACTAAACCATGATAAATTCTCATCACTCATTCTTCTTCTTCTTCTTCGTACGCAGTCAGACAGTAACCATTATTTTTTTCGAAAAAAGCGGCGGTCATCCTGAGGCTGTCGACACTGCCATATAGCTTTTCTTGTGGTTCCACTGGTGATGGCCACATCTGCTCTCTCTGATCCTCGTATGTCGGGCAGTTCTGCAGCAGATGTTCAGCGGTCATTTTCCCGGTACCACACGGGCATTCGTCGGTACCACCTATCTTCAATTTGTTGAATAGGTGGTACCTCAGTCTATTGTGGCCAGTGCGAAGTCTGAAGACAACGACCTGTTCTCTTCTGTTCAGCTGGTAATATGCATCGTTTTTGGTGTAACCAGTATGTTCGGTTTCCCATTTGGTCATGTATCTGGCTTTAATAAGCCGTTTTGACTCTTCGTACGTCATACTAGTATCTGTTTGTGGTAGTCTTGCGCCTTCTTTTGCCAGTCTGTCTGCCTCCTCGTTGCCTTGGATGTTGCAGTGTGATGGCACCCACTGTACCACTACCCTTTTTGGTACGGACTGCTGGCATAGTTGACAGAGTGCTGTTCTTAAGTCATTAAGCTCAGTGTTTTTCTGGCTTTTTAGCGCTGTGACTACGGCGAGAGCATCTGTAAGCAGGACTATATGGCTTTCATTTTCTTTATGTGTCACCATTTCTTCCACTGCCGCCCTCAGTGCCTCTGCCTCCGCTCTGAAATTGCTTGTGTACTTACCAGTAGCGAATGACAGTGTTATTTTTCTGCCATTTGGTAGGTTCAGGAATGCTCCTGCCCCTCCGTTCTGTGTAGTGTTTGTTACAGAACCGTCGGTGTATGCATGGGTCCAGTCCATGCTTGGGTAGTTTTTCGATATAAAGCTTAGGGTAGTATCTCTCCTTTCTTTTTCAGTCTGGCAGTTTTTGTTTCCAATACCTGGTATATTTTCTACCACCTCTGGAAATATATCCTGCCTCCAGGTAGGTTTTCGTACAGTAGTGATGGGCTTTGGTGTTGTTAGTGCGTTTATGGGATCTTCGTGCATCTTTGCTTTGGCTATTTCTGCAAAGTTTCTCCGCTTTAGTTTCCCATTTCCCAAATTGTTTAGTCTCTGGTGCATTGGATGGTCAGTCAGTCTTCGGAGTTTCTCTGACTGCAGCTGGGCTCTGCAGTCTCTTTTATCAGTCATGGATTGCAGTTTTGTAATCTTTTCAAGTTCTACAATTGGCGTTGACTTCATGCCTCCTGTTATAACTCTCATGGCTTGGTTTTGGAGTTTGCTAACTTTATCGAAGTTTGCCTTCGCTGCTGTTGTCCATGCCGCAATGCCATACTCGAGAACTGGTCTCACTCTTCCAGTGTACAGTTTCTTTAGTATACTTTCGTCTGCTCCCCAGCTTGTGCCAGCAAGTTTCCTCATGATTGCCATTCTTTCTCTGGCTTTCATTCGGTTTCTCTCGATCTGACTTTTCCATGTCATGCGCCGATCAAATGTGACTCCCAGATAGTTTGGGTTGTCGTTTGGCTGCAGGAATTTGCCATTTAAACTTAATTTTGTATTTTGGGGTTTGATTGATAGCGAGAATATTGTGCATGTGGTTTTCTCCTCGTTTATTTTGACCAGCTATCACTCATTCAAAAGCTCATTCTAAGACCTCACACATAACTCATTATATGACCTCACACATAACTCATTATATTATCTATCGCATAACTCATTCTATGACCTCACACATAACTCACTCTATGATCTCACACATAACTCATTCTATTATCTAGCACATAACTCATTCTATTAGGCCCATAAGCCAGCTCAGCTGTATGGGAAAAGTCATGAAAGAAATGTTCAATTCATGTCCAAAAAAGCATCTGGAAAAAAACCCAGTGGATGGGGCAAAAGCTTTTGACAAGGTATGGAGAGAAAGACTCCTCCTTAAACAACAAAATAGTATGGAGGAAGTAGTTAGATACGAGACTTCCTCCGGTACAGAACAGCAAGAGTGAAATTAGATGGATACATGAGCCATATAATAACTCTCCAACAAGGCGTTCACCAGGAAGGAGTCATCTCTCATACCCTCTTTATCCTGTTCATAAATGACTGTGGAAAACTTCACAAAAAGTATCCAATGCCCTACACGCAGACAACTTGGTAATGTGGAGTGCTGCAGAAAAACTGTGAGAGGAAAGATGCTACCCAAACCTGCCTGAGCATCCCATGCATATCAGACTGAGTCACACCCGGTTAACAAAAAGGCTCAAAAGAACCAGCTTCATCCATATATCCAACCACCTACAACAAAAAACATAGAGACCTAATACCCAACCAACCTACAGAAATGGAAATGCTTATCAACTATGCCAAGCTGCAACATAAACAACATCACAATAAGTACAGAGATCCCAAGAATCAGAAGAAAAGACCAACACAGTGTCCACGAGCTGAAAACTTTAGCACAAGCAATGATTAAAGAGAAATATAATACCAAGGAATGGACACAGGTGTACACAGATGGTTCAGCAGAGGGGGCAGGTCGAAACGGAGGAGGATGCATATTCATGTGACAAAAAAAAAGATAACAAAAAAGGCTTTCCCAACAGGGAAATCGTCCACAAACCTCAGAGCATGTCTACGGCCCTACTGTGAGCACTTGAGACAGAATGGTAAGTGCCAACAAAAATAGTCTTCACAGACTGCAGACAACTAATAGAGGCAATACAGAAAACAGAAATAAGAGCAGAACTAGGAAAACTCCAGAGATCCTCAACAATAGCGCTTCAATGGCTACCCTTACAATGTGGAATCATGGGAAACGAGAGAGCTGATGCTCTAGCAAAAGATGACAACAAAAAGGCACAATTTAATCATCGAGTACCATACAGAGAAATCAAGAACATCATCAGAAATCAGTATATACACCAATGGAGAGAAGACAGAAACATAAGCAGTACACCAGACCCAATTCACCAACTCAAAAGAAACCAACACACTACCTTATTTCGCCTGAGAAGTGGACACTGCAGACTACTAGAACATCTATATATCGACTGAAGATCTCACACACGGATGAGTGCCCATGTGGAACAGGGGGCCAGAATCCTGAACACATTCTACAGGAAGAGGGAAATGAGATACCGGACCTGGCCAGAGGGTGCGGAGCTGAGACAAAAACTGTGGGGCAGCAGCTCCGACCTGGTGAAGACTAGATACTTAATTTTGGCGACTGGCCTGCAGATATAGCATGACCAAAGATCATGAACGCAAAGACGAAGAATCTCACACATAACTCATTCTATTATTTCTCACACATAACTCATTCTATTATCTCACCTATAACTCACTCTGTTATCTTACACATGAGCTACAGTAATGCTAATGAACTTGAAATAAAATCATAAATATAAAATACTGAAATAACACAACCGAAAAAGAAACACATCTTTACCATCCAAATTGGTATTATGTACATTGCTACTTAATGTTTGAATCACCCAAAACTCTTAGCTAAACACAATAATTGCTTGTTTCTACTTAATGTTTGAATCACCAAAAACTCTTAGCTAAACACAATAATTGCTTGTTTCTACTTAATGTTTGAATCACCAAAAACTCTTAGCTAAACACAATAATTGCTTGTTTCTACTTAATGTTTGAATCACCCGAAACTGGCAAATCAGTGATAACTGGGAGATGAGTCAGTGATAACTGGGAGATGAGTCAGTGATAACTGGAAGATGAGTCAGTGATAACTGGGAGGGGACTCAGTGATAACGAGGTGACTCAGTGATAACTGGGAGGTGACTCAGTGATAACGAGGAGGTGACTCAGTGATAACTGGGAGGTGACTCAGTGATAACTGGGAGGTGACTCAGTGATAACGAGGAGGTGACTCAGTGATAACGAGGAGGTGACTCAGTGATAACTGGGAGGTGACTCAGTGATAACTGGGAGGTGACTCAGTGATAACGAGGAGGTGACTCAGTGATAACTGGGAGATGACTCAGTGATAACGAGGAGGTGACTCAGTGATAACTGGGAGGTGACTCAGTGATAACGAGGAGGTGACTCAGTGATAACTGGGAGGTGACTCAGTGATAACGAGGAGGTGACTCAGTGATAACTGGGAGGTGACTCAGTGATAACGAGGAGGTGACTCAGTGATAACTGGGAGGTGACTCAGTGATAACGAGGAGGTGACTCAGTGATAATGAGGAGGTGACTCAGTGATAACTGGGAGGTGACTCAGTGATAACGAGGAGGTGACTCAGTGATAACTGGGAGGTGACTCAGTATCTGATGACACAAATTTTGACATGTCTGAATTGATATTGTATACAAGCCTGAATAAGGCAGCCAAACTGACAGATCTGAATCCATAATGAGACAGATACATTAGCACAACTAAATGAATAGAAATGATGTGTTTTAATAGTGTCTTTATGTGTGTATCCTTGTTGCATTATGCCAATATAATTGTGAATACTTGAGATGATAGATAATTCAGCTATGCCTGGTGAACATTAACAATAAAAATGTTAACTTATCTTATTTTGCAGTCTCATTTTCTTTGACTAAAATTTGTATAAAAGTGAGTGACTTCTTTTGGCTTGGATGTAGATATGTAGCAACTGGGCGGATCAAAATGATAGGGATTGAGAAAATCTACAGGGAAGAAAGAAAGCTGCATGAATTCATCTAATAATCTTCATCTTTGAAGTCTGCTTCGTTGAGGTCGCCATCATCCAAGGATTCACTAGAAGCAGTTAGTCTCTGGTTGTTGATGATCTCAGATGGGTTAAACTTTGGCAGCGATGTCATCATCTGCTCAGGGTTGAGCCAAGGTTTCAATCCTGGGTTATTCTTGGCCTTCCAGCTGTGGTAGTTCTTGGCGGCTTTATATATACGAGTGATGACCTGCAGCAACAAGGATCTGATTAGTTCTTCTATCAATCAAAAATCTTCTCAGCTCCCTGTAGGGCATAGGTCTGGAACAAACACACCAAGTCATCAAATGTTGACTATCTACTGAAGTTTTTATGGCTTAAAGTTTCTACAAGATGGGTAGCAGCCCCATGCCCAAACCTCTGTAAATGCCTTTTACAACAAACCTGGCAGGTTACAGTGCAACCTTGGTTATATTTAATGATGAGGTCACTAGTCCCATAATGATGAGGTCACTAGTCCCATAATGATGAGGTCACTAGTCCCATAATGATGAGGTCACTAGTCCACTAATGATGAGGCCACAGACAAATATTTTCTAGGAAGATTGGTTGTCAGTGCGGTGAACACATATTCAGCTTCCCCATCATGTTTGTGTGGACCAAGTGAACAGCTTCAACATTATGTTTGTGTGGACCAAGTGAACATCTTCACCACCCTGGTTGTGTGGACCAAGTGAACATCTTCACCATCCTGTTTGTGTGGACCAAGTGAACATCTTCACCACTGTGTTTATGTGGACCAAGTGAACATCTTCACCATTGTGTTTGTGTGGACCAAGTGAACATCTTCACCATTGTGTTTGTGTGGACCAAGTGAACAGCCTTACTACAAGGAATACTCTGTAACGAAATGACTCAACACTGAACTCAAAGCCGTGAAATGATACGCCCCCTAAGCTTGGTATTATTGACTACGTCAACAGAAGATAGTACAAACCTTTGGAGCAAATATTTTGGTCACCTTGTTCATGACCCATGCTGGAAGATTGCCTGAAAGAGAGATAACATTTATTGGTACACTTCAAATTGGACATCGTCAATTACACAATACAGAAGTTCACAAAGTGTGGAGTAGCCAGCTGGGTTTGACAGAAAACTCTAGAAATACTGCTTACAGCTGGCAAACAAGGTAGAAATGATTATACCTGACTTTGCTGGTAGCTGACGTGAAAAAAGAGGAGGCAGAGCAAGGGAGATAGATCTTGATTACATCCACTGCATAAACCAATATTGGAGAGAAAGGCAATTGTGTATGTGTGTGTTCTAGCATGTGTGTGTGTGTTCTAGCATGTGTGTGTGTTCTAGCATGTGTGTGTGTGTTCTAGCATGTGTGTGTGTTCTAGCATGTGTGCGTTCTAGTATGTGTGTTTGTGTTCTAGCATGTGTGTGTTCTAGCATGTGTGTGTGTATGTTCTAGCATGTGTGTGTGTTCTAGCATGTGTGTGTGTGTTCTAGCGTGTGTGTGTGTTCTAGCATGTCTGTGTGTGTTCTAGCATGTGTGTGTGTGTTCTAGCATGTGTGTGTGTATGTTCTAGCATGTGTGTGTGTGTTCTAGCATGTGTGTGTGTTCTAGTATATGTGTATGTGTTCTAGCATGTCTGTGTGTTCTAGCATGTGTGTGTTCTAGCATGTGTGTGTCTTCTAGCATGTGAGTGTGTGTTCTAGCATGTGTGTGTTCTAGCATGTGTGTGTGTTCTAGCATGTGTGTGTGTGTTCTAGCCAGTGTGTGTGTTCTAACATGTGTGTGTGTGTTCTAGCATGTGTGTGTGTGTGTGTTCTAGCCAGTGTGTGTGTTCTAGCATGTGTGTGTGTTCTAGCATGTGTGTGTGTGTTCTAGCCAGTGTGTGTGTGTTCTAGCATGTGCATGTGTTCTAGCATGTGTGTGTATGTGTGTTCTAGCATGTGTGTGTGTTCTAGCATGTGTGTGTGTTCTAGCATGTGTGTGTGTTCTAGCATGTGTGTGTGTGTTCTAGCCAGTGTGTGTGTGTTCTAGCATGTGTGTGTGTTCTAGCATGTGTGTGTGTGTTCTAGCCAGTGTGTGAATATGTCTTCTAGCATGTGTGTTTGTTCTAGCATGTGTGTGTGTGTTCTAGCGTGTGTGTTCTAGCATGTGTGTGTGTGTTCTAGCCAGTGTGTGTGTGTGTTCTAGCATGTGTGTGTGTTCTAGCATGTGTGTGTGTTCTAGCATGTGTGTGTGTGTTCTAGCATGTGTGTGTGTTCTAGCATGTGTGTGAGTTCTAGCATTTGTGTGTGTGTTCTAGCCAGTGTGTGTGTGTGTGTTCTAGCATGTGTGTTTCCTAGCATGTTTGTGTCCTAGCAAGCGACATTAGTTCCTTTTCTTTGTAACGTTGAGTGATAAAATGTGTTTTTAAACTATCTCAGATAAGTTATTTCATTAGCAATACACAGTACAGGGGTTCAATAATAATCAATAATTGTGTAACCAACAATATCAAACCCATCTGTTACCCAACAATATGAAACCCATGTGCTGTGGCCATCACCAGTGCCAACACTAGACAAGCTCTATGGCAGTGTTGACAGTCTCAGGATGACAGCTGCTTTCTTCGAACAAATTCAAGTTGACGTCTGACAGCGTATGAAGAAGAAGAAGAAGAAGAAGAAACCCACGTGTGAGATACCTTTGGGATCAGACTGTGAGACATATGTCAGCTGAATCTTGTTGCCCTCCAACTTGACAATGTAATATCCTGTTAGGTATGATATTCCTCTAATCACACCCTTCTTGAGTGGTTGTGCCTAAAGAGATGAGAAAAGACATGGTTGAGCTGGTCAGGTTGTGGGGTTGTGTCTAGAGAGATCAGACAAGACATGGATGAGCTGGTCAGGTTGTGTCTAGAGAGATGAGACAAGGCATGGTTGAGCTGGTCAGGTTGTGGGGGTGTCTAGAGAGATGAGACAAGACATGGTTGAGCTGGTCAGGTTGTGGGGTTGTGTCTAGAGAGATGAGACAAGACATGGTTGAGCTGGTCAGGTTGTGGGGTTGTGTCTAGAGAGATGAGACAAGACATGGTTGAGCTGGTCAGGTTGTGGGGTTGTGTCTAGAGAGATCAGACAAGACATGGATGAGCTGGTCAGGTTGTGTCTAGAGAGATGAGACAAGGCATGGTTGAGCTGGTCAGGTTGTGGGGGTGTCTAGAGAGATGAGACAAGACATGGTTGAGCTGGTCAGGTTGTGGGGTTGTGTCTAGAGAGATGAGACAAGACATGGTTGAGCTGGTCAGGTTGTGGGGTTGTGTCTAGAGAGATGAGACAAGACATGGTTGAGCTGGTCAGGTTGTGGGGTTGTGTCTAGAGAGATCAGACAAGACATGGATGAGCTGGTCAGGTTGTGTCTAGAGAGATGAGACAAGGCATGGTTGAGCTGGTCATGTTGTGGGGTTGTGTCTAGAGAGATGAGACATGGCATAGTTGAGCTGGACAGGTTGTGTCTAGAGAGGTGAGAAAAGGCATGGTTGAGCTGGACAGGTTGTGTCTAGAGAGGTGAGAAAAGGCATGGTTGAGCTGGACAGGTTGTGTCTAGAGAGATGAGCCATGGCATGGTTGAGCTGGTCAGGTTGTGGTGTTGTGTCTAGAGAGATGAGACACGGCATGGTTGAGCTGGTCAGGTTGTGTCTAGATCGGTGACACAAAGCATGGTTGAGCTGGTCAGGTTGTGTCTAGAGAGATGAGACACGGCATAGTTGAGCTGGACAGGTTGTGTCTAGAGAGGTGAGACAAGGCATGGTTGAGCTGGACAGGTTGTGTCTAGAGAGATGAGCCATGGCATGGTTGAGCTGGTCAGGTTGTGGTGTTGTGTCTAGAGAGGTGAGACACGGCATGGTTGAGCTGGTCAGGTTGTGTCTAAAGAGGTGAGACAAGGTATGGTTGAGCTGGTCAGGTTGTGGTGTTGTGTCTAGAGAGGTGAGACACGGCATGGTTGAGCTGGTCAGGTTGTGTCTAAAGAGGTGAGACAAGGTATGGTTGAGCTGGTCAGGTTGTGGTGTTGTGTCTACAGAGGTGAGACAAGACATAGTTGAGCTGGACAGGTTGTGTCTAGGGAGATGAGACAAGTTATTGTTGAGCTGGACAGGTTATGTCTGGAGAAGTGAGACAAGACATGGTTGAGCTGATCAGGTTGTGTGGAGACACACAGATAAGACAGAACCACTTCAACAAAGGAAGGCAAATACTCAAAGCTTCATAGTGCAACCCCCCCCCCCCCCCACACACCCCCCCTCCCCAGTACTGCAAGCACATCATGATGATACAACAAACAAACAAATACAGCATAGTTGACTGAGTGGGAATGAGATACTCACAGCATAGTTGACTGAGTGAGGATGAGATACTCACAGCATAGTTGACTGAGTGAGGATGAGATACAGCATAGTTGACTGAGTGAGGATGAGATACTCACAGCATAGTTGACTGAGTGAGGATGAGATACAGCATAGTTGACTGAGTGAGGATGAGATACTCACAGCATAGTTGACTGAGTGAGGATGAGATACTCACAGCATAGTTGACTGAGTGGGGATGAGATACTCACAGCATAGTTGACTGAGTGAGGATGAGATACAGCATAGTTGACTGAGTGAGGATGAGATACTCACAGCATAGTTGACTGAGTGGGGATGAGATACAGCATAGTTGACTGAGTGAGGATGAGAAACTCACAGCATAGTTGACTGAGTGGGGATGAGATACTCACAGCATAGTTGACTGAGTGGGGATGAGATACTCACAGCATAGTTGACTGAGTGAGGATGAGATACTCACAGCATAGTTGACTGAGTGAGGATGAGATACAGCATAGTTGACTGAGTGGGGATGAGATACTCAGCATAGTTGACTGAGTGGGCATGAGATACAGCATAGTTGACTGAGTGAGGATGAGATACTCACAGCATAGTTGACTGAGTGGGGATGAGATACTCACAGCATAGTTGACTGAGTGGGGATGAGATACTCACAGCATAGTTGACTGAGTGGGGATGAGATACAGCATAGTTGACTGAGTGGGGATGAGATACTCACAGCATAGTTGACTGAGTGGGGATGAGATACAGCATAGTTGACTGAGTGGGGATGAGATACTCACAGCATAGTTGACTGAGTGAGGATGAGATACAGCATAGTTGACTGAATGGGGATGAGATACTCACAGCATAGTTGACTGAGTGGGGATGAGATACTCACAGCATAGTTGACTGAGTGAGGATGAGATACAGCATAGTTGACTGAGTGGGGATGAGATACTCACAGCATAGTTGACTGAGTGGGGATGAGATACTCACAGCATAGTTGACTGAGTGGGGATGAGATACTCACAGCATAGTTGACTGAGTGGGGATGAGATACAGCATAGTTGACTGAGTGGGGATGAGATACTCACAGCATAGTTGACTGAGTGGGGATGAGATACTCACAGCATAGTTGACTGAGTGGGGATGAGATACTCACAGCATAGTTGACTGAGTGGGGATGAGATACTCACAGCATAGTTGACTGAGTGGGGATGAGATACAGCATAGTTGACTGAGTGGGGATGAGATACTCACAGCATAGTTGACTGAGTGGGGATGAGATACTCACAGCATAGTTGACTGAGTGGGGATGAGATACTCACAGCATAGTTGACTGAGTGGGGATGAGATACTCACAGCATAGTTGACTGAGTGAGGATGAGATACTCACAGCATAGTTGACTGAGTGGTTGAGGATGATCTTCTCACCGTCACAATCCAACCATGACCTCTGTGTGACAAAATCTCTGTTCTTCAGTGGTGGAGGACATTTCACTGTCAGCAGCGGAGAGAGACGAGTGAACCAGTAGATCATCATCACATTTATTTGTTGTTGCTTACTTACTATAGTACAAACAGTAACGGTGGGCCACTTAAACAGTAAAGGTAGGCCACACAAACAGTAACGGTGGGCCACTTAAACAATAAAGGTAGGCCACACAAAAAGTAACGGTGGGCCACTTAAACAGTAAAGGTAGGCCACACAAACAGTAACGGTGGGCCACTTAAACAGTAAAGGTAGGCCACACAAAAAGTAACGGTGGGCCACTTAAACAGTAAAGGTAGGCCACACAAACAGTAACGGTGGGCCACTTAAACAGTAAAGGTAGGCCACACAAACAGTAACGGTGGGCCACTTAAACAGTAAAGGTAGGCCACACAAACAGAAACGGTGGGCCACTTAAACAGTAAAGGTACGCCACACAAACAGTAACGGTGGGCCACTTAAACAGTAAAGGTAGGCCACACAAAAAGTAACGGTGGGCCACTTAAACAGTAAAGGTAGGCCACACAAACAGTAACGGTGGGCCACTTAAACAGTAAAGGTAGGCCACACAAACAGTAACGGTGGGCCACTTAAACAGTAAAGGTAGGCCACACAAACAGAAACGGTGGGCCACTTAAACAGTAAAGGTAGGCCACACAAACAGTAATGGTGGGCCACATAAACAGTTAAGGTAGGCCACACAAACAGCAACAGTGGGTCACATAAATTATAATGGTGGGCCACACAAATAGTAAAGGTAGGCCACACAAACAGCAAGTCCAGAGAGTCCAATAATCAAATATTTCCACAGAGACAGTCCAGACAGATCTAATCAAATGTTTCCACAGAGACAGTCCAGGCAGATCTAATCAAATGTTTCCACAGAGACAGTCCAGGCAGATCTAGATAATCAAATGTTTCCACAGAGACAGTCCAGGCAGATCTAGATAATCAAATGTTTCCACGGAGACAGTCCAGACAGATCTAATCAAATGTTTCCACAGAGACAGTCCAGGCAGATCTAGATAATCAAATGTTTCCACAGAGACAGTCCAGGCAGATCTAGATAATCAAAGGTTTCCACGGAGACAGTCCAGACAGATCTAATCAAATGTTTCCACAGAGACAGTCCAGGCAGATCTAGATAATCAAATGTTTCCACAGAGACAGTCCAGGCAGATCTTATCAAATGTATCCACAGAGACAGTTCAGGCAGATCTAGATAATCAAATGTTTCCACAGAGACAGTCCAGGCAGATCTAATCAAATGTTTCCACAGAGACAGTCCAGGCAGATCTAGATAATCAAATGTTTCCACGGAGACAGTCCAGACAGATCTAATCAAATGTTTCCACAGAGACCGTCCAAGCAGATCTAGATCATCAATTATTCCCACAGAGAAGTCCAAGCAGATCTAGATCATCAAATGTTTCCACAGAGACAGTCCAGACAGATCTAGATCATCAAATGTTTCCACAAAGACAGTCCAGATCATCAAATGTTTCCACAGAGACAGTCCAAGCAGACCTAATCAAATGTCGCCACAGAGACAGTCCAGGTAGATCTAGATATTCAAATATTTCCACAGAGACAGTCCAGACAGATCTAATCAAATGTTTCCACAAAGACAGTCCAGACAGATCTAATCAAATATTTCCACAGAGACAGTCCAGACAGAACTAGATCATCAAATGTTTTCACAGAGACAGTCCAGACAGATCTAGATCATCAAATGTTTCCACAGAGACAGTCCAAGCAGACCTAATCAAATGTCGCCACAGAGACAGTCCAGGTAGATCTAGATATTCAAATGTTTCCACAGAGACAGTCCAGGCAGATCTAATCAAATGTTTTCACAGAGACAGTCCAGACAGATCTAGATAATCAAATGTTTCCACGGAGTCAGTCCAGACAGATCTAATCAAATGTTTCCACAAAGACAGTCCAGGCAGATCTAATCAAATGTTTCCACAAAGACAGTCCAGGTAGATCTAGATAATCAAATATTTCCACAGAGACAGTCCAGACAGATCTAATCAAATGTTTCCACAGAGACAGTCCAGACAGATCTAACCAAATGTTTCCACAGAGACAGTCCAGGCAGATCTAATCAAATTTGGCTACAGTCCAAAACTTCTCCCATCAACTCATGCTATGGTTCTAGTCCGGTGAGGTTCACCAAGGAGACTGTGAGTTTCTGGTCTTCACCGATCCATTGCAGCCTTTTGAGAATGTTCACTCCCCAGACAGCCCCTCTTCGGTCTGTAGGGCAGAATTGCAGGATATCTTCTGGTGTTTGCTTGGGTGCTCCGCAACCACACGGGACTGAACAATTCAAATGTGTACCCGACCCCTCACAACAGGTTCACTATCCATGAGTTTCTGGCATCCATGTACTGAGAGGTAGCTATGGAGAGTTGTGTGGTGGTGTCCATGTACTGAGAGGTAGCTATGGAGAGTTGTGTGGTGGTGTCCATGTACTGAGAGGTAGCTATGGAGAGTTGTGTGGTGGTGTCCATGTACTGAGAGGTAGCTATGGAGAGTTGTGTGGTGGTGTCCATGTACTGAGAGGTAGCTAGGGAGAGTTGTGTGGTGGTGTCCATGTACTGAGAGGTAGCTATGGAGAGTTGTGTGGTGGTGTCCATGTACTGAGAGGTAGCTATGGAGAGTTGTGTGGTGGTGTCCATGTACTGAGAGGTAGCTATGGAGAGTTGTGTGGTGGTGTCCATGTACTGAGAGGTAGCTATGGAGAGTTGTGTGGTGGTGTCCATGTACCGAGAGGTAGCTATGGAGAGTTGTGTGGTGGTGTCCATGTACCGAGATATAGCAATGGAGAGTTGTGGTGTCCATGTACTGAGAGGTTGCTATGGAGAGTTGTGTGGTGGTGTCCATGTACTGAGAGGTAGCTATGGAGACTTGTGTTGTGTCCATGTACTGAGAGGTAGCTATTGAGAGTTGTGTTGTGTCCATGTACTGAGAGGTAGCTATGGAGAGTTGTGTGGTGGTGTCCATGTACTGAGAGGTAGCTATTGAGACTTGTGTTGTGTCCATGTACTGAGAGGTAGCTATTGAGAGTTGTATTGTGTCCATGTACTGAGAGGTAGCTATGGAGAGTTGTGTGGTGGTGTCCATGTACTGAGAGGTAGCTATGGAGACTTGTGTTGTGTCCATGTACTGAGAGGTAGCTATGGAGAGTTTGTGGTGTCCATGTCCTGAGAGGTAGCTATGGAGACTTGTGTTGTGTCCATGTACTGAGAGGTAGCTATGGAGAGTTGTGTGGTGATGTCCATGTACTGAGAGGTAGCTATGGAGAGTTGTGTGGTGATGTCCATGTACTGAGAGGTAGCTTTGGAGAGTTGTGTGGTGATGTCCATGTACTGAGAGGTAGCTATGGATGGCTTGCACATGGAATTGACAATGTCATCATGTCAAAAAGAGTGATTTGGGGCAGGCTTCCTGCAAGGAGACAAGCAGTTGTTCCATAATCCCACTGGAGTGTTTGATGAAGGAAGTTGAGACGTACACTGTCAGTCTTACTTGAGTAATATCCAATATCATTGTTTGGGTTGATCACACAGAGTTCAGTCCCTTCCAACATGGCTGGGTCCCAGGTCTTCCTGAACTCGGGATCATGAATGACATCATACAATATGGCCGCATCTATGTCAGAGAACACCGCACGTACCTGCCAGCGACATAATCACACCGATAAAACATGTCACGCTGTTACTACATCAGAAAATAAACAAAACACATTTAACCAGTGACCACCCATGTCTTTGTTATAAGTGTCAGACAAAAATTACTGTGTGTGAAATAGAATGACTGAGAAAAAATAGATTGTGTGAAATAGAATGACTGAGAAAAGTTACATTTTGTGAAATAGAATGACTGAGAGAAGTTACATTTAGTGACATAGAATGATTGAACATAGTTACATTTTTGTGAAATAGAATGACAGAAAAGTTACATTTTGTTAAATAGAATGACTGAGAAAAGTTACATTTTGTGAAATAGAATGACTGAGAAAAGTTACATTTTGTGAAATAGAATGATTGAACATAGTTACATTTTGTGAAATAGAATGCTAGAGAACCAAACTCTTGCAGTTACTGGATCTGAGGGCAGCCGAGCTAACCAAACTGCTTCTGGATCTGGGGGCAGCAGAGCTGACCAAACTCCTTCTGGATCTGGGGACAGCAGAGCTAACCAAACTCCTTCTGGATTTGAGGGCAGCAGAGCTAACCAAACTCCTTCTTGATCTGGGGGCAGCAGAGCTAACCAAACTGCTGCAGTTTCTGGATCAACGATCTATTTATTTTCACGTAAGGGGAAGTTACTCAGTGACATCAGCCCCCTTTATCAATATTGAAAGTTTCCAGTAAAGGTAGAGGTTTCTAAAGTAACACATGTTAGACATGCCATATTTTCCATAAATTACACTCTAGAACTACCAGATACACTGACCTGGAACCCACGAGGTTAAAGAAAAAGAGGACAACAATAAATAAAAGAACATAACAGTTGGTAAGCAATATTTTGGTCATTCTTGAATAGATCAAAGCTGGCCTTGACAAAATTAAATGGGGTTTGATCAGTGATATACGTTTGAGAGCAGCAAGAAACGAGTGTGAGGGGGTAAGGGATAGGAGTTATCAGTGATATGTGAGAGCAGCAAGAAACAAATGTGAGGGGGTAAGGCATAGGAGTTATCAGTGATATGTGTGTCTGTGAGCAGCAAGAAACCAGTGTGAGAGAGTCAGAGAAAGGAGTTACCTTCACCATCTTGAAATCTGAAAGTTCATTTGCTTTGGTCCAAACAGTTGTTTGATTTTTACTGACCTCTAACTTCCACCCTTCCGTTTCTTCACATATAGATATAAAATGTTTGAAATCGGAATCTTCTGGAATGTAAACTTCTCCAACTTTGAGTGTCAATGGTGAGGACATTGTTAATGTAATAATGAAAGCCTGTCTCTCTATCTAAAACAAAAAATGTTCCCACAGTAAACAATTCCATATACATTCCTTACACTTAATGAGGTAGGAGCACAGCTCTGTATACATTCCTTACACTTAATGAGGTAGGAGCACAGCTCTGTATACTTTACTTACACTTAATGAGGTAGGAGCACAGCTCTGTATACGTTACTTACACTTAATGAGGTAGGAGCACAGCTCTGTATACTTTACTTACACTTAATGAGGTAGGAGCACAGCTCTGTATACTTTACTTACACTTAATGAGGTAGGAGCACAGCTCTGTATACTTTACTTACACTTAATGAGGTAGGAGCACAGCTCTGTATACTTTACTTACACTTAATGAGGTAGGAGCACAGCTCTGTATACTTTACTTACACTTAATGAGGTAGGAGCACAGCTCTGTATACTTTACTTACACTTAATGAGGTAGGAGCACAGCTCTGTATACGTTACTTACACTTAATGAGGTAGGAGCACAGCTCTGTATACTTTACTTACACTTAATGAGGTAGGAGCACAGCTCTGTATACTTTACTTACACTTAATGAGGTAGGAGCACAGCTCTGTATACTTTACTTACACTTAATGAGGTAGGAGCACAGCTCTGTATACTTTACTTACACTTAATGAGGTAGGAGCACAGCTCTGTATACTTTACTTACACTTAATGAGGTAGGAGCACAGCTCTGTATACTTTACTTACACTTAATGAGGTAGGAGCACAGCTCTGTATACGTTACTTACACTTAATGAGGTAGGAGCACAGCTGTATACTTTACTTACACTTAATGAGGTAGGAGCACAGCTCTGTATACGTTACTTACACTTAATGAGGTAGGAGCACAGCTCTGTATACTTTACTTACACTTAATGAGGTAGGAGCACAGCTCTGTATACTTTACCTACACTTAATGAGGGGAAAGCAAGACTCTGTATACTTTACTTACACTTAATGAGGGGAAAGCACAGCTCTGTATACGTTACTTACACTTAATGAGGGGAAAGCACAGCTCTGTATACATTACTTAGACTTAATGAGGGGGGGGGGGGGGCACAGCTCTGTATACTTTACTTACACTTAATGAAGGGGGAGCACAGCTCTGTATACGTTACTTACACTTAATGAAGGGGGAGCACAGCTCTGTATACGTTACTTACACTTAATGAGGGGAAAGCACAGAAGACTTTCAGACAAGACTATGTTCCACAAACATCCAACAGAAATAACAGCAACAGTGTTTGTGTACATATATATGTGTAGCAGCATGTAAGTGTCTGATTGGCACTGCAGTACGTACATTTGAGATGACATCCTACAAATGATTAAAAGCTACTTTCTGACTGGCCGCCAAGCTCCACACAAGCTAATGACAACTCAAGTGCAAAAGAGTTTTCAAAGACACAAGCTATCTGTCAGAATTTAATTAAATATGTAGATGATCTTATAGTAGGCCCTTTTAGGATGATACCACTTGGAGTAGTAACACCAAAATTGATGATCTTATAGTAGACCCTTTTAGGATGATACCACTTGGAGTAGTAACACCAAAATTGATGATCTTATAGTAGACCCTTTTAGGATGATACCACTTGGAGTAGTAACACCAAAATTGATGGTCTTATAGTAGACCCTTTTAGGATGATACCACTTGGAGTAGTAACACCAAAATTAATGATTTTATAGTAGGCCCTTTTAGGAATATACGACTTGGAGTAGTAACACCAAAATTGATGGTCTTATAGTAGACCCTTTTAGGATGATACCACTTGGAGTGGTAACACCAAAATTAATGATTTTATAGTAGGCCCTTTTAGGAATATACGACTTGGAGTAGTAACACCAAAATTGATGGTCTTATAGTAGACCCTTTTAGGATGATACCACTTGGAGTGGTAACAGCAAAATTGATGGTCTTATAGTAGGCCCTTTTAGGATGATACCACTTGGAGTGGTAACACCAAAATTGATGGTCTTATAGTAGACCCTTTTAGGATGATACCACTTGGAGTGGTAACAGCAAAATTGATGGTCTTATAGTAGGCCCTTTTAGGATGATACCACTTGGAGTGGTAACACCAAAATTAATGATTTTATATAGTAGGCCCTTTTAGGAATATACGACTTGGAGTGGTAACACCAAAATTGAAGGTCTTATACATATAAGAATAAACATGCATGAAACTTCTACATGAGAGAAGTTTGTTTCAGTTTGACCATGCTCAACACCTATTATTATGTCGTGAGAAGTCCATTTCCTTCTGCTATGTGTCATCATCATCAAGTGTCATACTTATACCAAGTGGTGTTGGTGACAACTTCCATAACTATCTATATCTATCCTTTGGGTATAACAGCACTTCAAAGGTCATGTATTTAGCCATTATGGCCATTCACATTCTGTCTTTCTTAACCTCTCAAACTTGATATTTTCTGCAGTTACAAGCTTTTCCAGGCCCTTCTTTCTGAATTTGCAACAGTGAATTTTGTTTGCTATTTTAGCTAACACAGATTGTTTATTATTGGTTGCCTGTAATTAGTCTTCAATGGATTTGATATCTTACATGCGCATTATTTAATTGTTTTAGCACTTTTAGATCATGTAATTACTATCTGCATCCACTGAGATATGAGCTAGACTGCTGAGTCAGTGAATGATTGTTACATAACAAAAAGCTCTATCAATATGAACAACCATTTAGAAATGTATATTACTATTTATAATGCACATAGGACAGTGATACGGCAAGAAATAACTTCAGTTGAGTAAGGACTGCTGTCTCCAAGCAACAGGAGCACAACAAAGAAGAAGACTTATCAATATTATATAACTGTCTTAAAAATGTGTAATCTATAGCAATAAGCAAGGAAGGAATGATGACTCGAAAATGAAGTAACCAGGCAACAATCATTACAAATCATATTTGACAAAATGACACCAACAAAAAAGACAAGACGTGTTTATTCCCAGTTAATAAATAATATTATTATTTTGGGTGTCAACAAGAAGAACTGTATTAAAACATATCTAATCCACGTGTATGCTCAACCAACAGTGACGGTCAAAATATTTATACGTATTTCACGTCTTAAAATAACAGCACATGAGTTTGTAATACATGAAAAGTTTCACGGAATGAGACCCGCTGTATTTCTTGGAGAGAACTGTGTGTCCACGACAGACGATGACAAAAATAGGTCTGATATGCCGTAACCATTTCCGCTAGATGTTTCTATTTTTCTAGGATTGAAGAGTACTCTCAAGTACCTGCGAATAAGTTGGGGAAGGTATCAACAGCAAGGAAAGGAACTGGCCACCCCACCTCACATGGGCTGCGATTTAGTCCACGAAGAGGTATCTTCATCCCCGATGACACTTTATTGTTACCATAGAACTAAACTTTATTTCAAGTATATAATGAATCCAAAAGTGTGGGGGTGGGGTGGGGGGTGGTTACAAATCTTAAAATCCTGGTTAATCAGGCACGTGTGTCTGATGCCAGGTAGCCAAATGTTGAGTAAACTCTTCTGCCTTGGTGTATGGCCACTACGACATCACTCTACGTATAAAACATAAGTTAGACCTAGATTGGAGTACTGTGTACAGTTGGGGAGTCCTTATCGAAGATGAGATATAAACATGCTGGAAAGTACACAAAGAAGAGTGGCAAAGCTAACAGTTTTTCAAAATACAACCACCTACAAGAACAAGAGGGCGTAGTTACAAATAAACTGAAGAAAAGTCCAGATTAGATCTTAGGAAACATGTTTTTAGTCAGAGAGTGGTGAATGTTTGCAATACATGAAGTAGTGGAGGCAAGGATTTGAGAATAGAATGAATGCGTACCGGTATAGTTTTTTAGCGCAAGGAAATGTAAATGAAACTGGTTGTATACAATCTCTGCAGAGTCTTCTAAACCAGTATAAAGACGTTAAGTTAAGTTAAGTTACCATCTGTTATCTGACATGGGCACTACATGGCCGACCCATCTGTATGTTCGTAACAGGGCGACATCTATGACCTCAGAGAAGGAAGTGACGTATGATCTATGTGTTGCGGATTTGGTCTCGAAAAGAGATACTCAATGTTCTTCGCTCCATCGCTCGCTGGACAACGCGGAGTCTGCATCAGTTTTTCGTAGGTTTCACACCTCGCAGCCATTTACCACAGCTGGAATAACCCCACTATTGAAGGCGTGAGCCCTAGCGTTGATGTTTCTCATCTGTTGCAGTATGGGTTTAATACAGTTGAAGCTGAGCCAGTATGGGTTTAATACAGTTGAAGCTGAGCCAGTATGGGTTTAATACAGTTGAAGCTGAGCCAGTATGGGTTTAATACAGTTGAAGCTGAGCCAGTATGGGTTTAATACAGTTGAAGCTGAGCCAGCCCGATGTGAGATCTACCGATTTATTAAATGGGAGTTGGTGATCTCTTGGCCCAAGTAGATATACGAATTGACGTTTTCGACGTGACAATCTCGAAGGCGCATATCTCCTTTCGGACAGAAGGTGTTGAGCAGGAACTGGATTTTCTTTCTATTGGTTTGTTGGCCAACTGCCACGCTTGCTCTGCTGAGTTCATTCAGGCTTTTCTCTGCTTCTTTGACATCGTGGCTGAGGATGACTATATCATCAGCAAACCTCAGATGAATAAGATTTTCCCCGTTCATGTTTATGCCCTTATCCTCCCATATTTATGCCCCTACCTCTCATGTTTATGCCCTTAATCCCCCCATGTTTATGCCCCTATCCTCCCATGTCTATGCCCCTATCATGCCATGTTTATGCCCCTATCCTCCCATGTTTATGCCCCTATCCTCTCATCCATGTTCATGCCCCTATCATCCCATGTGTATGCTCTATCCTCCCATGTTTATGCCCCAATCCTCCCATGTTTATGCCCCGTTACTCCCAGTCCATGTTTATGCCCCTATCCTCCCATGTGTATGCCCATATCCTCCCATGTGTATGCCCATATCCTCCCATGTGCATGCCCATATCCTCCAATGTTTAGGTCCCTATCCTCCCACGTTTATGCCCTGTCCTCCCATGTTTATGCACCTATCCTCCCACGTTTATGCTCCTATTCTCACCGGCACATGTTTATATCCCTATCCTCCCATGTTTATGCCCCTATTCTCCCCGCCCATGTGTAGGCCCCTATCCTCCCATGTTTACATCCCTATCCTCCCATGTTTAATCCCCTATCCTCCCATGTTTAATCCCCTATCCTCCCAGTCCATGTTTAAACCCCTATCCTCCCATGTTTATGCCCCAATTCTCCCCGCCCATGTGTAGGCTCCTATCCTCCCATGTTTATACCCCTATCCTCCCATGTTTAATCCCCTATCCTCCCATATTTAATCCCCTATCCTCCCAGTCCATGTTTATGCCCCTATTCTCCCCATTCATGTGAATGCCCCTATCCTGTACATAAATACATCCATCCATACATACATACATCCATCCATACATAGACACATACATTCACACACTACATATACACACACACACACTACATACACACACATACTACATTCACAGGCACTACATACACACACACTAAATACAAACACACACACACTACATACACACACACTACATAAACACAATACATACACACACACTACATACACACACACACTACATACACACAAACACACTATATACTCACACACTACATACACACACACTAAATACATTCACACACTACATACACACACACACTACATACACACACACACTACATACACACACTACATACACACACACTACATACACACACATTACATACACAAACTACATACACACACACTACATACACACACACATTACATACACACACACACTACATACACACATCCTACATACACACACACTACATACACGCACACTAAATACACACACACACTACATACACACACACTACATACACACACTACATACACACACACTACATACACACACACACTACACACACACACTACATACACACACACACACTACATACACACCCACTAAATACACACACACACACTACATACACACACACACTACATACACACACACTACATACACACACACACACTACATACACACACACTACATACACACACACACACTACATACACACACACTACATACACACACTCTAAATACACACACACACTACATACACACACTACATACACACACACTACATACACACACTACATACACACACACTACATACACACACACACTACATAAACAAACTACATACACACACACTACATACACACACACACACTACATACACACACGACATACACACATCCTACATACACACACACACTACATACACACACACACTACATACACACACACACTACATACACACACACACACTACACACACACACACTACACACACACTACATACACACACACTACATACACACACACTACATACACACACACACACTACATACACACACACTAAATACACACACACTACATACACACACATTACATATACACACACATTAAATACACACACTACATACACACACATACTACATAATCACACACACTACATACACACACACACACTACATACACACACACACACTACATACACACACCACATACACACATACATACACACACACTACATACACACACGACATACACACACACTACATACACACACACACTAGATACACACACACACTACATACACACACACTACATACACACATTACATACACACATACATACACACACACTACATACACACACACTACATTCACACACTACATACACAGACACACACTACATACACACACACACTACATACACACACACACACTACATACACACACATTATATACACACACACTACATACACACACACACACACTACATACACACACTACATACACACAAACATACACACACACTACATACACACACACTACATACACACATACATACACAAACACTACATACACACACACACTACATACACACACACTACATACACACACACTACATACACACACTACATACACACACACTATATACACACACACTACATACACACACTATATACACACAGACTACATACACACACACTACATACACACACACACTACATACACACACACACACTACATACACACACACTAAATACATTCACACACTACATACACACACTACAAACACACACTACATACACACACACAACATACATACACACACTACATACACAAACTACATACACAAACTACATACACACACACTACCTACACACACACACTACATACACACACACTGCATACACACACACTACATACACACACACACTACATACACACACACTACATACACACACACTACATACACACACTACATACACACACACTACATACACACACACACTACATACACAAACTACATACACACACTACATACACACACACACACACACTACATACACACACACTACATACACACACACTACATACACACATAGATACACACACACTACATACACACACACACTACATACACACACTACATACACACACACTACATACAAACACACTACATACACACACACACACTACATACACACACTACATACACACACACTACATACACACACACTACATACACACACTACATACACACAGACTACATACACACTACATAAACACACACACTACATACACACACACACTACATACACACACACTAAATACATTCACACACTACATACACACACACACTACATACACACACTACAAACACACACTACATACACACACACAACATACATACACAAACTACATACACAAACTACATACACACACACTACATACACACACACACTACATACACACACACACTACATACACACACTACATACACACATCCTACATACACACACACACTACATACACACACACACTACATACACACACACTAAATACACACACACTACATATACACACACATTAAATACACACACTACATACACACACACTACATAATCACACACACACTACATACACACACACTACATACACACACTACATACAAACATACATACACACACTACATACACACACACACTACATACACACACACACTACACACACACACACTACATACACACACACTACATACACACACACTACATACACACACTACATACACACACACTACATACACACACACACTACATACACACACACTACATACACACACACACTACATACACACACACTAAATACGCACACACTACATATACACACACATTAAATACACACACTACATACACACACACTACATAATCACACACACTACATACACACACACACACACTACATACACACACTACATACACACATACATACACACACTACATACACACACACTACATACACACACACACACTACATACACACACACTACATACACACACTACATACACACATACATACACACACTACATACACACATACATACACACACACACTACATACACACACACTACATTCACACACTACATACACACACACACTACATACACACACACACTACATACACACACACTACATACACACACACACTACATACACACACACTACATACACACACACTACATACACACTACATACACACATACATACACACACACTACATACACACACACACACTACATACACTCACACTAAATACACACACACACTACATACACACACACACTACATACACACACACTACATACACACTACATACACTACATACACTACATACACACTACATACACTACATACACACTACATACACTACATACACTACATACACACTACATACACTATATACACTACATACACTACATACATACACACTACACACTACACACACTACACACACACACTACATACACACACATTACATACACACACACTACATACACTACATATACTACATACATACACACTACACACACTACACACACACACTACATACACACACACTAGATACACACACACTACATACACACACTACATACACACACACTACATACACACACACTACATACACACACACACTTCATACACACACACACACTACATACACACACACTACATACACACACACTACATACACACACTACATACACACACACTACATACACACACACACTACATACACAAACTACATACACACACACTACATACACACACACACTACATACACACACACTACATACATATACTACATACACACATCCTACACACACACACACACTACATACACACACACTACATACACACACACACTACATACACACACACACACTACACACACACTACATACACACACACTACATACACACACACACTACATACACACACACTAAATACACACATACTACATATACACACACATTAAATACACGCACTACATACACACACTACATAATCACACACACACACTACATACACACACTACATACACACACTACATACAAACATACATACACACACTACATACACACACTACATACACACATCCTACATACACACACTACATACACACACACACACTACATACACATACACACTACATACACACACACACTACACACACACACTACATACACATACACTACATACACACACTACATACACACACACTACATACACACACACTACATACACACACTACATACACACGCACACTACATACACACACACTAAATACACACACTACATATACACACACATTAAATACACACACTACATACACACACACTACATAATCACACACACTACATACACACACACACACACACACACACACACACTACATACACACACTACATACACACATACATACACACACTACATACACACACACTACATACACACACACTACATACACACACACTACATACACACACTACATACACACATACATACACACACACTACATACACACACACTACATTCACACACTACATACACACACACTACATACACACACACTACATACACACACACACTACATACACACACTACATACACACACACACTACATACACACACACACACTACATACACACACACTACATACACACACACTACATACACACACAATAAATACACACACACTACATATACACACACATTAAATACACACACTACATACACACACACTACATAATCACACACACTACATACACACACACACACACTACATACACACACTACATACACACACTACATACACACATCCTACATACACACACACACACTACATACACACACACTACATACACACACACTACATACACACACACACTACATACACACACTACACACACACACACTACATACACACACACACTACATACACACACTACATACACACACACTACATACACACACACTACATACACACACACTACATACACACACACTACATACACACACACTAAATACACACACACTACATATACACACACATTAAATACACACACTACATACACACACACTACATAATCACACACACTACATACACACACATTACATACACACACTACATACACACATACATACACACACTACATACACACACACTACACACACACACACACACACTACATACACACACACTACATACACACACTACATACACACATACATACACACACACACTACATACACACACACTACATTCACACACTACATACACACACACTACATACACACACACACTACATGCACACACACACTACATACACACACACACTACATACACACACACTACATACACACACACACACTACATACACACACTACATACACACATACATACACACACACTACATTCACACACACTACATACACACACACTAAATACACACACACACTACATACACACACACTACATACACACACACTACATACACACTACATACACTACATACACTACATACACACTACATACACAACATACACTACATACACTGCATACACACTACATACACTATATACACTACATACACACTACATACACTACATACACACTACATACAATACATACACTACATACACTACATACATACACACTACACACACTACACACACACACACTACATACACACACACTACATACACACACACTACATACACACATACTACATATACACACACATTAAATACACGCACTACATACACACACTACATAATCACACACACACACTACATACACACACTACATACACACACTACATACAAACATACATACACACACTACATACACACACTACATACACACATCCTACATACACACACTACATACACACACACACACACTACATACACATACACACTACATACACACACACACTACACACACACACTACATACACATACACTACATACACACACTACATACACACACACTACATACACACACACTACATACACACACTACATACACACGCACACTACATACACACACACTAAATACACACACTACATATACACACACATTAAATACACACACTACATACACACACACTACATAATCACACACACTACATACACACACACACAACACACACTACATACACACACTACATACACACATACATACACACACTACATACACACACACTACATACACACACACTACATACACACACACACTACATACACACACTACATACACACATACATACACACACACTACATACACACACACTACATTCACACACTACATACACACACACTACATACACACACACTACATACACACACACACTACATACACACACTACATACACACACACACTACATACACACACACACACTACATACACACACATTACATACACACACACTACATACACACACAATAAATACACACACACTACATATACACACACATTAAATACACACACTACATACACACACACTACATAATCACACACACTACATACACACACACACACACTACATACACACACTACATACACACACTACATACACACATCCTACATACACACACACACTACATACACACACACTACATACACACACACTACATACACACACACACTACATACACACACTACACACACACACACTACATACACACACACACTACATACACACACACTACATACACACACACTACATACACACACACACTACATACACACACTACACACACACACTACATACACACACACACTACATATACACACACTACATACACACACACTACATACACACACACTACATACACACACACTACATACACACACACTACATACACACACACTAAATACACACACACTACATATACACACACATTAAATACACACACTACATACACACACACTACATAATCACACACACTACATACACACACACTACATACACACACTACATACACACATACATACACACACTACATACACACACACTACACACACACACACACACTACATACACACACACTACATACACACACTACATACACACATACATACACACACACACTACATACACACACACTACATTCACACACTACATACACACACACTACATACACACACACACTACATGCACACACACACTACATACACACACACTACATACACACACACTACATACACACACACACACACTACATGCACACACTACATACACACATACATACACACACACTACATTCACACACACACTACATACACACACACTAAATACACACACACACTACATACACACACACTACATACACACACACTACATACACACTACATACACTACATACACTACATGCACACTACATACACAACATACACTACATACACTGCATACACACTACATACACTATATACACTACATACACACTACATACACTACATACACACTACATACAATACATACACTACATACACTACATACATACACACTACACACACTACACACACACACACTACATACACACACACTACATACACACACACTACATACACACATACTACATATACACACACATTAAATACACGCACTACATACACACACTACATAATCACACACACACACTACATACACACACTACATACACACACTACATACAAACATACATACACACACTACATACACACACTACATACACACATCCTACATACACACACTACATACACACACACACACTACATACACATACACACTACATACACACACACACTACACACACACACTACATACACATACACTACATACACACACTACATACACACACACTACATACACACACACTACATACACACACTACATACACACGCACACTACATACACACACACTAAATACACACACTACATATACACACACATTAAATACACACACTACATACACACACACTACATAATCACACACACTACATACACACACACACACACACACACTTCATACACACACTACATACACACATACATACACACACTACATACACACACACTACATACACACACACTACATACACACACTACATACACACATACATACACACACACTACATACACACACACTACATTCACACACTACATACACACACACTACATACACACACACTACATACACACACACACTACATACACACACTACATACACACACACACTACATACACACACACACACTACATACACACACACTACATACACACACACTACATACACACACAATAAATACACACACACTACATATACACACATTAAATACACACACTACATACACACACACTACATAATCACACACACTACATACACACACACACACACTACATACACACACTACATACACACACTACATACACACATCCTACATACACACACACACTACATACACACACACTACATACACACACACTACATACACACACACACTACATACACACACTACACACACACACACTACATACACACACACACACTACATACACACACTACATACACACACACTACATACACACACACTACATACACACACACTACATACACACACACTACATACACACACACTAAATACACACACACTACATATACACACACATTAAATACACACACTACATACACACACACTACATAATCACACACACTACATACACACACACTACATACACACACTACATACACACATACATACACACACTACATACACACACACTACACACACACACACACACACACTACATACACACACACTACATACACACACTACATACACACATACATACACACACACACACACTACATACACACACACTACATTCACACACTACATACACACACACTACATACACACACACACTACATGCACACACACACTACATACACACACACACACTACATACACACACACTACATACACACACACACTACATACACACACTACATACACACATACATACACACACACTACATTCACACACACACTACATACACACACACTAAATACACACACACACTACATACACACACACTACATACACACACACTACATACACACTACATACACTACATACACACTACATACACAACATACACTACATACACTGCATACACACTACATACACTATATACACTACATACACACTACATACACTACATACACACTACATACAATACATACACTACATACACTACATACATACACACTACACACACTACACACACACACACTACATACACACACACTACATACACACACACTACATACACTACATACACTACATACACTACATACACACACTACACACTACATACACTACATACACACACACACTACATACATACACACACTACATACATACACACACTACATACCCACACTACACACACTACACACACTACATACACACACTACATACATACACACACTACATACATACACTACACACATTACATACACACACTACATACACACACTACACACACTGCATACACTACATACCCACATATAGACCCACATCCACAACCACACCCACATTAACACCCACACCCACACCCACTTCTACACCCACACCCACAACTACAGTAACAACCACACCCACAACCACATCTACACCCACACCCACAACCACTACTCTCCTATTTAACAGCTGCTCACTATCGTGCCCGGAATATTTCCGACTGTCATATTCAGGCTCTGACTGCTTCTGTGACTGCTTCCCCTTGGCCAACACGGACAACTCGCTCTGTGAGAATGTCAAAGATGGATTCCAGCACATGTCTCAGGATTCATTACTGTAAGTCATGACTGATTATATTTGTGTAAGCCATGACTGATTATATTTGTGTAAGTCATGACTGATTTTTTGTGTGTAAGTCATACCTGATTATATTTGTGTAAGTCATGATTTATTAGTGTAAGTCATGATTAATTATATTTTTATAAGTCATGACTGATTATATTTGTGTAAGTCATGACTGATTATATTTCTATAAGTCATGATTGATTAGTGTAAGTTTTGACTGATTATATTTGTGTAAGTCAGGCCTGATTATATTTGTGTAAGTCATGACTGATTGTATTTGTGTAAGTCATGACTGATTGTATTTGTGTAAGTATTGACTGATTATATTTGTGTAAGTCATTACTGATTATATTTGTATAAATCATAATTTATTAGTGTAAGTCATGACTGATTGTATTTGTATAAGTCATGATTGATTAGTGTGTCATGATTGATTACTGTAAGTCATGATTGATTAGTGTGTCATGATTGATTAGTGTAAGTCATGATTGATTTGGTTTGTGTAAGTTTGTTTGTTTGTTTGTTTGTTTGTTTGTTTGTTTTGTTTTTTTGTTCGCCTTATTTCTCTATTCCTCAAGGCGGGTATGCGTTGCACTGTGGTTTTTATTTTGCGCCTGTCGGCCCAGTGCATCCGACTTCAGCATTCATTTTATGTAAGGGTCTGCTTCCTCCTGCATTTTCTAAGGGTTTGCTTCCCCGGGGTAACGGCCGGTGCTGTGATGGGGATCGAACCCAGCATCTTTGGGTTGTGAGCCGTGCCACTTAACCACTAGGCCACGCCGTGATTAATTAGTATGTCATGATTGATAAGGTTAAGTCATGATTGATTAGTGTGTCATGATTCATTAGTCTAAGTCATGATTCACTAGTCAAAGTCATGATTGATGTGGTTTGTTTAAGTCATGATTGATTAGTGTAATTCATGATTGATGTGGTTTGGATTGATGTGGTTTGTATAAGTTATGATTGATTAGTGTAAGTCATTATTATGAGCATAGTCTGTAAATTGTTAGAATCAATAATCAAAGAAAACATTGTAATGCATTTAGACAAATTAAATCTAATTAGAAATAGTCAGCATGGGTTTACTAGAGGGAGATCGTGCTTAACAAATATATTAAAATTTATGGAGGAGGTTACTAAAATGATAGATAAAGTGGAGCCAGTCGATGTTATTTATCTAGATTTTGCTAAGGCCTTTGAGTACCTCATCATAATATTATTCAGAAAGTTAAAATCACATGGAATAGATTGGGAAGTTGCCAAATGGATTGAAAATTGGTTAACGGGAAGAAGGCAGAGGGTGGGCATAAATAAGGAGTACTCAGAGTGGTGTGAAGTAAAAAGTGGAGTGACACAGGGCTCGGTTTTGGGACCAATTTTGTTCTTGATATATATATATATATATGATTTGGACATTGATATGGGATCCATGATTGCAAAATTCAGGATGACACAAAACTATGCAGTAGTGTCTCATCTAAAGCAAAAGTGAATATATTGAGGTCGGATTTAGATAAAATTCGATAAAAGTCTGTGAGCTGGCAAATGGAGTTTAATGTAGTCATCCACATGGGTAGATCCGATATGGAACATAATTACAGAATGGGAGAGAATAATATTAGAAAGATAGAAAAGGAAAGGGACCTAGGGATTATAATAGATCATACAGGTAAATTGAGGGAGCACGTCCAGGTAGCAGTAAAAATAGAAAATGCAATGTTAGGTATGATAAAAAGAAATATTAAACATAGGAGCAAGAAAGTGATTGTCAAACTGTACAAAGCATTAGTTAGACCTAGATTGGAGTACTGTGTTCAGGTGTTATCGTAGAGGAGATATAAATATGCTGGAAAGGAAACAAAAATGAGTGACAAAGCTGATAGTGGGATTCCAGAATTATAGTTATAAGGAAAGACTCAGAAATACCGGCCTACAGTGTCTAGAAGAGAGAAGTGGTGACTTAAAACTGATTTATAAGATAATAGGAGGAACTGATAAATTGGACTATAACAAGTTATTAAAAAATACAACCATTTGCAAGAACAAGAGGGCGTAGCTACAAATTAGCTAAAGAAATGTCCAGATTAGATAATATTTTTTAGTCAGATAGTGGTGAATGCGTGGAATGTATTGCCACTTGAAGTAGTGGGTTCAAGAACAATGAATGCGTTTAAAAATAGATTGGATCCGCATAGTTTTAAGAGAAAGGAAATGTAAATGAAACTGGTTGTAACAGAACCTGCAGACTCATCTAAACCAGTATAAAAACGTTACGTTGTAATAACTTTGATCTGTGTAAGTCATGATTGCGTATAAGATTGTAAGCCCATGTAAACCACTCAAGTCAATATAAACCAGTACATAAAGAAAGTCCCAATGATAACATCGCAACTGTTAACAAGCCATCACCACCAGAAACAAGTAATCACCATTTAAAAAAAATCATAATCTACAGCTTATAGCAATCACCAACAGCATATAGCAATCACCACCAGCATATAGCAATCACCACCAGCATATAGCAATCACCAACAGCATATAGACATGACAACCAGCATATGGCCATCACCAACAGCATATAGGCATGACAACCAGCATATGGCCATCACCACAACAAGAAGCCATAACCACAACAAGAAGCCATCACTGCCAACAAGAAGCGATCACCACCAACAACAAGCCATCACCACTAACAAGAAGCAATCTCCATCAACAAGAAGCCATCATCACCAACAAGAACCCATCACGACCAACTAGAAGACATCACCACCAACAAGAAGCAATCACCACCAACAGAAAGCCATCATCACCAACAACAAGCCATCACCACCAACAAGAAGCCATCTCCATCAACAAGAAGCCATAACCACCAACAAGAAGCCATCACCACCAGCATATAGCCCTCTTCACAAGCATTTAGCCATTACCAACTGCATATATACACGATTACCAGCATATAGCCATCACCACAGACAAGAAGCCATTACCACGAACAATAAGCCACCACCACCAACAAGAAGCTATCACCAAAAACAAGAAGCTATTACCACACTAAGAAGCTATCACAACCAACAAGAAGCCATCACTAACAGCAAATAGCCATCCCCACCAGCATTTAGCCACCACATCCAACAAGAATCCATCATCACTAACAACATTCCATTACCACCAACAAGAAGCCACAACCAACAAGAAGCCATTACCATCAACACGAAGCAATCATCACCAACAAGAAGCCATCACCAAGAAAAGGATGCCATCACCACCAACAAAAAAGCCATTACCACCAACAAGAAGCCATTCCCACCAACAAGAAGCCATTATGACAAACAAGAAGCCATTACCACCAACAAGAAGCCATCACCATCAACAAGAAGCAATTACCACCATTATATAGCTATCAGAAACAACAAGAAGCCATCACCACCAAAAAGAAGCCATTACTACCAACAAGAAGCAATTACTATCAACAAAAAGCCATTACCGCCAACAAGAAGCCATCACTAATAACAAGAAGCCATCACCATCAGCATATAGCCATCGCCACCAGCATATAGTCATCACCACTAGCATATAGCCCTCACCCCAAACAAGAAGCCATCATAACCAGCATATGACCATAAACAACAAGAAGCCATAACCACAAACAAGAAGAGATCACCACTAGCAAAAAGCCATCATTACCAACAAGAAGCCACAACAACAACAAAAAGAAATCACCACCAATAAACAGACAAGGAGCCATCACCACCAACAAGTAGCCATCACTCCAGCATATAGTCATCACCACAAAAATAAGCCATCACCACTAACAAGAAGCGATTACCATCACCATCAGCATATAACCATCACCACCATCATATAGGTATCACCACCAACAAAAAACAATCACCACCAACAAGACGCCATTAACACCAACAAGAAGCGATCACAACCAACAAGAAGACATTACAGCCAACAAAATTCCATTACCACCAACAAGAAGTCAACACCACCAGCAAGAAGCCATCACCACCAGCAAAAAGACATCGCCCCAAGTATACAGCCCTCACCACCAACTTATAGCCATCACCACCCACAAGAAGCCATCACCAACAGCATATAGCGATCACCACCAACAAGAAGCCATCACCACTAGCATTTAGCCATCACCACCAACAAGAAGCCATCACCACCAATAAGAAGCCATCACCACAGACTAGAAGCAATTACCACCAACAACAAGCCATTACTACCAACAAATAGCGATCACCACCAACAAGAAGCCATCACAACCAACAACAAGCAGTCCCCACCAGCATAAAGCCATCACCACCAGAAAAAAGCCATCACCACCAGCATATAGCCATCACCAACAACAAGAAGCCATCACCACCAACAAGGAGACATCGCCACCAAGAACAGGCCATCACCACCAACAAGAAGCCATCACCACCAACAAGAAGCCATCACCACCAACAAGAAGCAATCACCACAAACAGGACGCCATCACCACCAGCAAATAGCCATCCCCAACAGCATATAGCCATCATCACCAACAACAAGTCATCACCATCAACAAGAAACCATCACCACCAACAAGAAGCCATCACCACCAACAAGAAGCCATTTCCACCAATAAGAAGCCATAACTCCTGCATATAGAAACACCACCAACAATAAGCCATCACCACCAAGAAGAAGCCATTACCACCGACAACAAGCCATCATCATCAACAACAAGCCATCACCACCAACAAGAAGCAATCACCACCAACAACAAGCCATCACCACCAACAACAATCCATCACAACCAACAAGACGCCATCCCCATCAACAAGAAGCCATCACGGCCAACAAGAAGCTATTACCGCCAACAAGAAGTCATCACTGCCAACAAAAAAGCTATCACCACCAACAAGAAGCAATCCTGGCCAACAAGCAGCCATTACCAATAAAACGAAGCCATCCCCACCAACAAGAAGCTATCACTACCAACAAGAAGCCATCATGGCCAACAAGAAGCCATTATCTCCAACAAGAAGTCATCACTGCCAACAAGAAGTCATCACCATTAACAACAAATCATCACCACCAAAAAGAAGCCATCATCACCAACAAGAAGCCATAACCACCAACAAGAAGCCATCACCACCAACAAGTAGACATTGCCACCAATAATAAGCCATTAACACCAGTAAAAAGCCATCAACACCAGCAAATACCAATCAATTCCCCAAAAGAAGCCATTACCACCAACAAAAAAGGAGTACCGCTAGAATATAGAAATCACCACCAACAAAAAGCCATCACAATCAATAAAAAGCCATTACTACCAGCATATAGCCATCACCACGAAAAAGAAGCCCTCACCACCAGCAACAAATCATCAGAACAAAGAAGAAGCCATCACCACCAAAAAGAACACACTACCACAACAAGTAGCCATCACCACTAACAAGAAGCCATTACATCCAACAAGAAGCCATTACCACCAACAAGAAGCAATTACACCCAACAAGAAGCCATTACCACCAACAAGAAGCCAGTACAACCAACAAGAAGCCATTACCACCAACAAAAAGCTATCACCAAAAACAAGAAGCTATTACCACACTAAGAAGCTATCACAACCAACAAGAAGCCATCACTAACAGCAAATAGCCATCCCCACCAGCATTTAGCCACCACATCCAACAAGAATCCATCATCACTAACAACATTCCATTACCACCAACAAGAAGCCACAACCAACAAGAAGCCATTACCATCAACACGAAGCAATCATCACCAACAAGAAGCCATCACCAAGAAAAGGATGCCATCACCACCAACAAAAAAGCCATTACCACCAACAAGAAGCCATTCCCACCAACAAGAAGCCATTATGACAAACAAGAAGCCATTACCACCAACAAGAAGCCATCACCATCAACAAGAAGCAATTACCACCATTATATAGCTATCAGAAACAACAAGAAGCCATCACCACCAAAAAGAAGCCATTACTACCAACAAGAAGCAATTACTATCAACAAAAAGCCATTACCGCCAACAAGAAGCCATCACTAATAACAAGAAGCCATCACCATCAGCATATAGCCATCGCCACCAGCATATAGTCATCACCACTAGCATATAGCCCTCACCCCAAACAAGAAGCCATCATAACCAGCATATGACCATAAACAACAAGAAGCCATAACCACAAACAAGAAGAGATCACCACTAGCAAAAAGCCATCATTACCAACAAGAAGCCACAACAACAACAAAAAGAAATCACCACCAATAAACAGACAAGGAGCCATCACCACCAACAAGTAGCCATCACTCCAGCATATAGTCATCACCACAAAAATAAGCCATCACCACTAACAAGAAGCGATTACCATCACCATCAGCATATAACCATCACCACCATCATATAGGTATCACCACCAACAAAAAACAATCACCACCAACAAGACGCCATTAACACCAACAAGAAGCGATCACAACCAACAAGAAGACATTACAGCCAACAAAATTCCATTACCACCAACAAGAAGTCAACACCACCAGCAAGAAGCCATCACCACCAGCAAAAAGACATCGCCCCAAGTATACAGCCCTCACCACCAACTTATAGCCATCACCACCCACAAGAAGCCATCACCAACAGCATATAGCGATCACCACCAACAAGAAGCCATCACCACTAGCATTTAGCCATCACCACCAACAAGAAGCCATCACCACCAATAAGAAGCCATCACCACAGACTAGAAGCAATTACCACCAACAACAAGCCATTACTACCAACAAATAGCGATCACCACCAACAAGAAGCCATCACAACCAACAACAAGCAGTCCCCACCAGCATAAAGCCATCACCACCAGAAAAAAGCCATCACCACCAGCATATAGCCATCACCAACAACAAGAAGCCATCACCACCAACAAGGAGACATCGCCACTAAGAACAAGCCATCACCACCAACAAGAAGCCATCACCACCAACAAGAAGCCATCACCACCAACAAGAAGCAATCACCACAAACAGGACGCCATCACCACCAGCAAATAGCCATCCCCAACAGCATATAGCCATCATCACCAACAACAAGTCATCACCATCAACAAGAAACCATCACCACCAACAAGAAGCCATCACCACCAACAAGAAGCCATTTCCACCAATAAGAAGCCATAACTCCTGCATATAGAAACACCACCAACAATAAGCCATCACCACCAAGAAGAAGCCATTACCACCGACAACAAGCCATCATCATCAACAACAAGCCATCACCACCAACAAGAAGCAATCACCACCAACAACAAGCCATCACCACCAACAACAATCCATCACAACCAACAAGACGCCATCCCCATCAACAAGAAGCCATCACGGCCAACAAGAAGCTATTACCGCCAACAAGAAGTCATCACTGCCAACAAAAAAGCTATCACCACCAACAAGAAGCAATCCTGGCCAACAAGCAGCCATTACCAATAAAACGAAGCCATCACCACCAACAAGAAGCTATCACTACCAACAAGAAGCCATCATGGCCAACAAGAAGCCATTATCTCCAACAAGAAGTCATCACTGCCAACAAGAAGTCATCACCATTAACAACAAATCATCACCACCAAAAAGAAGCCATCATCACCAACAAGAAGCCATAACCACCAACAAGAAGCCATCACCACCAACAAGTAGACATTGCCACCAATAATAAGCCATTAACACCAGTAAAAAGCCATCAACACCAGCAAATACCAATCAATTCCCCAAAAGAAGCCATTACCACCAACAAAAAAGGAGTACCGCTAGAATATAGAAATCACCACCAACAAAAAGCCATCACAATCAATAAAAAGCCATTACTACCAGCATATAGCCATCACCACGAAAAAGAAGCCCTCACCACCAGCAACAAATCATCAGAACAAAGAAGAAGCCATCACCACCAAAAAGAACACACTACCACAACAAGTAGCCATCACCACTAACAAGAAGCCATTACATCCAACAAGAAGCCATTACCACCAACAAGAAGCAATTACACCCAACAAGAAGCCATTACCACCAACAAGAAGCCAGTACAACCAACAAGAAGCCATTACCACCAACAAAAAGCCATTACCAGAACAAGAAGCAATTACCACAACAAGAAGCCATCACCACCAACACGAACCTTAACCACCAACAAGAATCCATCACAACCAGCATATAGCCGCTACCACCAGCATATAGCCATCACCACTATCATATAGCCGTTACCACCAACAATAAGCCATCACCACCAACAAGAAGCCATCACAACCAACTTGAAGTCATCACCACCAGCAAGAAGCTATCACCACCAACATATAGCCATCACCAACAACAAGAAGGCATTACCACCAACAAAAAGCCATCACCACCAACAAGAAGCAATTACCACCAACAACAAGCCATTACCACCAACAAGAAGCCATAACCACAAACAAGACGCAATTACCACCAGCATATAGCCATGACCACCAGCATATATCCATCACCATCAACAACAAGCCATCACCACCAACAAGAAGTCATCATCGCCAAAAAATAGCCATCACCACCAGTATATATCATCACCACCAACAAGAAGTCATCACCCCCAGTATACAGCCATTACCACAAGCTTATAGCCATCACTACCAACAAGATGCCATCACCACCAACAAAAACCATCACCAACAGTATATAGCCATCGCCAACAAAAAGAAGCCATCACCACCAAGAAGAAGGCATAGCCATCAACACAAAGCCATCACCACTAGCAAGAGGACATCACCACCAGCAAATAGCCAGCACCACCAACATAAAGCCATCACAACCAGCATATAGCCATCTACACCTATACGAAGCCATCACCCCCAATAAGAAGCAGTCACCACAAGCATATAGTCATCACCACCAACAAGAAGCCATCACCACCAACATATAGCCATCACCACCAACAAGAAGCCATCACCACCAACAACAAGCCATCACTACCAACAAGAAGCAATTACCACCAACAACAAGCCATCACCCCCAACAAGAAGCCATCACCACCAACTTGAAGTCATCACCACCAGCAAGAAGCCATCACAACCAACATATAGCCATCACCGCCAGCATATAGCCATTGCCACCAACAATAAGCCATCACCACCAACAGCAAGCCATCACTACCTACAACAAGTCATTACCACCAGCAAAAAGCCATGACCACCAGCATATATCTATCTCCACCTACAAGAAGCCATCACCACCAACAAGAAGCAGTCACCACAAGCATATAGCCATCACCACCAATAAGACGCCATCACCACCAACATATAGCCATCACTACCAACAAGACGCAATCACCACAAAAAAAGACGCCATCACCACCAGCAAATAGCATCACCACTAGCATATATCCATCACCACCAACAAGAAGCCATTACCACCAACAAGCCATCACCACAAACAAGACTTCATCACCACCAGCAAATAGCCATCACCACCAGCATATATCCATTACCACCAATAACAAGTCATCACCACCCACAAGAAGCCATTACCACAACAAGAAGCCATCACCACCAACAAAAACCTTAACCACCAACAAGAACCCATCACCACCAACATATAGCCATCACCACCAACAAGAAGCAATCACTACCAACAAAAAGCAATTACCACCAACAACAAGCCATCACTACCAACAAGAAGCCATCACCACAAACCAGACGCCATCACCAACAACAACAAGTCATCACCACAAGCTTAAAGCCATCACCACCAACAAGAACCCATCACAACCAACAAAAAGACATTACCACCAACACAAAGTCATTATCACCAACAAGAAGCCATCGCCACCAACAACAAGCCATCACCACCAACATCAAGCTATTACAACTAACAAGAAGCCATCAAAACAACTAGCAAATAGCCATCACCAAAAGTATATAGCCATTACCACCAACAAGAAGCCATTATCACAAACAAGAAGCCATCGCCACCAACAACAGGCCATCACCACCACCAACAAGCTATTACAACCAACAAGAAGCCATCACCACCAACAAGAAGCTATCACAACCAACATATAGCCATCACAGCCAGCAAATAGCCATTGCCACCAACAAAATTCCATCACCACCAACAATAAGTCAACACCACCAGCAAAAAGCCATCGCTCCCAGTACACAGCCATCACCACCAGCTTATAGCCGTCACTACCAATAACAAGTCTTCACCACCAATAACAAGCCATCACCACCTACAACAAATCATCACCACCAACAAGATGCCGTCACAACCAATAACAAGCCATCACCACCTACAACAAATCATCACCATCAACAAGAAGCCATCCCCACCCACAAGAAGCCATCACTACCAGCATTTAACCATCACCACCAACAACAAGCCATCACCACCTACAACAAATCATCACCACCAACAACAAGCAATAACCACCAACAAGAATCAATCCCCACCAACAAAAAGCCACCACAGTCAACAAGAAGCCATCACCATCAACAAGAAGCCATCACCACCAACAACAAGCCATCACCACCAACAAGAAGCCATCACAACCAACAAGAAGCCATCACAACCAACAAGAAGCCATCACCACCAATAACAAGCCATCACCACCAACAACAAGCCATCATAACTAACAAGAAGCCATCACCATCAACAACAAGCCATCACCACCAACAAGAAGCCATCACCACCAACAACAAGCCATCACCACCAACAACAAGCCATCACAACCAACAAGAAGCCATCCCCACCAACAAGAAGTCATCACTGCCAACAAAAAAGCTATTACCACCAACAAGAAGCAATCCTGGCCAACAAGCAGCCATTACCAATAAAACGAAGCCATCACCACCAACAAGAAGCTATCACTACCAACAAGAAGCCATTACGGCCAACAAGAAGCCATTATCTCCAACAAGAAGTCATCACTGCCAACAAGAAGCCATCACCATTAAAAACAAATCATCACCACCAACAAGAAGCCATCATCACCAACAAGAAGCCATAACCACCAACAAGAAGCCATCACCACCAACAAGTAGACATTGCCACCAACAATAAGCCATTAACACCAGTAAAAAGCCATCAACACCAGCAAATACCAATCAATTCCCCAAAAGAAGCCATTACCACCAACAAAAAAGGAGTACCGCTAGAATATAGAAATCACCACCAACAAAAAGCCATCACAATCAATAAAAAGCCATTACTACCAGCATATAGCCATCACCACGAAAAAGAAGATCTCACCACCAGCAACAAATCATCAGAACAAAGAAGAAGCCATCACCACCAAAAAGAACACACTACCACAACAAGTGGCCATCACCACTAACAAGAAGCCATTACATCCAACAAGAAGCCATTACCACCAACAAGAAGCAATTACACCCAACAAGAAGCCATTACCACAAACGAGAAGCCATTACCACAACAAGACGCAATTACCACAACAAGAAGCCATCACCACCAACACGAACCTTAACCACCAACAAGAATCCATCACAACCAGCATATAGCCGTTACCACCAGCATATAGCCATCACCACTATCATATAGCCGTTACCACCAACAATAAGCCATCACCACCAACAAGAAGCCATCACAACCAACTTGAAGTCATCACCACCAGCAAGAAGCCATCACCACCAACATATAGCCATCACCAACAACAAGAAGCCATTACCACCAACAAAAAGCCATCACCACCAACAAGAAGCAATTACCACCAACAACAAGCCATTACCACCAACAAGAAGCCATAACCACAAACAAGACGCAATTACCACCAGCATATTGCCATGACCACCAGCATATATCCATCACCATCAACAACATGCCATCACCACCAACAAGAAGTCATCATCATCAAAAAATAGCCATCACCACCAGCATATATCATTACCACCAACAAGAAGTCATCACCCCCAGTATACAGCCATCACCACAAGCTTATAGCCATCACTACCAACAAGATGCCATCACCACCAACAAAAACCATCACCAACAGTATATAGCCATCGCCAACAAAAAGAAGCCATCACCACCAAGAAGAAGACATAGCCATCAACAGAAAGCAATCACCGCCAGCAAGAGGACATCACCACCAGCAAATAGCCAGCACCACCAACATAAAGCCATCACAACCAGCATATAGCCATCTCCACATATACGAAGCCATCACCACCAACAAGAAGCAGTCACCACAAGCATATAGTCATCACCACCAACAAGAAGCCATCACCACCAACATATAGCCATTACCACCAACAAGAAGCCATCACCACCAACAACAAGCCATCACTACCAACAAGAAGCAATTACCACCAACAACAAGCCATCACCACCAACATGAAGCCATCACCACCAACTTGAAGTCATCACCACCAGCAAGAAGCCATCACCGCCAGCATATAGCCATTGCCACCAACAATAAGCCATCACCACCAACAGCAAGCCATCACTACCAACAACAAGTCATTACCACCAGCAAGAAGCTATGACCACCAGCATATATCTATCACCACCAACAAAAAGTCATCACCACCAACAACAAGCCATCACCACCAACAAGAAGTCATCATCACCAGGAAATAGCCATCACCACCAGCATATATCCATCACCACTAACAAGAAGTCATCACCACCAGCTTAAAGCCATCACCACCAATTAGAAGCAATCACCACGAACAAAAAGTCATCACCCCCAGTATACAGCCATCACCACAAGCTTATAGCCATCACTACCAACAAGATGCCATCACCACCAACAAAAAACCATCACCAACAGTATATAGCCATCGCCAACAATAAGAAGCCATCATCACCAAGAAGAAGACATAACCATCAACAGAAAGCCATCACTACCAGCAAGAGGACATCACCACCAGCAAAAAGCCAGCACCACCAACATAAAGCCATCACAATCAGCATATAGCCATCTGCACCTATAAGAAGTCATCACCACCAACAAGAAGCAGTGTGGGTGTGTGTGGGGGTGTTTGTGTGGGTATGTGTGGGTGGGTGTGGGTGTGTGTGGTGTATGTGAGTGTGTGTGTGGCGTGTGTGTGTGGGTGGTGTATGTGTGAGGGTATGCGTGTGGGTAAATGTGTGTGGGTGTGTATGTGGGTGTGTGCGTGTGGGTGTTATGGTGTGTGTGTGTGTGTGTGTAGGTAGTATGTGTGTTTGGGTGTATGTGGGTGCGTGTCGGTGTGTGTGTGGGTGTATGGGGTTAGGTGTGTGTGTGTGGGTATCTGTGGGGATGTTAGGATGTGTGTGTGGGTGTGTGTGGGTGGTATGTGTATGGGTGGTGTATATGAGAGTGTGTGGGCGTGTGTGTGTGTGTGGTGTATGTGTGAGGGTAAGCGTGTGGGTAGTTGTAAGTGGGTCTGTATGTGGATGTGTATGTGGGTGTTAGGGTGTGTGTGTGGGTGTTAGGGTGTGTGTGTGGGTGTGTGTGTAGGTGGTATGTGGGTGTATGGGGTTAGGTGTGTGTGTGTGTGGGTGTCTGTGGAGGTGTTAGGATGTGTGTGGGTGTGTGTGGGTAGGTTGGTGTGTGTGTGTGTGTGGGTAGGTTGGTGTGTGTGTGTGGCTAGGTGTGTGTGGGGGTGTGTGGGTGCGTGTATGGGTGGTGTGTGTGTGAGTTTGAGTGGGGAGATGTGTCGGGGGTGTGTGTTGCTGGTGTGTATGTGGGTGTGAATGTGTGTATGTTTGTATGTGTCTGTATGTGTGTGTCTGTTGGTGTGTATGTGTGTGTGTCTGTGTGTATGTCTGTCAGTGTGTATGTGTGTATGTGTGTGTCTATGTGTGGGTATGTTGGTGTGTATATGTGTGTGAATGTTGGTGCGTTTGTGTGTGTGTGACTGTTTCTGTGTGTATTTGTTGGTGTGTCTGTGTGTGTTTCTGTTGGTGTGTTTGTGTGTGTCTGTTGGTGTATCTGTGCATGGATCTGTAAGTGTGTCTGTGTCTGTGTGTGTCTGTCTGTGTCTGTGTGTGTCTGTCTGTGTCTGTGTGTGTGTCTGTCGGTATGAATGTGTGGTGTGTGTGTGTGCATAGCTGCAGTAAAAGCGACATGTTGGACAACATCTGGTCAACATATGGGACATCTGGGACATCCTCCCTCTGGAACATAAACAACAACAGATCCATCTATGTGCCAGATTTATTTGGCTGCACAAACAAGCTTTATTATGACCAGAATGGCTCTGAAGATTAAAGACACAAACAGTAACGGACAGCAATTGCTTGGACTCGTGTCTAACTTTGAGAAACTTACAGATAATGTTAGCTGTCAGATCGTGTCTAACTTTAAGAAACTGTCAGATAATGTTAGCTGTCAGATCACGACACGACCGTTTAGTCTCACTGGACTCCGATAAGGAAGCCACGTCGTTTATAGAGATCTAGATTACGCTGTCGGCCAAGGACAGCTCGTGATATTTGTCAAATGATTGAAGTGGAAAAAACGACGAATAAGCAATCTATAGTTGCATCACCAAATGGTTTTTAGGCATGAGGGCTGATCTCATATAACCTTTCTGTCAGATGTGGACATCTGAAACATGAGAGGACTTCTAGTGGTGGAAGAGAACATTTGAAACATGATAGGACAACATCTAGTGGTGGACGAGAACATCTGAAACATGAGACATCATAAATACAAAATAAGTCCTCCACCCATTTGTCTAACCTATCACAAAATAAGTCCTCTTCCTCCTTGTCTAACCCATCACAAACTAAGTCCTCCACCTGCTTGTCTAACCTATCACAAACTAAGTCCTCCACCCCTTGTCTAACCTATCACAAACTAAGTCCTCCACCTGCTTGTCTAACCTATCACAAACTAAGTCCTCCACCCCTTTGTCTAACCTATCACAAACTAAGTCCTCCACCCCTTGTCTAACCTATCACAAACTAAGTCCTCCACCTCTTGTCTAACCTATCACAAACTAAGTCCTCCACCTCCTTTTCTAACCTATCACAAACTAAGTCCTCCACCCCTTGTCTAACCTATCACAAACTAAGTCCTCCACCCCTTGTCTAACCTATCACAAACTAAGTCCTCCACCTCTTGTCTAACCTATCACAAACTAAGTCCTCCACCTCCTTTTCTAACCTATCACAAATTAAGTCCTCCCCCCCCCCCCACTTGTCTAACCTATCACAAACTAAGTCCTCCCCCCCCTTGTCTAACCTATCACTAAGTCCTCCAACTCCTTTTCTAACCTATCACTAAGTCCTCCAAGTCCTTGTCTAACCTATCACAAACTAAGTCCTCCACCTCCTTTTCTAACCTATCACAAACTAAGTGCTCGTCCCCCCCCCCCTTTGTATAACCTATCACAAACTAAGTCCTCCACCTCCTTTTCTAACCTATCACAAATTAAGTCCTCCTCCCCCCCCCCCCACTTGTCTAACCTATCACAAACTAAGTCCTCCTCCCCCCCCCCTTGTCTAACCTATCACTAAGTCATCCAATCCTTGTCTAACCTATCACTAAGTCCTCCAACTCCTTGTCTAACCTATCACAAACTAAGTTCTCCACCTCCTTTTCTAACCTATCACAAATTAAGTCCTCCTCCCCCCCCCCACTTGTCTAACCTATCACAAACTAAGTCCTCCTCCCCCCCCCTTGTCTAACCTATCACTAAGTCATCCAATCCTTGTCTAACCTATCACTAAGTCCTCCAACTCCTTGTCTAACCTATCACAAACTAAGTTCTCCACCTGCTTGTCTAACCCATAACAAACTAAGTTCTCCACCTCCTTGTCTAACCTATCACAAACTAAGTCCTCCACCTGCTTGTCTAACCTATCACAAACTAAGTCCTCCACCTGCTTGTCTAACCTATCACAAACTAAGTCCTCCAACTCCTTGTCTAACCTATCACAAACTAAGTTCTCCACCTCCTTGTCTAACCTATCACAAACTAAGTTCTCCACCTCCTTGTCTAACCTATCACAAACTAAGTCCTCCAACTCCTTGTCTAACCTATCACAAACTAAGTCCTCCAACTCCTTGTCTAACCTATCACAAACTATAATATTTGTTATCGTGTCGGTGATAAGATTGTGCCCCAGGTCGCCTTGTATAAATACTTGAGCTTATCAGAGAAACATCTTTACCGAGATCTCTTATCCATACATCGGAGAATCGTCTATCGCAGCTGTTGATTGGAGAAGCTAGTTTGAGGAGTTGTTCGACGATCAGTGAAAGTGAAAGTAGAGACGGCCCACGAAGGAAATGCTGTTTTCGGCCTTGACCGTTGTTGTTCTTGTCTCCTCGGGTAAGCTGCAATCTATTTATTTCGCGAAAGTCTTTTGTTAGCTTTCACTCTTCCGTCTTCGTTAATAGTACAGGGACCTAGAACTGTAACACTCCCCTCCCACAACACAGGGACCTAGAACTGTAACACTCTCCTCCCACAACATAGAGACCTACAACTGTAACACTCTCCTCCCACAACATAGGGACCTAGAACTGTAACACTCTCCTCCCACAACACAGGGACCTAGAACTGTAACAGCTACTCTCCTCCCACAACATAGGGACCTAGAACTGTAACACTCTCCTCCCACAAGATAGGGACCTATAGCTGTAACACCTACTCTCCTCCCACAACATAGGGACCTATACCTGTAACACCTACTCTCCTCCAACAACACAGGGACCTAGAACTGTAACAGCTACTCTCCTCCCACAACATAGGGACCTAGAACTGTAACACTCTCCTCCCACAACATAGGGACCTATACCTGTAACACCTACTCTCCTCCCACAACATAGGGACCTATACCTGTAACACCTACTCTCCTCCCACAACACAGGGACCTAGAACTGTAACAGCTACTCTCCTCCCACAACATAGGGACCTAGAACTGTAACACTCTCCTCCCACAACATAGGGACCTATACCTGTAACACCTACTCTCCTCCCACAACATAGGGACCTATACCTGTAACACCTACTCTCCTCCCACAACATAGGGACCTAGAACTGTAACACCTACTCTCCTCCCACAACACAGGGACCTATACCTGTAACACCTACTCTCCTCCCACAACATAGGGACCTAGAACTGTAACACCTACTCTCCTCCCACAACATAGGGACCTAGAACTGTAACACCTACTCTCCTCCCACAACATAGGGACCTATACCTGTAACACCTACTCTCCTCCCACAACACAGGGACCTAGAACTGTAACACCTACTCTCCTCCCACAACATAGGGACCTAGAACTGTAACACCTACTCTCCTCCGATGTCTTTTTTGAGTCGTCTTCGTAAGCTTCGAGCATCAGACTATTGTCTATACTTTTCTTATCCACTGTTCTTTGCAGGTTTCGGTTACAGTTCTTCCCTTTTTCTCGACGTTCTAGATCATTGCACGTCTAATGTGTGTGTGATGTTTCTTCTTGACGCAGTGTAGCCTATCCATATCCAACTTTTCTCCATAATCTCCAGCCATATTGGATGATGACGTGTTCTATACTTATCACATATGGTCAGCTGACGGATTTATGTTATGGAGGCAGCAGTTGGTGAAGGCCATCAGTCTATTTGTGGTACCCCTAGCTAGACGCCTTGCCTCCTCCAGTGTAGCACGGAGGCAGCAGTTGGTGAAGGCCATCAGTCTATTTGTGGTACCCCTAGCTAGACGCCTTGCCTCCTCCAGTGTAGCACGGAGACAGCAGTTGGTGAAGGCCATCAGTCTATTTGTGGTACCCCTAGCTAGACGCCTTGCCTCCTCCAGTGTAGCACGGAGACAGCAGTTGGTGAATGCCATCAGTCTATTTGTGGTACCCCTAGCTAGACGCCTTACCTCCTCCAGTGTAGCACGGAGGCAGCAGTTGGTGAAGGCCATCAGTCTATTTGTGGTACCCCTAACTAGTCGCCTTGCCTCCTCCAGTGTAGCACGGAGGCAGCAGTTGGTGAAGGCCATCAGTCTATTTGTGGAACCCCTAGCTAGACGCCTCGCCTCCTCCAGTGTAGCACGGAGGCAGCAGTTGGTGACGGCCATCAGTATATTTGTGGTACCCCTAGCTAGACGCCTTGCCTCCTCCAGTGTAGCACGGAGGCAGCATTCGGTGAAGGCATCAGTCTATTTGTGGTACCCCTAGCTAGACGCCTTGCCTCCTCCAGTGAAGCACGGAGACAGCGGTGGGTGAAGGCCATCAGTATATTTCTGGTACCCCTACATAGACGCCTTGCCTCCTCCGGTGTAACAGTACTGAACAGTCAAATCTTATTTTCTCTAGAGGGTGTTGTACAGTTCCCGTATATGACGTGTCCCGTGTATGACGTGTCCCGTGTATGACGTGTCCCGTGTATGACGTAAGTTCCAAGAATGACGGCACAGCTACAAACTAACTAAAGAGAGGTCCAGATTAGATATTAGGAAATATGTGTTTAGTCAGAGAGTGGTGAATGCTTGGAATGCATTGCCACAGGAGGTAGTCGAGGCAGGGATAATTAATGCATTTAAGAATAAATTGGACGCGCATAGCTTTTAAATAAAACTAATGTAAATTAAATTGGTTGTAAACAGACACTGCAGAGTCTTGTAAACCAGTAATGACTCAGCTCCGTGTATGACGTAAGTCCCGTGTATGACGTAACTCCGGGCAGTCTCATCGCTGCTAATGCTGTGGGGGATGAAGTTTTAGAGAAGACTAGATCATATTATGTTTATGTGGTGGGTTGGTCAGTTCCATTTCTCGCTGCCATCCTTACTTAAAATTAAGCCAGATGCGCGCTTACAGTTAGGTTGACTAGAGCGTGTTATTTAAAGGAAGGTTAACACCATGTCTTTGCAGTGAAAAGTGAGTGCCCCCCCCCCCCCCCCACCGACCTCTACACCAATGTCTGATCTGTGTGACCTCTACCCTACACCAATGTCTGATCTGCGTGACCTCTACCATACACCAATGTCTGATCTGTGTGACCTCTACCATACACCAATGTCTGATCTGCGTGACCTCTACCATACACCAATGTCTGATCTGTGTGACCTCTATCCTACACCAATGTCTGATCTGTGTGACCTCTACCCTACACTAATGTATGATCTGTGTGACCTCTACCCATACACTACGAGGAGGGCTAACCAGTCGCTCTGTTTGACACAAATAGCTGAAAACAAATTTGATTTGGTTGATTGTACAAATCTCGTCCGTCCCTTCTACCCGTCGGGCTGAAATCCAGCTGTTGTGACATGCACAGAGACCAGGTGTCTTTCTTGTCTACTCCTGTTGATCGTTGACAGAACCAGAATAAGCTTGATGTCGGTTGTAGTTCTCGGATATCCAGTGTATTGATGTCGGTTGTAGTTCTCGGATATCCAGTGTATTGATGTCGGTTGTAGTTCTCAGATATCCAGTGTATTGATGTCGGTTGTAGTTCTCAGATATCCAATGTATTGATGTTGGTTGTAGTTTTCAGATATCCAGTGTATTAATGTTGGTTGTAGTTCTCAGATATCCAGTGTATTGATGTAGGTTGTAGTTCTCAGATATCCAGTGTATTGATGCCGGTTGTAGTTCTCAGATATCCAGTGTATTGATGTTGGTTGTAGTTCTCGGATATCCAGTGTATTGATTTCGGTTGTAGTTCTCGGATATCCAGTGTATTGATGTTGGTTGTAGTTCTCGGATATCCAGTGTATTGATGTCGGTTGTAGTTCTCAGATATCCAGTATATTGATGTCGGATGTAATTCTCGGATATCCAGTGTATTGATGTCGGTTGTAGTTCTCAGATATCCAGTGTATTGATGTCGGTTGTAGTTCTCGGATATCCAGTGTATTGATGTTGGTTGTGGTTCTCGGATATCCAGTGTATTGATGTCAGTTGTAGTTCTCGGATATCCAGTGTATTGATGTTGGTTGTGGTTCTCGGATATCCAGTGTATTGATGTCGGACTGCCATATGTTCCTGAGTCACACACAACCTGATTCAAAGATTACACAAATAATCAAAATGCCTGGAAAGCACAACGTAATTTGGTCAGCAAGCAAATACTGGAGAAAACACGAGGCGTACACAAGGTCAGCAAGCAAATAATGGAGAAAACACGAGGCGTAGACAAGACCAGCAAGCAAATAATGGAGAAAACACGAGGCGTAGACAAGGCCAGCAAGCAAATAATGGAGAAAACACGAGGCGTAGACAAGGCCAGCAAGCAAATAATGGAGAAAACACGAGGCGTACACAAGGTCAGCAAGCAAATACTGGAGAAAACACGAGGCGTAGACAAGGCCAGCAAGCAAATAATGGAGAAAACACGAGGCGTAGACAAGTAGAAAGTATGCTCAATTTACAACGTTAAAAATATATGGCCACCATAAAATATACGTTATGTCTGAAATGATATAACAAAACATACCATGTGTTAGTAGTGTAACCAAATATGCGTTATGCTAGAAGTGATATAACAAGATATACGCAATGTTAGGAGTGTTCTAAGAAATTGTACATTATGTTAGAAGTGCTATAACTAACTATACTTTATTGTTCAAGTGATGTAACAATTGTGCGCTGTTTGAAGTGATGTTGTTAGATGTGTTACAACAAAATATACGTTATGTTTGAAGTTTTTTTTTCAATCAATATTTCTGTATGCCTGCGAGAACTGGACCATTACAGCAGATATCCAGGGCAGAATGGAAATGAGGTGACATAGAAAACTCCTAAATGTTACATCTGAAGATCGTGTCTCGAACGTAGAAATACGTCAGAGAGTTGAAGACGCTATTGGTCCTTTTGAAGATCTGTTCACAGTTATCAAACGACGAAAGATGGCCTGGTGCGGGCACGTCGTGAGGTCCAACGGAATTACCAACTTGATACTCTTTGGGACGTCCAAGGAAGAGATGGGTGGACAACATCACTGAGTGGTCAGGCCTTCGTCCCGGTGAGATACGACAAGCGGCGACAGACAGAGAGGGATGGGGTGGGATTTTGGGAGTGTCTTCATGTGTGCCCTAACGACCTGATGGGTTACGGGATGAACTGAACTGAACTGAGAAGTTTTTTTGGGATATAATAAATAGTGCTTCCTTGGCAGCCCTTGCCCAGTACAAAGATCCTCACTGTGTGGGAGGAAGGGACGGGATAGTTCATCTGTTTGAATGGAAATGGAGCGACATCGCATCAGAGTGTGAGACCTTCCTAGGACCGTACGGGTTCTGTGCCGTGCAGGTGAGTAGGACCAGTAGCTCGTCTATCCCAGTGGGATGCATGGCAATTACCTTGCTTATTCCCCTTGCGTCTCATACATTTATTTATCAGTAAAGTTAGCTGTAGAGCATCCTTGCGGCTTTCACTTCATTGTGTCTCTGTTTCTTATTTTCTGGAGGCACTTCCTTTCCTGATTTCTGCTTTTGTTGTGTTGTCAATTTTTCTGTAATCGACTGTTTAAAAAAAATAGATCTGCATGGTAGACTAATGTAATTTATTAAACTACAGGTAAGTTGTCCGTTTTTAGTCTATTCTCTTCCCCAGGAAGTCTCCATCCTGGGTGACCTTTATGTGTGCTTTCACTTCCAGGGGTCATTAAGACATGCAAGGTACCTCTCTACTTCAAGGTAACGGACGCAAGACTAAAGCAGGGACAAACTTGGAACAATGGGATACCATTGACAGCTGACACTCACTGCACAATAACACATCAGAGATAAAAGGATCAAGAGAGAAGCGTTGTGGACGGCATAGGCAGACAGAACTGTTGGACAGATGACCACACACAGGTTAGACGATAGTCAAGAAAAAAGAATGAGACCACACAGAGTCACCATAACCCTGGGCAGGAAATGCAGAGAGTGGTGCAGCGGGATGGCAGAGCTGGGCTAACCAGCTGATAAATGATAACATGTAGCATAGCCATGCCATTGCATTCTGGTGGATAGGTGCTACGAAATTAGATATCTAGTTTTGACTTCTCTACGAGAGTGAGAGGGCCGGTCGTGGCTGAGTGGGGAATACAGAACAACCCCTGGTACGAGAATGGAGATAGAAGCAATGACTGCAACTCTAAGATGGCTGAGAACTCTTTAACAGGGACAGTCATGGAAACAGCTACTGCAGTTATCAGATGGCTTTCTGCGACTTCATTAACAGGGACAGTCATCTTTTCAGACTACCAATCTTGAGATATACAGAAGGTCTGACTAAGGCATGAATGAATGTCAGTTGTAGAGACATCAAACCTGCAGAGGTTGACCTGGATCTAGAGCCCTGGTCATTGTTAGGTTCAGGACAATGAATGTCAGCTGTAGAGACATCAAACCCTCAGAGGCTGACCTGGATCTAGAGCCCTGGTCATGTTTAGGTTCAGGACAATGACAGAGCTGGCATCCTGGCTTATCAAGCATCAATCACGGGTACACTAGATATGGATAGGACTGACATTTTTAAGTCTATCCATGACCGCCTGCTGGATGATGACTCCGCAATACATGAATCAGCAATTAACAGAATGCAGAAAATCGAAAGAGGTTCGAGCGGAATGAAGCGTAAGAGAGTATGAAGTAGAAGTGTGTACAAAAAACGAGCTACAGGAACCATCAGTATTCACACCCGTCACCATTTACTGAGAGAGACTAAGTACTTATTGGTATGCCCAGAGTGCAGTGAAGTCGATTTCTAGAAACATAACATAATAGATAAAGCAAATGACAATAACTCAAAATAACCTATGAATTAAACATGGCTGAATAATCCATTAAACTAATGTTGAAAACAGTGTGTGACATGTGACACTAATGGTATTACAATGCAGCACTAAAGACGTGCCAAATTGAATATTTAAAAAAAATTAACTTTGGTGATAGATGTGTCAGTGTATGATTAGTATAAATTTCTGCAATAATATAATTATGTAACGGAGTATGAACATTTGCAAACTTACATGCATGTGTTCTTTATATATCCATCACCCCGTGGACAGCTGTTGTACCATGCTTCGTATGGCCAGCACCCCGTGGACAGCTGTTGTCCCATGCTCTGTATGGCCAGCACCCCGTCGACAGCTGTTATCCCATGCTCTGTATGGCCAGCATCTTGTGGACAGCTGTTATCCCATGCTCCGTGTGGCCAGCACCTCGTGAACAGCTGTTGTTCCATGCTCCATATGGCCAGCACCCCGTGGACAGCTGTTGCCCCATGCTCCGTATGGCCAGCACCCCGTGGACAGCTGTTGCCCCATGCTCCGTATGGCCAGCATCTTGTGGACAGCTGTTATCCCATGCTCTGTATGGCCAGCATCTTGTGGACAGCTGTTGTCCCATGCTCCATATGGCCAGCACCCCGTGGACAGCTGTTGCCCCATGCTCCGTATGGCCAGCACCCCGTGGACAGCTGTTGCCCCATGCTCCGTATAGCATGAGAAAAGACTTGAAGTCAGTGATGTTCTCTGCCAATGAACGGCCTTCTGTGTGTGCCATCATCTGTCCATGCCCAGTCGACTTTATTAAGTCGTTTCTGCCTCGTGTTTCTGACCGTACCTATGTGAGCATCTCTGTGACTGACTACTGAAAAAAAATGAACTTGTCCGTCTAATCAATTGACGATTGTACAATTGACTATTAGAACTAGTACCTGACTCATCTTTGTAACACGCTTGGGGTCAATACTTGATGTATGCTAATGTCAGAAGCCACTAGAATTGTTCCCAAGTGGCAGAGTTCATGTCCTTGAAAGATGTGTACCTCGGGAAGTGAACTGTCAAACTGCGCATGACAGCACCATCCTGTGTTTGGTAGTTGCGACTACTATATATGAGAGATCTTTGAGAACTAACAACACGTGTTCTTGTTTTCTACAACAAAGACTTCACCAGCCAATGAGAATCGAGTGGTCACAGATCCCAACCGACCATGGTGGGAGCGTTACCAGCCAGTCAGCTATAAGCTGCAGACGAGAAGCGGAGACGAGGGCAGCTTTTCTGACATGGTCAAGAGATGTAATGCCGCAGGAGTTAGGTCAGTCAGTTGTGTATCTGGTTGTCAACTGGAACTTTATTGTTGTTGATGTTCTTGTTTATGCTAGCGGCGGGTGTGCTGCCTGTTATCCGTACTATCTATCTATCTATCTATCTATCTATCTATCTATCTATCTATCTATCTATCTATCTATCTATCTATCTATCTATCTATCTATCTATCTATCTATCTATCTATCTATCTGTTTAACTCTCTGGCAGTATGTTTAAAAATGCGTATGACAATATCTTTGTAAAAACCCAATTCGGCCACGTTCAAAATAAATGTCGCTTTTCGCTTTGCTTGTGAAAGTTTAGCAGTTCAACGATAAGTTGTCAGGCAGTCACCATATAGTCTAGGTTTAGCTGAGTAGTTACTTATTTAATATGTTACAATATGTATCCATACCACGACACGACTTCACACAGTAAATAACACGGTAAACAAATTGTAACAGTTTTAATAACATGAATATCACACAAACACAATATTAGCAAAAAGAAGAAAATACATGTCACATAAATAATCATCATGTATTAATGTGTACTACAGCGGATGTTTTAATACTAGCTTTTGTTAACTTCTCCAAACTAACCCAAGATTCCATTAACCCTCCCATTATCTCCACACTCAACACACTCTCCCAAACTCGCCTTCACAATCGTATTATGTACTCTATCGTTCTGTGCATTCACACACACTAAAATCCCATCAGTCAGGTGATCTGTTCATCCACATTTGATTGATTCGCGTGTACTCAGGTGATCTGTGCGTTCATATGAAATTATATCACGTCACTTATAGTCGGAATCGCGTACTCACTTGTGGTCACGCACTCAGTCGACCTGTGCATACACATACATTCAGAACACACACATCGTTCCCAAAGTGTCCTGCACAATAACCACAGACAATCCCGTATTCTTGCGTTCATATGTACTAGATCACGCATTGTTCACTTGGTGTCCTGCACATACGACACACATTCAGATCTCTTACTGTTCATTGGGTGTCCAACACACACACTTAAAGAGCGACTGGCCAAAATTCCAAGATGAATGCTGGTTCAGTCACCCTGCAAACTCACACTAAACGCTCACTATCCTAGTCAACGTGCTAGCTACTAGCAGCCTATTAATCTTTCTCCAGTCCAGCCTGCTGAGTTCATCATTGCCGAGTATTTTATAGTCTCAAGCAACTTCATGGCTGTCCAATGGACTTCTGTTGGTTGACTGACTTAGCCATCACTCTAATTTGGATCTGCCTCCAACTAGTTGTTATTGGACGAATAACCCCGATTCCTATCACTCTAAATGTCGTAGCAGGCTGTGGTGGCCTCTGACTGTCACCAATCTCCCACTACGCTAAAACGAAACGCCAGGGTGGTCAGCTCTGAGCCCCCACCTGTCCAAGACACATTCTTTCCCCTAACCCCTCGTTTTCTTTGTCGACTTAGTGACAAGACGGTGAGTGACCTTGGCACACATTCAGGTAACCTTTGTTCCCAGAGTCACCAGCCCCAGCCCCATCGCCCATGCCCTTAACGCCCATGCTCCGCTGGAACTTTTACAATCTTATCTTGAGTCTCAATCTCATCCCCAGAGTTTACGTGGATGTGGTCATCAATCACATGACTGGGGCAGGTGGTACAGGTGGTGGTACAGGTGGCACAAGCTATAACGCCAACAGCTTACAGTTCCCAGGTGTCCCTTACGGCCCGACTGATTTCAACGATGGCAGCACGTGCCACAGCTCGGATCTCTCCATCCACAACTACAACAATGCGGAGGAGGTCAGGCAAGTGATTAGTTCACAGCAGGGTTTTGTCGAGGTTTATTTGGGCCGCTCATCTCACATGGGGGTGGGGGGGTGGGGGTTGTGGGTGGGGGCGCTCATCTCACATGGGGGGAGGGCGCTCATCTCACGTGAGGAGGGGGAGTGGGGGGCGCTCATCTCACATGGGGGGAGGGCGCTCATCTCACATGGGGGGGGGGTAGGCGCTCGTCTCAAATGGGGGGCTGGGGAGTGGGGGGAGGCGGGCTTTCTTCTCACGTGGTGGGCGCTCATCTCACATGGGGGACGAGCTTTCATTTCACATGGGGGCGCTTATCTCACATGGGGAGGGGGGTGTAGGCACTCATGTCACATGGGGGGGGGGGGGCGCTCATCTCACATGGAGGGGCGCTCATCTCACATGGGCGGGGGCGGGCATTTATCTCACATGGGGGGTGGGGGGTGATCATCTCACATGGGGGCGCGCTTTCATCTCACATGGGTGGTGGGGCGCTCATCTCACATGGGGGGCGGGCTTTCATTTCACATGGGGGGGGGTAGGCGCTCATCTTACATGGGGGGGGGGCTAGGTGGTGGGGGCGTTCATCTCCTATGGGGGGAGTGGCGGGGGGCGCTCATCTCACATGGGGGGGGGGGGGTCTTCTCGCATATTCTGTTATTTATAAATTTATTTTCTGTTACTGAGAGTTTTATTTTCTGTTACTGGGAGATTTATTTTCTGTTACTGAGAGCTTTATTTTCTGTTACAGATAGCTTTATATCCTGTTACTGAGAGCTTTATTTTCTGTTACTGAGAGCTTTATTTTCTGTTACTGAGAGCTTTATATTCTGTTACTGAGAGCTTTATTTTCTGTTACTGAGAGCTTTATATTCTGTTACTGAGAGCTTTATATTCTGTTACTGAGAGCTTTATATTCTGTTATAATAGCTGTCCATCGTTGTCGATGAGGACCGCCGACATCATCCTTGTCACAGATTTCCCTGTTTGGTGTGGGTGCGCATGTGGCTGAACAGGCCAATGCGAGCACGAAAACATCTGCTACATATCGGGCACACGAGGTTTGTAGAAGGGGATGGTGTTCCCGCTGCTCGGGATTTCCGCGTCTCGCGTCTGCTCTGGGCTTTCACAACACGGTCGTCTTCACCGGCAGCTACACCCGATTTGACTGCGCTTCTCCAGTCAGATCTGTTTTGCGCAAGACATTCCCAGGTGTCGATGTCTATCTGGCAACTTTTTAGTGAGTACTTCAGACCGTCTTTAAAACGTTTCTTTGGGCGCCCTCTCTCGCGCCATCCCTCTCTCAGCTCGCCGTAGAGAAGCTTCTTTGGGAGCCGCTCGTCTGACATACGGACGAGGTGTCCGGTCCATCCTAGTCGTCCTTTTTCTAGCAGTGTATGGATGCTGGGTATGTTAGCCCTCGAGAGAACCTCGATGTCAGTGACACGATCTTGCCATCGGATGTGGAATATTCGCCTCAGGCAACCTGTGTGTAAGTGGTTTAACCTCCTTGCATGTCCAGAGTATACAGTCCAGCTTTCGCAAGCGTATAGTAGGGTTGGAATGATGGTTGCACGGTAGACTTTGAGTTTGGTCTTGACGACGTGCCCAGACCATCGAGCGCATTCTACCAAAGGCTGTGCTGGCCTTTGCTATTCTGCTTGCCACTTCATCGTCTAGGCTGACAGATCTCGACAGCGTGCTGCCCAGATATGTGAATTTGTCTACGGCATTCAACGTCTGCCCGCTGACTGTAGTCTCTGGTTTTGTGTACGGCATGCCTGGTGCTGGTTGGTACATGACCTGTTTTTTGGGCATTTATGGTCATTTATGCGGCAGAGAACTGGTCCATTTCAACCTGCATGTTCAGTTCTGAGTTGCTCATTAGTGCGCAGTCGTCAGCAAATACAAGTTCCCTGATTATGTCGCCAGCCACTTTGGTTTTGGCCTTCATTCTTCTGGAATTGAGTAACTTGCCATCTGTGCGGTACTTTATGGGTATTACAAGCTCCAATGATCTGAAGGCGTCTGTCATCGTGGCCGCGAACATCATGCTGAACAAAGTCGGGGCGAGTACACATCCTTGTTTTACTCCGTTTGATACTAGAAACATTTTAGAGATATTCTGTTACTGAGAGCTTTATTTTCTGTTACTGAGAGCTTTATATTCTGTTACTGAGAGCTTTATATTCTCTTACTGACAGCTATATATTCTGTTACTGATAGCTTTATTTTCTGTTACTGAGAGCTTTATATGATATCGTATGTTCCCTGCAGTTGTGACTATTAATAATTGTTTGTTTTCTATTTATACTTGTTATTATATAAATGTTTTGCTAAACGTGAAATATTATATCAAATAACCTAAATATTGGGACATTCTCCAAGTTGGTTCTGTTATCGGAGATTGGTTTCTTTCACGTGTCGTTAGAATGCATCCAGCACTAGAGAGAAACATTACACAAGCTGACTTAAACTTATTATCAAGGAATGTTTTCTCTTGTGTGCTGACTTCAGGAACTGTCGCCTGGTAGGTCTGCTTGATCTGATTGTTTTCTCTTGTGTGCTGACTTCAGGAACTGTCGCCTGGTAGGTCTGCTTGATCTGAACGTGGGCAAGGACTATGTCAGAGGTAAAATCGCTGATTTCTTGAACCACCTGATTGACCTGGGTGTTGCAGGTTTCCGCGTGGATGCTGCTAAACATATGTGGCCTGCTGATATCAAGGCTGTTCTCGGTAAAGTCAAGGTTAGTCTCTCAGTAGCTGTGTGTGTCGTTTCTCATTGTGTAATGTCAAGGTCAGTCTCTCTGTAGCTGTGTGTGTCTTTCTCATTGTGTAATGTCAAGGTCAGTCTCTCTGTAGATGTGTGTGTTTTTTCTCCTTGTGTAATGTCAAGGTCAGTCTCCCTGTAACTATATGTATCGTTTCTCCTTGTGTAATGTCAAGGTCAGTCTCCCTGTAGCTATATGTGTCGTTTCTCCTTGTGTAATCTCAAGGTCAGTCTTTCTGTAGCCGTGTGTGTCGTTTCTCCTTGAGAAACAATCCCAGAGTTCATAGAACAGCTGTTCTACGAGAAAAACATTAGCGACCACACTCAAAACGGGATAGAAAGCAGTCACACCCTCCCCCCACCCCGCCACCACACACAGAGACACAAGACCACGTCACACCACACACATAGACACAAGACCACGTCAAACCACACACAGAGACACAAGACCACGTCACACCCCCACACAGAGACACAAGACCACGTCACACCCCACACAGAGACACAAGACCACGTCACACCCCCACACAGAGACACAAGACCACGTCACACCCCCACACAGAAACACAAGACCACGTCACATCCCCACACAGAGACACAAGACCACGTCACACCCCCACACAGAGACACAAGACCACGTCACACCTCCACACAGAAACACAAGACCACGTCACACCACACACAGAGACACAAGACCACATCACACCACACACAGAGACACAAGACCACATCACACCACACACAGAGACACAAGACCACGTCACACCCCGACACAGAGACACAAGACCACGTCACACCATACACAGAGACACAAGACCACGTCAAACCACCACACAGAGACACAAGACCACGCCAAACCACCACACAGAGACACAAGACCACGTCACACCATACACAGAGACACAAGACCACGTCACACCACCACACAGAGACACAAGACCACGTCACACCCCACACAGAGACACAAGACCACGTCACACCCCCACACAGAGATACAAGACCACGTCACGCCCCCACACAGAGACATAAGACCACGTCACACCCCCCACCCCTGCCACCACACACAGAGAGACAAAGATACAAAGAAAAACATAACCCTGACATGCGCCCCCCCCCCCCCCCCCATCCAAACGACATAAATAAAGAATTAACCATGTCTGTCTGACACCCCCCCCCCCCCCCCCCCCCAACTTAGAGTCGCTAGTCATGTAAGATCTCTATGAGAAAAGTTTAGAAACCAATTTTCGAAGCTTAGACCAATCCAACATTTTTAATGTCCAGCAAAATTTGTTTGATCCAAATGGCTTCCAGAGTTCGGAAGCAAAGATTATCACCAGAACGAGCTCTACAGCTTATCTATTAATGGAAAACGATAAAACTGACATATGTTGTGTATAATTTGATATTCTAAGTGAGGATTAGTGTTAGGAGCTGCAGACCTCTACAAATTTATTTAGATATATTATGGTCAGTTCAAACATTTTAAAAAATATTTCGTTTTAAATGTATTTGCAATATATTTGCAATATATATGGATCACTATTTATCTATTTTTCTTTATGTGAAGACACATTGGTTCTTTTTGATAGCCTATTCCGTTTTGTACATGAAATACATGAACAGAATGTTTAAATAAGAAATTGATGTTATAATACATTATTGTGATGTAACCTCAACGTATATAGTTTTCCTTGCTTACTTTTTTGTCACAATGGTATTGCAAAAATATAAATGCACATTAAATCTTTATTTACTGACATAAAATGATACAACTTGTTTATGTTGTGTATGGATGGATATTCTATCAGTGATATCTAATGTTGGGAGCTTCAGACATGCACAAAGCTTGATATATAATGGGAAGTTCGAACTTTAAAAAAAAAATTTGTATTAAACATGTATTTACAGTAAACGTAAATTGCTATTTATCTAATTTTTTTTTGTATTAAGACACAAAGTAGTTAAATTAATGTAATGTTTAAAATTTTTTTCAATGATAATAAAAAATGTTATGTAACTCTAACCTAAAAAAATAATTATGAAACATACGGTGTAAAAACGTGGTTTCAGTGTCGGTATACTAAAAAAAAACCCAGTCTGTCAGACACTCCTATCCAGGGTACACAGACTTAACACAGTCTGTCTGACATTCCTATCCATGGTACACAGAGTTAACCCAGTCTATCTGACACTCCTATCCAGGAAACAAAGACTTAACCCAGTCTGTCTGACATTCCTATCCAGGAAACAAAGGCTTAACCCAGTTTGTCTGAGACTCCTATCCAGGAAACAAAAGACTTAACCCAGTTTGTCTGACGCTCCAATCCAGGAAACAAAGACTTAACCCAGTCTGTCTGACACACCTATCCAGGAAACAAAGACTTAAACGAGTTTGTCTGACACTCCTATCCAGGAAACAAAGACTTAACCCAGTTTGTCTGACACTCCTATCCAGGAAACAAAGACTTAACTCAGTTTGTCTGACACTCCTATCCAGGAAACAAAGACTTAACCCAGTTTGTCTGACACTCCTATCCATTAAACAAAGACTTAACCCAGTTTGTCTGACACTCCTATCCAGGAAACAAAGACTTAACCCAGTCTGTCTGACACTCCTATCCAGGAAACAAAGACTTAACCCAGTTTGTCTGACACTCCTATCCAGGTAACAAAGACTTAACCCAGTATGTCCGACACTCCTATCCAGGAAAAAAAGACTTAACCCAGTATGTCTGATACTCCTATCCAGGAAACAAAGGCTTAACCCAGTTTGTCTGACACTCCTATCCAGGAAACAAAGACAACCCAGTTTGTCTGACACTCTATCCAGGAAACAAAGACTTAACCCAGTTTGTCTGACACTCCTATCCAGTAAACAAAGACTTAATCCAGTTTGTCTGACACTCCTATCCATGAAACAAAGATTTAACCCAGTTTGTCTGACACTCCTATCCAGGAAACAAAGACTTAACCCAGTCTGTCTGACACGCCTATCCAGGAAACCAAGACTTAACCCAGTATGTCTGACACTCCTATCCAGGTAACAAAGACTTAACCCAGGTTGTCTGACACTCCTATCCCGGAAACAAAGACTTAACCCAGTTTGTCTGACACTCCTATCCAGGACAAAAAGACTTAACCCAGTATGTCTGACACTCCTATCCAGGAAAAAAAGACTTAGCCCAGTCTGTCTGACACTCCTATCCAGGAAACAAAGACTTAACCCAGTATGTCTGACACTCCTTTCCAGGAAACAAAGACTTAACCCAGTCTGTCTGACATTCCTATCCAGAAAAAAAAGACTTAACCGAGTTTGTCTGACACTCCTATCCAAGAAACAAAGACTTAACCCAGTCTGTCTGACACTCCTATCCAGGAAACAAAGACTTAACCCAGTTTGTCTGACGCTCCTATCCAGGAAACAAAAGATTTAACCCAGTCTGTCTGACACTCCTATCCAGGGAACAAAGACTTAACCCAGTCTGTCTGACCCTCCTATCCAGGGAACAAAGACTTAACCCAGTTTGTCTGACACTCCTATCCAGGGAACAAAAATTTAACTCAGTTTGTCTGACACTCCTATCCAGGTAACAAAGACTTAACCCAGTCTGTCTGACACTCCTATCCAGGGAACAAAGATTTAACCCATTTTGTCTGACACTCCTATCCAGGGAACAAAGACTTAACCCAGTTTGTCTGACACTCCTATCCAGGTAACAAAGACTTAACCCAGTTTGTCTGACACTTCTATCCAGGAAACAAAAGACTTAACCCATTTGTCTGACACTCCTATCCAGGAAACAAAGATTTAACCCAATCTGTCTGACACTCCTATCCAGGGAACAAACGGTGGCCAGCCTTTCATTTACCAAGAGGTCATTGACCAAGGAAACGAACCAATTAAGGGAGAGGAATATTTTGCCACTGGTAGGATCACTAACTTTAAATTTGGCCTGGAGATTGCCAAAGTTTTTAGGTAAGTTGTAGAATCACTAACCAAGTTTGGTCTGGTTTGGCCTAGTTTGACCTGGAGATTGCCAAAGTTTTTAGGTAAGTTGTAGAATCACTAACCAAGTTTGGTCAGGTTTGGCCTACAGATTGCCAATGTTTTTAGGTAAGTTTTTTGGCGTAAATTATTTACGAATACATTTAATTTTGCCCCGCTGATGATACTGAGCTATTGTCTACATAACGATTATATAAGAAAGCACATTGTTTCCACGTATCGGCGTTTTCAACTGTCTATTCTTGGTCTGTTCTTGGTCTATTCTTGTCTTATGCTTGGTCTGTTCTTGGTCCTCCCGCGACACCCCGGGGAGAGTGACAGATTCATCTTCTATTCCGACAGCGAGGAGAGAATTACAGAGACAAGGAGTTAGATAGTTAGACGCTAAATTGTATCAAGTCAGATTAGACCAAGTGTAGGATCTGTAGTAGGGCAAATAGTAGATTGAGAGCCTGACTAATTTAGTGACAAGGGTCCCACCAATAGCTCGTGCTTAAACCCTCTGTGTTAGTTAACATTTGAAATGTTTAGATTAGTTAGTTGTGTTTGAGATTGTTAAAACAAATCCTCTTGTCAAAAATGTTCATTGTTAACATCACTGTAAGTGTTGTCCATGTTGAAGTGCTAACCTTACGTTTTAATGTAACTCTTAACTCACAGTCTAAAGTAGATATGCTACAAACACATTTTAATGTAACTCTTAACTCACAGTCTAAAGTAGATATGCTACAAACACGTTTTAATGTAACTATTAACTCACAGTCTAAAGTAGATATGCTACAAACACGTTGTAATATAACTCTTAACTCATAGTATAAAGTAAGTATGCTACAAACACATTTTAATAAAACTATTAACTCACAGTCTAAAGTAAATATGCTACAACCACGTTTTAATTTAACTCTTAACTCACAGTCTAAAGTAGATATGCTACAAACACGTTTTAATGTAACTATTAACTCATAGTATAAAATAAGTATGCTACAAACACGTTTTAATGTAACTCTTAACTCACAGTCTAAAGTAAATATGCTACAACCACGTTTTAATTTAACTCTTAACTCACAGTCTAAAGTAGATATGCTACAAACACGTTTTAATGTAACTATTAACTCACAGTCTAAAGTAGATATGCTACAAACACGTTTTAATGTAACTCTTAACTCATAGTATAAAGTAAGTATGCTACAAACACGTTTTAATGTAACTATTAACTCACAGTCTAAAGTAGATATGCTACAAACACGTTTGATTATATATTGTCTCTTCACTTACCTTTGTTTGTCCTCAGGCACGAAAATGCCTTAAAGTATTTGTCCAACTGGGGTGTCGGATGGGGTATGTGGGACAGTGGTAATGTCGTCAACTTTATCGACAACCACGACAACCAGAGAGGCAGTGGTGGAGGTGGTAATGTGCTGACACACTGGGACCCCAAACCATACAAGGTCATTGCTTGTGTGTGTGTGTGTGTCTCTGTGTGTGTGTGTATGTGTGTGTGTCTGTATGTGTGTGTATGTCTATCTGTGTGTGTGTGTGTGTATCATATACCACTAACAGTCTAACTAGTGAAAGTGATAAAAAAGAAAGTATTAGAGTTACATAGTACCAATCCTGCTATGTTGAATCAAATCTTGGACAATGTAAATCACACACCAGAATCGATGGATGCGTCTTGTTACTTGCCGTCATGAATATAACAACCAACAGCTAGCGATAAGGTGATCCCAGCTAGCGATAAGGTGATCCCAGCTAGCGATAAGGTGATCCCAGCTAGCGATAAGGTGATCCCAGCTAGCGATAAGGTGATCCCAGGTAGCGATAAGGTGATCCCAGCTTTCGATAAGGTGATCCCAGCTAGCGATAAGGTGATCCCAGCTAGCAATAAGGTGATCCGTGCTAGCGACAAGATGATCAACGCTAGCGACAAGGTGATTCCAGCTAGCGCCAAGGTGATTCAAGCTACATATAAGGTGACCACAGCGATCTCTTCCACGCTCAGTCGGCCGAAATCTCAAATGTCTGCAATATTAATTACAATTGTTTTCTTTTAAACAATCAAAAACTTACATTTTAATTACTAAGCTCCTGACGGATCTTGAAATCCATGTGGTACTCATACAAGAAACAATGCTGCCAAAGGACACCCCCTTCCACATCACTAGCTTTACAGTGTTCCAATACAATTGAATAAAATGTCAGAGATTAGGGACACTTATCCGGAATGACATACAGGCAGAGGTTTCCGCTCTTGAAACCAATGACGAAATTGACCTACAGGAAGTGATAGTCTGGATAGGGGGAAGACCGCTAAACATACTTAACATATACAACCCACCAAGAGCACACCTCAACATATACAACCCACCAAGAGCACACCTTAACACATACAACCCACCAAGAGCACACCTTAACCCATACAACCCACCAAGAGCACACCTTAACATATACAACCCACCAAGAGCACACCTTAACATATACAACCCACCAAGAGCACACCTCACATTGCATATTCCACATACTACTGATCTAAAAGGACTGATCATTGCTGGCGATATGAATGGTCACTCCCTCCTGGGGGATATACAGATAGGAACGCAACAGGAGCAGCCATAGAGGAACTCACTAACACTACCACACTCATTCTGTTGCAGAACGTCAATATCCCAGCAACACTGCTCCACCGAGCCAGTGGAACTAAAAGCTGACCTCACCCTTGTAATATCCGATATGCTTCCGTATTGTTCAATTAGAGTCCTCGATGACATCGGGAGTGACCACAGACCAACACTCCTTGAGATCACCAACACCAGAGAGTGACCACAGACCAACACTCCTTGAGATCCCCAACACCAGAGAGTGACCACAGACCAACACTCCTTGAGATCCCCAACACCAGAGAGTGACCACAGACCAACACTCCTTGAGATCACCAACACCAGAGAGTGACCACAGACCAACACCAGAGACTGACCGCAGTCCAACACTCCTTGAGATCACCAACACCAGAGAGTGACCACAGACCAACACTCCTTGAGATCCCCAACACCAACACCAGAGAGTGACCACAAACCAACACCAGAGAGTGGCCACAGACCAACACTCCTTGAGATCACCAACACCAGAGAGTGACCACAGACCAACACTCCTTGAGATCACCAACACCAGAGAGTGACCACAGACCAACACCAGAGAGTGACCACAGACCAACACTCCTTGAGATCACCAACACCAGAGAGTGACCACAGACCAACACTTCTTGAGATCACCAACACAAGAGAGTGACCACAGACCAACACTTCTTGAGATCACCAACACCAGAGAGTGACCACAGACCTATACTTCTTGAGATCACCAACACCAGAGAGTGACCACAGACCAATACCCCTTGAGATTATCAACACCAGAGAGTGACCACAGACTAACACCAGAGAGTGACCACAGACTAACACTCTTTGAGATCACCAACACCAGATAGTGACCACAGACCACAGACCAAAACTCCTTGAGATCACCAACACCATAGAGTGACCCCAGACCAACACTCCTTGAGATCCCCAACGCCAGAGTGTGACCACAGACAACATTCCTTGAGATCACCAGCACCAGAGAGTGACCACAGACCAACACTCCTTGAGATCCCCAACACCAGAGAGTGACCACAGACCAACACCAGAGACTGACCGCAGTCCAACACTCCTTGAGATCCCCAACACCAGAGAGTGGCCACAGACCAACACTCCTTGAGATCCCCAACACCAGAGAGTGACCCCAGACCACAGACCAATACCCCTTGAGATCACCAACACCAGAGAGTGACCACAGACCAACACTCCTTGAGATCACCAACATCAGAGAGTGACCACAGACCAACACTCTTTGAGATCACCAACACCAGATAGTGACCACAGACCAATACCCCTTGAGATCACCAACACCAGAGAGTGACCACAGACCAACACTCCTTGAGATCACCAACACCAGATAGTGACCACAGACCAACACTCCTTGAGATCACAAACACCATAGAGTGACCACATACCAACACTCCTTGAGATCACCAACACCAGAGAGTGACCACAGACCAATACCTCTTGAGATCCCCAACACCAGAGAGTGACCACAGACCAATACTCCTTGAGATCACCAACACCAGAGAGTGACCACAGACCAATACTCCTTGAGATCACCAACACTATAGAATGACCACAGACCAACACTCCTTGAGATCACCAACACCAGAGAGTGACCACAGACCAATACTCCTTGAGATCACCAACACCAGAAAGTGACCACAGACCAATACTCCTTGAGATCACCAACACCAGAAAGTGACCACAGACCAACACTCCTTGAGATCACCAACACCAGAGAGTGACCACAGACCACAGACCAATACCCCTTGAGATCCCCAACACCAGAGAGTGACCACAGACCAATATTCCTTGAGATCACCAACACCAGAGAGTGACCCCAGACCAACACTCCTTGAGATCACCAACACCAGAGCGGGACCACAGACCAACACTCCTTGAGATCCCCAACACCAGAGAGAAAGTCAGAAACCAAATAACATCCCTCCCATAGAATTACAAAAAGGCAGACTGGCAGTTTTCAGGAGACAAGTACGCAAAGGTTTCGCGGACAACGACATGGCGCAGGATAAAGACGAGGTCTATAGTAAAACCACTACTGCATTGCTCCGATCGGCAAAGGAAGCCATCCCACGAGGATACAGGACAAAGTTCAAACCATACTCAAGCACACAATGAGAGCCCACCATCAATGAGAGAAAGAAAGCAAGACGGCAAGTCGAGAAACAGCCTACCCCTGCAAACTAAACCAGTTATAACAGACTCGCTGCTTAAGTCAAATTGCTGAGCAGGCAAGCAAAAAGAGAAGCACGGTCTAAGAAATGTGGAGAATTGGACTTACGGAAAGCTGGAAAGAAAGCATGGGGCCTCATGTCCAACCTTTCAGGAGTTAAAAGAAAGCATGGTGCCTCATGTCCAACCTTTCAGGAGTTAAAAGAAAGCATGGTGCCTCATGTCCAACCTTTCAGGAGTTAAAAGAAAGCATGGTGCCTCATGTCCAACCTTTCAGGAGTTAAAGCATGGTGCCTCATGTCCAACCTTTCAGGAGTTAAAAGAAAGCATGGTGCCTCATGTCCAACCTTTCAGGAGTTAAAGCATGGTGCCTCATGTCAAACCTTTCAGGAGTTAAAGCATGGTGCCTCATGTCCAACCTTTCAGGAGTTAAAGCATGGTGCCTCATGTCCAACCTTTCAGGAGTTAAAGCATGGTGCCTCATGTCCAACCTTTCAGGAGTTAAAGCATGGTGCCTCATGTCCAACCTTTCAGGAGTTAAAGCATGGTGCCTCATGTCCAACCTTTCAGGAGTTAAAGCATGGTGCCTCATGTCCAACCTTTCAGGAGTTAAAAGAAAGCATGGGGCCTCATGTCCAACCTTTCAGGAGTTAAAGCATGGTGCCTCATGTCCAACCTTTCAGGAGTTAAAAGAAAGCATGGTGCCTCATGTCCAACCTTTCAGGAGTTAAAAGAAAGCATGGTGCCTCATGTCCAACCTTTCAGGAGTTAAAAGAAAGCATGGTGCCTCATGTCCAACCTTTCAGGAGTTAAAGCATGGTGCCTCATGTCCAACCTTTCAGGAGTTAAAAGAAAGCATGGTGCCTCATGTCCAACCTTTCAGGAGTTAAAAGAAAGCATGGTGCCTCATGTCCAACCTTTCAGGAGTTAAAAGAAAGCATGGTGCCACATATCTAAACAGGAATATCAGGGCTAATGTACAGCTGGCTAAAATGTTTCTTCCATAACAGAACAATCCGAACAGGAATATCAGGGCGAATGTACAGCTGGCTAAAATGTTTCTTCCATAACAGAACAATCCGAACAGGAATATCAGGGCGAATGTACAGCTGGCTAAAATGTTTCTTCCATAACAGAACAATCCGAACAGGAATATCAGGGCGAATGTACAGTTGGCTAAAATGTTTCTTCCATAACAGAACAATCCGAACAGGAATATCAGGGCGAATGTACAGCTGGCTAAAATGTTTCTTCCATAACAGAACAATCCGAACACCATTCAGCGGATCAACATTCAAACAAAGGACCCTTGAAGAAGGACTGCCCTAGAGATCTGCGCTAAGTTGTACATTATTCCTTGTGTACATAAACGACCTACCAGATATCAAAACCTGCTAAAAGGTACTCTTTGAGGATGACCGGGTCATTTGGTCAAAATGAAAACATTTGAAACACTTCACCAAAAATATAAACATGAATCTGACAACCATCTCTACATATTGCCAGTTTTAGACATAGAGATACATAGACTTACATGGAAATACATTGACTTACATAGAGATTCATAGACTTACATAGAGATACATAGACTTACATAGAAATACATTGACTTACATAGAGATACATTGACTTACATAGAGATACATAGACTTACATAGAGATACATAGACTTACATAGAGATTCATAGACTTACATAGAGATACATAGACTTACAGAGATACTTAGACTTAGATAGAGATACATAGACTTACATATACTTACATAGAGATACATAGACTTACATAGAGATACATTGACTTACATAGAGATACATAGACTTACATAGAGATACATAGACTTACATAGAGATACATAGACTTACATAGAGATTATAAAACTTGCATAGAGATACATAGCCTTACATAGAGATACATAGACTTACAAAGAGATACATAGACTTACATAGAGATTCATAGACTTACATAGAGATACATAGACTTACATAGAGATACATAGACTTACACAACATAAGTTTACATACAGATATAAAGGCTTACATAAACCTAGGTTTACATAGAGATACGTATACTAACATAAACATAGGTTTACTCAGAGATACGTATACTAACATAAACATAGGTTTACTCAGAGATACGTATACTAACATAAATATAGGTTTACTCAGAGATACGTATACTAACATAAACATAGGTTTACATACGGGGCAGTTAAGGCGGTTGTCATGACGGGACCTCTATAAACATCCCTAAAACATACTGCTATATAATGGTATCAAGGTCTAGCGAAGACGTTCAATTATTAACATCATTTTTGTTGTAAAAAATGTCAGATAATGAGCATAGTAAGATTGTTGACATTTCAGATGGCCACGGCATTCATGTTGGCTCACCCTTACGGTATGCCTCGCATCATGAGTAGCTACGAGTACAACAGGGCCAACGACTATGAAGGCCCGCCCCACAACGGCGACATGAGCACCAAGTCTGTGACTCACACCGGCATGACTTGCCAGGGCGGCTGGAGCTGTGAGCACAGGTCAGTACTACTACTCTTGTAACAACAACAAATGCTACTACCACTACTACTCTTGTAACAACAGTAACTGCTACTACCACTACTACTTTTGTAACAACAGTAACTGCTACTAATACTACTACTCATGAAACAACAACAACAACATCTAATACCATTACTACTCATGTAACAACAACAATCAACAACTGCTACTACCACTGCTTCTGCTGCTGCTCTTCTGTTATAACGAACCTCACGTTTCTTGCTATTCAGGCATGTGACCTTCACTTGTAGATCCTGTCAACAAAGAATGTTTCTTCCTGTCAACAAAAAATGTCTGTTCCTGTCAACAAAAAATGTATGATGCTGTCAACAAGGAATGTGTGTACCTGTCAACAAAAAATGTCTGATCCTGTCAACAAAGAATGTTTGTTCCTGTCAACGATCATCAAACAAGTATTTATCTGCACTCGTCTAACATCCATATCGTACAACAAACAAGAATGTGAAGTAATGACAGCCCGGAGTTCGAACAGCGGACCTCCATGTGACGGATGCGCCCTACCACATGAGAGGGATGAGTTACGCATTAGTCCAGCGAGACATCCCAAGAAATGTGTCACAACTGGGCCAGTCAATCAACACTTGCCACAATGGAGTATAGGCCGAGTTCTCTGCTGAAGACGGATGTGCTGGACTGAAAGGTGCAAATATCGCAGACAAGTTGTAAACTAACGACACAACGCATTTCGTTCTCCGGACTACATCCTGCCACTTCAAAGCCCTATTCAGGACTTAGTAACGGGAGAGTGAGAACAAAAAAGAAGAAGAAGAAGAAGAAGAAGAAGAACAAGAACAAGAACAACAAGAACAAGAAGAAGAAGAAGAAGAAGAAGAAGAAGAAGAACAACAAGAACAAGAAGAAGAAGAAGAAGAAGAACAAGAAGAAGAAGAACAAGAACAAGAACAACAAGAACAAGAACAAGAACAAGAAGAACAAGAACAAGAAGAACAAGAACAAGAACAACAAGAACAAGAAGAAGAAGAACAAGAACAACAAGAACAAGAAGAACAAGAACAAGAACAACAAGAACAAGAAGAAGAAGAACAAGAACAAGAACAACAAGAACAAGAAGAAGAAGAACAAGAACAACAAGAACAAGAACAACAAGAACAAGAAGAAGAAGAAGAACCAGAACCAGAAGAAGAAGAGCCAGAACCAGAAGAAGAAGAAGAAGAACCAGAACCAGAAGAAGAAGAGCCAGAACCAGAAGAAGAAGAAGAAGAACAAGAAGAAGAAGAAGAAGAAGAACCAGAACCAGAAGAAGAAGAGCCAGAACCAGAAGAAGAAGAAGAACCAGAAGAAGAAGAAGAACCAGAAGAAGAAGAACCAGAACCAGAAGAAGAAGAAGAAGAACAAGAACAAGAACAACAAGAACAAGAAGAAGAAGAACAAGAAGAACCAGAACCAGAAGAAGAAGAACCAGAATCAGAAGAAGAAGAAGAAAGAGAACCAGAAGAAGAAGAAGAACCAGAAGAAGAAGAACCAGAACCAGAAGAAGAAGAACCAGAACCAGAAGAAGAGGAACAAGAACCAGAAGAAGAAGAAGAAGAAGAACCAGAACCAGAAGAAGAAGAGCCAGAACCAGAAGAAGAAGAAGAAGAACAAGAAGAAGAAGAAGAAGAAGAACCAGAACCAGAAGAAGAAGAATAACAAGAAGAAGAAGAAGAAGAACAAGAAGAAGAAGAACCAGAACAAGAAGAAGAAGAAGAAGAAGAAGAAGAAGAACAAGAAGAAGGAGAAGAAGAACCAGAACCAGAAGAAGAAGAACCAGAACAAGAAGAAGAAGAACCAGAACCAGAACCAGAAGAAGGAGAAGAAGAACCAGAACAAGAAGAAGGAGAAGAAGAACCAGAACCAGAAGAAGAAGAACCAGAACAAGAAGAAGAAGAACCAGAACAAGAAGAAGGAGAAGAAGAACCAGAACCAGAAGAAGAAGAACCAGAACAAGAAGAAGAAGAACCAGAACCAGAAGAAGAAGAACCAGAACCAGAAGAAGAAGAACCAGAACAAGAAGAAGGAGAAGAAGAACCAGAACCAGAAGAAGAAGAAGAACCAGAACCAGAAGAAGGAGAAGAAGAACCAGAACAAGAAGAAGAAGAAGAACCAGAACCAGAAGAAGGAGAAGAAGAACCAGAAGGAGAAGAAGAAGAACCAGAACCAGAAGAAGGAGAAGAAGAACCAGAACAAGAAATAGAAGAAGAAGAACCAGAACCAGAAGAAGAAGAAGAACCAGAACCAGAAATAGAAGAAGAAGAACCAGAACCAGAAGAAGAAGAAGAAGAACCAGAACCAGAAATAAAAGAAGAACCAGAACCAGAAGAAGAAGAAGAAGAAGAAGAACCAGAACCAGAAGAAGAAGAAGAAGAATCAGAACCAGAAGAAGAAGAAGAACCAGAACCAGAAGAAGAAGAAGAACCAGAACCAGAAGAAGAAGAAGAAGAACCAGAAGAAGAAGAAGAACCAGAACCAGAAGAAGAAGAAGAACCAGAACCAGAAGAAGAACCAGAAGAAGAACCAGAACCAGAAGAAGAACCAGAACCAGAAGAAGAAGAACAAGAAAAAGAAGAACAAGAAGAACCAGAAGAAGAATAAGAAGATGAAGAACAAGAACCAGAAGAACAAGAAGAAGATGAAGAAGAACAAGAAGATGAAGAAGAAGAAGAACACGAAGAAGAAGAAGAAGAACAAGAACAAGAAGATGAAGAAGAAGAACAAGAAGAACAAGCACCAGAAGAACAAGAAGAACAAGAAGAAGAAGATGAAGAAGAACCAGAAGAAACTTTCTCCCTAGCCTCACAGCGACAGCCTGGTGTGTTATGTATAACAGTGTTTGGTGACTTTATTCGCAGATGGCGCCAGATCTATAACACTGTTTGGTGACTTTATTCGCAGATGGCGCCAGATCTATAACAGTGTTTGGTGACTTTATTCGCAGATGGCGCCAGATCTATAACACTGTTTGGTGACTTTATTCGCAGATGGCGCCAGATCTACAACATGGTTGCCTTCCGTAACAACGCAGCTGGTACGGATGTAAAAAACTGGTGGTCGGGCTCAGACTACAAGATCGCCTTCTCCAGAGGCAACAAGGCTTTTATTGCCTTCAATCTGGACGGATCGGACATCAACCAGTCTCTGCAGGTACACCAACAAACTTACTGCTGACATTAGCAAAAATGGCGGCGATAGTCAAGTTCAATCTTGGTTCAATCCATGGATGTCTAGCGTTCTGTTGATGTCTCCTTCTAGTGTGTCTGCCTGCTGTCCGTTAATTAGTGTCCCAGTCCACATTAAATGTTTCTATGTATATCATCATCTTGCCGCTACATCTCTCTCGCCCTCTACCTCGTCAACCAGCTCTTTGCTTCGGTTATAGGCGCGCAGTGGTATTATATCGGGTTCCATAATGCATTTAAGAATAAACTGGATGCGCATAGCTTTTAGAGCAAGGTGATGTAAATGTAACTGGTTGTATACAGACTCTGCAGGGTCTTCTAAACCAGTATAAAGACGTTAAGTTAAGTTAAGTTATTGTGTTGGACATTACGTATACAGCACAGAAAGTAGTTTTATAAATGTTTATGTCATAATTTGTCATTCTACCTCTCATTGTGACATTAATGTCAAAATGTGTCATTCTATATCTTATAGTGACATTAATGGCAATGGTCCTCAGAATCCTAGTTCCTCACATTCTAATATTGCCCTCCATTGAAGGGCTAGATCTGACCTTGGTAACTGGCACATAGAGGAGCAACTGTTATCTGTGCGCGTTAGGTCCCGTAGTGATATCAATGTAATGTTCTTCTGCTCTCAGCCCATAGTGATATCAATGTCATGTTCTTCTGCTCTCGGCGGCCCGTAGTGATATCAATGTCATGTTCTTCTGCTCTCGGCGGCCCGTAGTGATATCAATGTCATGTTCTTCTGCTCTCGGCCCGTAGTGATATCAATGTCATGTTCTTCTGCTCTCAGCCCGTAGTGATATCAATGTCATGTTCTTCTGCTCTCGGCGGCCCGTAGTGATATCAATGTCATGTTCTTCTGCTCTCGGCGGCCCGTAGTGATATCAATGTCATGTTCTTCTGCTCTCGGCCCGTAGTGATATCAATGTCATGTTCTTCTGCTCTCAGCCCGTAGTGATATCAATGTCATGTTCTTCTGCTCTCGGCCCGTAGTGATATCAATGTCATGTTCTTCTGCTCTCAGCCCGTAGTGATATCAATGTCATGTTCTTCTGCTCTCAGCCCATAGTGATATCAATGTCATGTTCTTCTGCTCTCAGCCCATAGTGATATCAATGTCATGTTCTTCTGCTCTCGGCCCGTAGTGTTATCAATGTCATGTTCTTCTGCTCTCGGCGGCCCGTAGAGTTATCAATGTCATGTTCTTCTGCTCTCGACCCGTAGTGTTATCAATGTCATGTTCTTCTGCTTTCGGCGGCCCGTAGTGTTATCAATGCCATGTTCTTCTGCTCTCGGCCCGTAGTGTTATCAATGCCATGTTCTTCTGCTCTCGGCGGCCCGTAGTGATATCAATGCCATGTTCTTCTGCTCTCGGCGGCCCGTAGTGTTATCAATGTCATGTTCTTCTGCTCTCGGCCCGTAGTTCTGCTATCCGCCATTGTAGCAGAGTCCAGGTTTTCACTGGGGTTTTTCTATCTAGAATGTTACCACATGTATCCACATCATTCACGACCACACACAGCAAATAACACAGCACGCAGCAGGTGGCATATTTATTACATCATACTCATACAACAACTATTAAAGTGAGTGCAATGAGATTACAAACAACACAAGAAATACATCTTCTCTAAATAGATATGCGGAGTTTATAAGCATAAGCTATTGAATGTTGCTCCAGACTACCCCAAACCAGTTCTAGCCGCACACTCCCCTCCCCTTATCTGCACCCTCAACACACTCTCAAAAACTCGTCCTCACGTTCGTATTCTGTGACACTCAGATCCCCTCATGCGAGTGATCTGGACATAATTAATTCAATATATTCAAAGTATACTCACATGTGATCACACACTCAATCGATCTGCGTATACACACATTCTAGAACATACATCGTTCCCTCAGTGTCCTTCACACACCACACACATTCAGATCTCTCATAGACACACGGCGCCCAAAACACACCTTATAGAGCGACTGGCCAAGATTCAAAGGCGTATTCTGGTTGAGCCATCCTGTTCTGTCTCATTAACATTCGTCAAACAGCCTATCAACCGCTCTTCTATAAGGTCGGCAAGCTAAACAGACTTCTAACTAAATTATCTCTTTCTCTCTCTCTCTCTCTCTCTCTCTCTCTCTCTCTCTCTCTCTCTCTTTCTCTCTCTCTCTGTCGCTCCATGGCCAGTCTGCCTGAGTTAAACTTTTTCTAGTATTATAGTCTCAAGCAGTATAAGATGTGTCTAATCGACCTCTGGGGGATGTCTGCTCGAGCCATCACCTAATTTGGATCTACCTCCATTTAGTTGTTATTGGAACGAATCACTCTCAATTCCTGTTACTCAAATTGTCGCAGCAAGCCCTGCTGGTCTTTGTCTGTCACTAATCCCACACTACCCAAATCGGAACGCCAGAGGGGTCAGCACCTAGCCCCTACCTGTACTAGACACATTCTTCCCCTCAACCCCCTGGTTTCCTTTGTTGACTTAGTATCGAGACGGTGAGTGACCTTGGCGTAGTATCGAGAAGGAGAGTGACATTGGCACACATTCAGGTACCTTTGTTCTCAGAGTCGCCGGCCACATCATCGCTGCCCTAAACGCTCATGCTCCGGCTGGAACTGTTACACCATTTTGTTCTCTCTATCTGTTTGTCCTGTCAGTCTTATGTTGATCGTGTCAATCAACTCATGTTGATTGTGTCAATCAGTTCATGTTGATCGTGTCAATCAACTAATGTTGATCGTGTCAATCAACTAATATTGATCGTGTCAATCAACTCATGTCGATCGTGTCAATCAGTTCATGTTGATCTTGTCAATCAGTTCATGTTGATCGTGTCAATCAGTTCATGTTGATCGTGTCAATCAACTAATGTTGATCGTGTGAATCAACTCATGTCGATCGTGTCAATCAGTTCATGTTGATCGTGTCAATCAACTCATGTTGATCGTCTCAATCAACTCATGTTTATCGTGTCAATCAACTAATATTGATCGTGTCAATCAACTCATGTTGATCGTGTCAATCAACTAATGTTGATCGTGTCAATCAACTCATGTTGATCGTCTCAATCAACTCATGTTGATCGTGTCAATCAACTAATATTGATCGTGTCAATCAACTCATGTTGATCGTGTCAATCAACTAATGTTGATCGTGTCAATCAGTTCATGTTGATCGTGTAGTTACTTGTATACAGCAGTATTTCCAGTCAGCTGATAGCACAGATCCTGTCTTTTGGCCGTACACTTACTCTACGTCTTACCATCTGTAATCTTTCCGACATGTCTCCTAGTAATCAGTAATATAGTTATGCATCCTTTTTTCTAACAGGACAGTGAAGATAATGGTAGCGACGATGGGTAATTACAAATGTCTTAGCCCGACCAAATTAACTCCGAATTCATGTTCTCTCTCAGACGGGCCTGCCAGCCGGTACATATTGTGACGTCATCAGTGGTGACCTGAACAATGGCGCGTGTTCGGGCAAGTCTGTGACGGTGAATGGCGACGGTTCAGCAAACATCAACGTGTGCAGCAACTGTGACGATCCAGTCTTGGCTATTCATGTTGGTGAGTGGTCTGTCCATGTTGGTGAGTTGTCCACCCATGTTGGTCAGTTGTCTGTCCATGTTGGTGAGTGGTCTGTCCATGTTGGTGAGTGGTCTGTCCATGTTGGTTAGTTGTCTGTCCATGTTGGTGAGTGGTCTGTCCATGTTGGTGAGTTGTCTGTCCATGTTGGTCAATGGTCTGTCCATGTTGGTGAGTTGTCCATTCATGTTGGTCAGTTGTCTGTCCATGTTGGTGACTGGTCTGTCTATGTTGGTGAGTGGTCTGTCAATCTTAGTCAGTGGTCTGTCAATCTCGGTCAGTTCGCTGTCCATCTTGGTCAGTTGTCTGTACATGTTGGTTAGTTGTCTGTCCATGTTGGTGATTGGTCTGTCCATGTTGGTGATTGGTCTGTCCATCTTGGTGAGTGGTCTGTCCATGTTGGTGAGTGGTCTGTCCATCTTGGTCAGTGGTCTGTCCATCTTGGTGAGTGGTCAGTCCATCTTGGTCATTGGTCTGTCCATGTTGGTGAGTGGTCTGTCCAAGTTGGTGAGTGGTCTGTCCATGTTGGTCAGTTGTCTGTCCATGTTGGTCAGTTGTCTGTTCATCTTGGTGAGTTGTCTGTCCATGTTGGTCAGGGGTCTGTCTATTTTGATGAGTGGTCTGTCCATGTTGGTCAGTGGTCTGTCCATGTTGGTCAGTGGTCTGTCCATCTTGGTGAGTGGTCTGTCCATTTTGGTCAGTGGTCTGTCCATGTTAACCAGTTCTCTGATGTGAGTGTCACGCGCAGCAACGCTATTGTTGGTGTCGATAGAAGGTATTTCCGTGCTGAGAGCGCTGTGCTGGTGAAAAGCTGGACAGTGCCTGACAAAGCCCAGTAGCTGACAAAGCCCAGTACCTGACAAAGATCTGTACCTGACAAAGCCCAGTATCTGAGAACGCCCAGTATCTGACAAAGCCCGGTACCTGACAAAGCTGAGTGCCCGACAAAGCCCATTGCCTGAAAAAGCTGAGTGCCTGACAAAGCACAGTGCCTGACAAAGCCCAGTGCCTGACAAAGCCCAGTACCTGACAAAGCCCAGAGGCTTACAAAGCCCAGAGGCTTACAAAGCCCAGTGCTTGACAAAGCCCAGTACTTGACAAAGCCCAGTACCTGAAAAAGCCCAGTTCCTGATAAAGCTGAGTGCCTGACAAAGCCCAGTGCCTGACAAAGCTGAGTGCCTAACAAAGCTGAGTGCCTGACAAAGCCAAGTACCTGACAAAGCTCAGTGCCGGACAAAGCCCAGTGCCTGGCAAAGCTGAGTGAATGCTAAATAATTCAAATGAAGACAATGAACAAATCTGACGGACATGAACATGGAGCTGGCGTACGGAACCCTGAACAGATCAGGGAAACAGTCAAACAGCATGTGTGTCATTTGCATGGGGAACATGTCAACATACATACTTCAAAACAGATCAATTCCAATCATTCAATACAGATCAATTCCAATCATTCAAAACAGATTACTTCCAATCATTCAACACAGATTACTTCCAATCATTCAACACAGATAAATTCCAATCATTCAGCACAGATCAATTCCAATCATTCAACACAGATTACTTCCAATCATTCAACACAGATAAATTCCAATCATTCAACACAGATCAATTCCAATCATTCAACACAGATTACTTCCAATCATTCAACACAGATCAATTCCAATCAACTGAGCTCCGAACAACAACTTCAATAATCCATGTTATTTTATTTCAATTATAGGTTTATTCATTGTTGTTGTTGTTGTTGTTGTTGTTGTTGTTGTTGCTTTGTTTCTGAATCAAATGTGGTAATAGGCTTCTTAGGGAAGGGCTATCAGAGTATTTGAATAGGAATACAGGACGTCAGTCTATGAATAGGCCTACAGGACATCAGTTCACGAATATGCCTACAGGACTTCAATCTATGAATAGGCCTACATAACGTGTCTTCGATTAGGAATACAAGACGTAAGTCTATGATTGGGCCTACAGGACGTCAGTCTATGAATATGAATACAAGACGTAAGTCTATGATTAGGAATACAAGACGTAAGTCTATGATTAGGCCTACAGGACGTCAGCTTATGATTAGGCCTACAGGACGTCAGCTTATGATTAGGCCTACAGGACATCAGTCTATGATTGGGCCTACAGTACGTCAGTCTATGATTAGGCCTAGAGGACGTCAGTCTATGATTGGGCCTACAGGACGTCAGTCTATGATTGAGCCTACAGGACGTCAGCTTATGATTAGGCCTAGAGGATGTCAGTCTATGATTGGGTCTACAGGACGTGGTCTGTCCATGCGGGTGAGTGGTCTGTACATGTTGGTCAGTGGTCTGTCCATGTTGGTGAGTGGTCTGTCCATGTTGGTCAGTGGTATATCCTATCTTGGTGAGTGTATGTCCATCTTTGTCAGTTGTCTGTCCATCTTGGTGAGTGATCTTTCCATCTTTGTCAGTTATCTGTCCATCTTGGTGAGTGGTCTGTCCACCTTGGTCAGTGGTCTGTCCATCTTGGTCAGTTGTCTGTCCATCTTGGTGAGTGGTCTGTCCATCTTGGTCAGTTGTCTGTCCATCTTGGTGAGTGGTCTGTCCATCTTGGTGAGTTGTCTGTCCATCTTGGTGAGTTGTCTGTCCATGTTGGTCAGTGGTCTGTCCATGTTGGTGAGTTGTCTGTCCATGTTGGTCAGTTGTCTGTCCATGTTGATGAGTTGTCTGTCCATCTAGGTGAGTTGTCTGTCCATGTTGGTGGTGAGTTGTCTGTCCATGTTGGTGAGTTGTCTGTCCATCTTGGTGAGTTGTCTGTCCATGTTGGTCAGTTGTCTGTCCATGTTGGTGAGTTGTCTGTCCATCTTGTTGAGTGGTCTGTCCATGTTGGTCAGTGGTCTGTCCATGTTAACCAGCTCTCTGATGTGTATGTCACGTGAAGCAACGATATTATTGGTGTCGATAGAAGGCATTCCCGTGCTGAGAGCGATGTGCTGGTGAAAAGCTGGACAGTGCCTGACAAAGGCCAGTACCTGACAAAGGCCAGTACCTAACAAAGGCCAGTGCCTGACAAAGTCCAGTGCCTGACAAAGCCAAGTACTTACCAAAGCCTAGTGCCTGACAAAGCCCAGGGCCTAAGAAAGCCATGTACCTGACAAAGCCCAGTGCCTGACAAATCCCAGTGCCTGACAAAGCTGAATGTCTGACAAAGCCTAGTGTATGACAAAGCGCAGTGCCTGACAAAGCTGAATCTCTAACAAATCTCAGTGTCTTACAAAGCTGAGTGCCTGACAAAGCCCAGTTCCTGACAAAGCCCAGTACTTGACAAAGCCCAGTGTTTGAAAAAGCCCAGTGCCTGACAAAGCTGAGTGCCCGACAAAGCCCAGTGCCTGACAAAGCTGAGTTCTTGACAAAGCTCAGTGCCTGACAAAACCCAGTGTCTGACAAAGCCCAGTTCCTGACAAAGCCCAGTGCTTGACAAAGCCCAGTGCCTAACAAAGGCCAGTGCCTGACAAAGCCCAGTGCCCGACAAAGGCCAGTGCCTGACAAAGCCAAGTACTTGACAAAGCCTAGTGCCTGACAAAGCCCAGGGCCTAACAACGCCATGTACCTGACAAAGCCATGTACCTGACAAAGCTGAGTGACTGCTAATTAATTCAAATGAAGACAATGAACAAATCTGACGGACATGAACATGGAGCTGGCGTACGGAACCCTGAACAGATCAGGGAAACAGTCAAACAGCATGTGTATCATTTGCATGGGGAACATGTCAACATACATACTTCAAAAAAGGTCAATTCCAATCATTCAACACAGATCAATTCTAATCATTCAACATAGATCAATTCCAATCATTCAACACAGATCAATTCCAATCATTCAACACAGATCAATTCCAATCATTCAACACATATCAATTCCAATCATTCAACATAGATCAATTCCAATCATTCAACACAGATTAATTCCAATCATTCAACACAGATCAATTCCAATCATTCAACACATATCAATTCCAATCATTCAACACATATCAATTCCAATCATTCCACACAGATCACTTCCAATCATTCAACACAGATCAATTCCAATCAATAAACACAGACCAATTCCAATCATCCAACACAGATCACTTCCAATCATTCAACACAGATCAATTCCAATCAACCGAGCTTCGAACAACAACTTCAATAATCCATGTTATTTTATTTCAATTATGGGTTTAGGCATTGTTGTTGTTGTTGTTGTTGTTGTTGTTTCTTTGTTTATGAATAAAATGTGGTAATAGGCTTCTTAGGGAAGGGATATCAGAGTATTTGAATATAAATACAGGACGGTAGTCTATGAATAGACCTACAGGACGTCAGTCTATGATTGGGTCTACAGGAAGTCAGTCTATGATTGGGTCTACAGGACGTCAGTCTATGATTGGGCCTACAGGACGTCAGTCTATGAGTAGGCCTACAGGACGTCAGTCTATGATTAGGCCTACATGACGTCAGTCTATGATTAGGCCTACAAGACGTCAATCTATGATTAGGCATACAAGACGTCAGTCTATGATTAGGCCTACAAGACGTCAGTCTATGATTAGGCCTACAGGACGTCAGTGTTTGATTGAGTCTACAGGACGTCAGTCTATGATTGGGCCTACAGGACGTCCGTCTATGATTGGGCCTACAAGATTTCAGTCTATGATTGTCGTTAGTTATCGTCTGTCACACACCAATAAATCATTTAACGTTACGCTGAAACTGACATCTTCTCTGTTATAGGTGCTAAAGTGGGTTCCCCACACAAGAGATATGGCTGAGTGCTGCACGAGATGGCTGAGCGCTGCACGAGATGGCTGAGCGCTGCACGAGATGGCTGAGCGGTACATGAAGATACAATTACTTGTCAGGACAATACTTTATTATTGAACTGTGTGAAAGAGGAGATTTAATTTCTTTCTCGTGTGTCTGTCTTGACGATATTCTATAATTAAATATAACAATAGAAATGACTTAATGTAAAACCTTTTTTGATGACATTTTATAATCAATTGTAAAAATAGAAATGACTTAATGTAAAACCTTTTTTGATGACATTTTATAATCAATTGTAAAAATAGAAATGGCTTAATGTAAAACCTTTTTTTTATGACATTTTATAATCAATTGTAAAAATTGAAATGACTTAATGTAAAACCTTTTTTGATGACATTTTATAACCAATTGTAAAAATAGAAATGACTTAATCTAAAACCTTTTTTGATGACATTTTATAATCAATTGTAAAAATAGAAATGACTTAACGTAAAACCTTTTTTGATGACATTTTGACTTCAATCATAGAAGGTGTTACAAGGTAAGCAATATTACCAGTAAGGAGGGAAGAAAGGAAGGACGAAAGGGAGGAAGAAATGAAGGAAGAAAGGACTACAAGATGGAGAAGAAATCCCTCCAATGTCATTTCAAAGCTAGATATAGAACTATAGCTGATCATCAAGACGGCACGTGATTGGCCTGATCTGATTTATAGTATCCATATTTTATGGTTAGGCCACATTCAGAACGATCCAATATCATCCCGGCTGTTGTTTGGTTTGCCTTGACTATTCCATGTTACTCGTGTACCACTACAGTGATCATGTTTTCAGACAGACAATAAAGACTACGACAATGTCAACAGGTTTGTGATTTATTGTTGGATGTCTTTCATTTAACTTGACTTGACTTGACTTAACTTGACTTAACATCTTTATACTGGTTTAGAAGACTCCGCAGAGTATGTATACAACCAGTTCCATTTACATTACCTTGCCCTAAAAGCTATGAGCATCCAATCTATTCTTAAATGCATTAATTGTCCCTGCCTCCACTACTTCCTGTGGCAATGCATTCCAAGCATACGCAACTCTCTGACTAAAAAAAATATTTCCTAATATCTAATCTGGACCTTTCTTTATTTAATTTGAAACTATGCTCTCTTGTTCTTGTAGGCAGTTGTATTTTGAAAAACTAGTTATAGTCTAATTTATCCGTTCCTTTGATTATCTTATAAACATGAAATGTCACCTCTAATTTTTCTCTCTTCTAGACACTACAGGCCGGTTTTTCTGAGTCTTTCCTCTTAACTGTAATTCTGGAATCTCACTATCAGCTTTGTCGCTCTTTTTTGTATTCTTTCCAGCATGTGTATATCCCCTCTATGATAAGGACTCCACATCTGTACACAGTACTCCAATCTAGGTCTAACTAATGCTTTATTCAGTTTGACTATCACTTCCTTGTTTCTATGTTTAATATTTCTTATTATCATACCTAACATTGCATTTGCCTTTTTTACTGCTACCTGGACTTGCTCACTCACCTTACCTGTATGATCTATTATAACCTCTAGGCCCTTTCCTTTTCTATATTTCTACTATTGTTCTTGCCCATTCTGTGTTCCATATTCTATCTATCCATGTGGATGACTGTATATTTATTTATCTATTGATACCCTGACATTCATCTGCAATAGAATTTGGCAGACAGGATAGTAGCCCACCAGCTGGACAAAATCAGTAATTATATTACTGCGTAAATCAGGAAACCTAAATATGTGTCAGAACTATCGAACAATCAGTCTGATAAGTCATCCAAGTAAAGTTCTCTTGAGAATAATACTTAACAGACTGAAACCACAGGCAGAGAATATCATTGCCAAAGAACAAGCCGGCTTTCGAGCGGGAAGGAGTACCATCGAGCAGATATTTAATCTTCGGCTAATGAATGAGAAGTACTCAGAGTATCATCAACAACTCTACCATGCCTTCATTGACTTTAGAAAGGCGTTTGACAGAGTGTGGCATGCGGCGCTATGGTCAACAATGAGGCATTATAAGTTAACAGTGATATTGTGAGAGTAATTGCAAACCTTTATGAGCAGGCGACCAGCGCTGTCTCTGTAGAGGGAAGGCTAGGCGATTGGTTCCGTACGACGATGGGTGTGAGACAGGGATGTAAACTCTCCCTGACACTCTTCTATATATTCTTGGAGAGAATAATGGAGATGACCTTAAAAGGACATGTTGGCACGGTTAAAATAGGTGACAGGCTTATCACAACTTCCGATTTGTTGATGATATTTATGTATTGGCAGGCACAGAAAGGGAACTCCAGGAGTTGATTGGTAGATTGGATAGAGCGGCCCTGAGTTTTGGTATGGAAATAAATGCAGATAAAACAAAGCTCATGACCAATAACATAGCAGGGCTTAAATCTGTAATAGAGGCAAATGGGCAGGAACTTGAGGTGGTAAAACGTTTCAAATATCTGGGATCATTGACCAGTGAAGAGGGATCGAAGCCAGAGGTAATTGCAAGAATAGCACAAACAACAGCGGCGCTGACTCGGCTGAAACCTATATGGCGAGACAAGCGACTCGCCCTCGACATAAAAGTTAGACTAATGCGCTCTTTGGTGCTATCAATATTTCTGTATGCCTGCGAGACCTGGACCATTACAGCAGATATCCAGGGCAGAATACATGCAATGGAAATAAGGTGCCATAGAAAACTCCTAAATTTTACATATAAAGATCGTGTCTCGAACATAGAAATACGTCAGAGAGTTGAAGACGCTATTGGTCCTTTTGAAGATCTGTTCACAGCTATCAAAATACGAAAGATGGCCTGGTGTGGGCACGTCGCGAGGTCCAACATAATTACCAACTTGATACTCTTTGGTTCCGTACCGGGACAGAGAGAGCGAGGACGTCCAAGGAAGAGATGGGTGGACAACATCACTGAGTGGTCAGGCCTTCGTCCCGGTGAGATACCACAGGCGGCGACAGACAGAGAGGGATGGCGTGGGATTTTGGGAGTGTCTTCATGTGTGCCCCAACGACCTGATGGGTTACGGGATGACCTGAAGTGAACTGAACTGAATCTCCATTTACCAGCTTACAGACCATTCTCGAATTTTATCTAAATCCGACATCAATATATCTACTTCTGCTTGAGATGAGACACTACCGTATAATTTTTGTGTCATTATCGAATTTTGCAAACATGGATCCCATATCAATGTCCAAATCGTTTAAATATATCGAGAACAAAATTGGTCCCATAACCGAGCCCTGCGGCACTCCACTTTTTACTTCACACCACTCAGAGTACTCCTTATTTATGCCCACCCTCTGCCTTCTTCCCGTTAATTTTCAATCCATTTGGCAACCTCCTCACCAATTTCATGTGATTTTAACTTTCGAAATATTCTTTGATGAGGTAATCTATCAAAGGCCTTTGCAAAATCCAGATAAATAACATCCACTGTCTCCTCCGTATCTATCATATTAGCAACCTGTTCCATTAATTCAAATAGATTTGTTAAGCATGATCTCCCTCTAGTAAACCCATGCTGACTATTTCTGATTAGATTAAACTTATCTAAATGCATTACAATGTTTTCTTTGATTATTTACTAACAATTTTCAGACTATGGCTGTTAAACTAATCGGTCTATAATTCGCTGGATCTGATTTTGTTGCTCTTTTTGAAAATGGGATCACTCCTGCCTCTTTCCAATCCCGTGGAACAATCCCTTTTGCAAGTGGTTGAGAACATAATATAGCCAATGGTTTTGCTAGCTAGTCTCTAATTTCAAACATCAATTTTAGATGAATACCATCTTGACCTGGACTTTTAACCCCTCCAATTTTTTTAAAAACCATTTCCTCTGTAATACAGATTAATCTTAATCCCGCTGTATCCAAGTCTCTTTGAAAGATATCTATAGGCTCTGGGATCTTGAAGCAGTCCTCTTTTGTGTAGACTGTGCCAAAGTACTGATTGAGTAGATTAGCTGCCTATCTAAACTCACTTATTATTTTTCCTGTACTGTGTATGAGAGGGCTTATTTTGTCAACACCTGTGTGATTTATTGTTGGGTGATTTATTGTTGAGTGATTTATTGTTGATTTTCTTTCATATGTCAACACGTGTCATCTATTGTTGGGTGATTTATTGTTGGATTTCCTTTCATATGTCAACAAGTCTGCTGTCACCGTTACCCATGCCCTCGAAAATTAACCTACGTACCACATGACAACTGATAAACACCACATGACAACTGATAAACGCCACATGACAACTGATAAACATCACATGACAACTGATAAATGCTACATGACAACTGATAAACGCCACATGACAACTGATAAACGCCACATGACAACTGATAAACACCACATGACAACTGATAAACGCCACATGACAACTGATAAACGCCACATGACAACTAATAAACGTCCCATGACAACTAACAAATGTCCCATGACAACTAATAAACGTCCCATGACAACTGATAAATGCCACATGACAACTGATAAACACCACATGACAACTGATAAATGCTACATGACAACTGATAAACGCCACATGACAACTGATAAACATCACATGACAACTGATAAATGCTACATGACAACTGATAAACGGCACATGAGAACTTATAAATACCACATGAAAACTGATAAACGCCACATGACAACTAATAAACGTCCCATGACAATTGATAAACGCCACATGACAACTGATAAACGCCACATAACAACTGACAAACGCCACATGACAACTGATAAACGCCACATGACAATTAGTAAACGCCACATGACAACTGGTAAACACCACATGACAACTGATAAACGCCACATGACAACTGATAAGCGCCACATGACAATTAGTAAACGCCACATGACAACTGGTAAACACCACATGACAACTGATAAAGGCCACATGACAACTGATAAACACCACATGACAACTGATAAGCACCACATGACATCTGGTAAACATCACATGACAACTGGTAAACACCACATGACAACTAATAAACGTCCCATGACAACTGATAAACGCCACATGACAACTGATAAGCGCCACATGACATCTGGTAAACACCACATGACAACTGGTAAACGCCACATGAGAACTAATAAACGTCCCATGATAACTGATAAACGCCACATGACAATTGGTAAACACCACATGATAACTGATAAACGCCACATGACAACTAATAAACGTCCCATGACAACTAACAAACGTCCCATGACAACTAATAAACGTCCCATGACAACTGATAAATGCCACATGACAACTGATAAACACCACATGACAACTGATAAATGCTACATGACAACTGATAAACGCCACATGACAACTGATAAACATCACATGACAACTGATAAATGCTACATGACAACTGATAAACGGCACATGAGAACTTATAAATACCACATGAAAACTGGCAGATACCTTCATGCCAACTGGCAAACACCTTCATGGCAACTCTATCAGATATCTGGTCATGTCAACAAAGTATCTTATATAAACGTACTAGAGCCACTCAACCCAACTATGCTATCATTGTATTTCGGCCAATGTTTACCGTGTATGTTAGTATTACTAGTGTAGAAATAGTTACAACGTTGGAAGACGAAGGAAAAGTTATAAATATATGTAGGATATGTAGAATCGAAAGAGGCAGGATCGAATGGAGAGCGATATAAGGAGAAATGAGAAGAGATTGGAAGAGATAGAAAAGAGGCAGATGAAAATAGAAAGGAAATAAGTGAAAATGGAGGAAATTTTAAAGAAGCTGCAGTCAAGATGTAGTCAAGGAAGTAAAGGAGATTTTAGTTAGAAAACAGTTCACAGGGCAGAGAGCTTTGCAGAGAAGTATGCATATATAGGTGGGGGGGGGGGGGGGGGGGTCAGTATTGGTAGTAGGAGATTCAATGGTGAGGGAGGCTGGCAGACATTTGTCTAAACAACACAACATGTTTGAAAGAATGGATATTGGGGGAGCAAAAATTGAGGACATAGAGGGGAGAATAAAGAGGATAGAAAACAATGGAAACAGCCATGTAGTGGTAATGGTAGGAACAAATAATGTAAAGAGAGATGGTACCGAAATAATTATGAATAAATACAAAAGTCTTATGGGAACACTTAAGGAAAAAAAGTTCAAAAAGGTCACAATGATGGGCATTTTAGAAAGAGCAGATGGGTCAGACTATCTAGAGAGTAAGATAATAGGTATCAACCTTAGGTTACAGGTGATGTGTGCGGACATGGGAATGGAATTTATTGATGTGAAAGTAGACACAAGTAAAATGTTAGACAGGAGAGGTTTACATCTCAATGAGATAGGACAGCATGTTGTAGAAAAGTATATGTTTAATCTTTGTGTTAGAATTTAAACTAGTAAGGCCTATGAAGTTTGAGACTAAAGATAGGCCTACAATACAGTGCTATAGAGGATGTTGTCAAAAGGGAGAGTTGGTGTCAGGGAAGTGTGAAATACATAGTGGAAAAGCAAACATTAAAATGATGCAGCAAAAGCAAAAAGTGGAAAAACAACAAAATTACAAACTACAATGTTTTTATGCAAATGTGGGAAGCAAAGTAAATAAAAGAGAAGAATTGGAACTGTATGTAGAAGAAGGAAAACCAGATATAATAGGGTTAACAGAATCATGGACATTTGAGGACATTGCAGATAGTGAACTTGAAATAGAAGGATATACAATGTTAAGGAACGATAGGGTAGTTGGAGACAAGGCTAAGGGAGGTGTTGTTTTATTATACTGTACAAATTATGTTAATATAACGATCAAAGATGATTTATCATGTGGTAACAAAAATGAAAGTGTATGGGGAGAAATAGAAAGTGGGGGTGAAAAAACAGTGATTGGAGTGTGCTATAGAAGTCCATCAAGTCAAAAAGAGGAAGATGAGGAGCTGAGTAGTAGCAAAGCAAAGGCAAGTGAAGGTAAATTATTATTAATGGGGGATTTCACCTTTCCAGAAATAAAATGGGATATGGCAGAAGCACTTGTAGAGTCAAATCCTTTTGTTAAGTGCATAGCTGACAATTTTTTAATTCAACATGTAGAAGCAGCTACCAGAGACAAAAACACACCTGACTTAGTTTTTTACTTCAGAGGAAAATATTATTGAAAACGTTACCGTTGGGGAACTGTTTGGCTCAAGTGACCATCAAACCATCCGTTGGGATCTTATTGCAGGGAAAGAAGTAAACATAAACACGCGAACATACGACTACTCTAAGGCAGATGTTAAGAGGATGAAAGAGGCAGTGAACCACATAATCTGGAAAGATATTGTCGGAGGAGCAGATGTTGAACAGGAGTGGGAGAGTTTTAAAACAGTTCTCGAAATGCTAAAAGAGGAATGTGTTCCATGTAAGGAGGTTAACCCCAAGCGTAAAAAGTGGATAACTAGATTTGTAGTTAAATGTAGAAGAGCTAAAAATAAAGCATGGAAAAAATATATAGAGGCAGGTAAATCAAGAGAAACATATTTAAAATATTTGGACAAGCAATACATATCTCAGAAAGTGAATAAAACAGCAAAAATAGACTTTGAAAAGAAACTTTCTCAGAGGATCAAGACTGATAGTAAAAAGCTTCTTCTCTTATGTTAGAAATAAACAGAGATCGAAAGACAAAGTAGGCACTCTCGTAGACAGCACAGGAAAAATAATAAGTGAGAATAGGGAGGCAGCTAATCTACTCAATCACTACTTTGGAACAGTGTACACAAAAGAGGACTGCTCCAAGGTCCCAGAGCCTTTATATATTTTTCAAAGAGACTTGGATACAGCGGGATTAAGATCAATCTGTATTACAGAGGAAATGGTTTTCAAAAAATTGGAAGGGTTGAAAGTGGATAAATGTCCAGGTCAAGATGGTATTCATCCAAAATTGCTGTTTGAAATTAGAGACCAATTAGCAAAACCATTGGCTATATTATGTTCTGAATCACTTGCAAAAGGAGTGATCCCCTCATTCAAAAAGGGCAAAAAAGCAGATCCAGCGAACTACAGACCTGTGAGTTTGACGAGCATAGTCTGTAAATTGTTTAAGTCAATGATCAAAGAAAACATTGTAATGCATTTAGATAAGTTTAATCTAATTAGAAATAGTCAGCATGGGTTTATCAGAGGGAGATCATGCTTAACAAATCTATTAGAATTAATGGAGGAGGTTACTAAAATGTTAGATAAAGGGAAGCCAGTGGACATTATTTATCTCGATTTTGCAAAAGCCTTTGATAGAGTACCTCATCAAAGATTATTTCGAAAGTTAAAATCACATGGAATAGGTGGGGAAGTTGCCAAATGGATTGAAAAATGGTTAACGGGAAGAAGGCAGAGGGTGGCTATAAATAAGGAGTACTCTGAGTGGTGCGAAGTGAAAAGTGAAGTGCCACAGGGCTCGGTATTGGGACCAATTTTATTCTTGATAAATATATATATATATACGATTTGGACATAGGTATGGGATCCATGATTGTAAAATTTGCTGATGGCACAAAATATGCAGTAGTGTCTCATCTAAAACAGAAGTAGATATATTGAGGTCGGATTTAGATAAAATTCGAGAATGGTCTGTAAGCTGGCAAATTGAGTTTAATGTAGATAAATGTACAGTCATCAACTTTGGTAGATCCAATATGGAACATAATCACGAAATGAGAGAAAAAAAATATTAGAAAGATAGAAAAGGAAAGGGACCTAGAGGTTATAATAGATCATACAGGTAAGGTGAGTTGAGCAAGTTCAGGTAGCAATGAAAACGGCAAATGCAATGTTAGGTATGATAAAAAGAAATATTAAACACTGGAGCAAGGAAGTGATAGTCAAACTGTAAAGCTTTAGTTAGACCTAGATTGGAGTTCTGTGTACAGGTGTGGAGTCCTTATCATAGAGGGGATATAAAAATGCTGGAAAGAATACAAAAACAGAGCGACAAAGCTGATAGTGGGATTCCAGAATTACAGTTATGAGGAAAGACTCAGAAAAACCGACCTACAGTGTCTCCAAAAGAGAAGAATTCGTGGTGACTTAATGCAGGTTTATAAGATGATCAGAGGAATGGATAAATTAGACTATAACTAGTTTTTTTTCAAAATACAACCACCCACACGAACAAAAGGGCATAGCTACAAAATTAACTAAAGAGAGGTCCAGATTAGATATTAGGAAATATTTTTTTAGTCCGAGAGTGGTGAATGCTTGGAATGCATTGCCACTGTAGGTAGTGGAGGCAGAGACAGTTAATGCATTTAAGAATAAATTGGATGCGCATAGCTTTTAGAACAAGGTAATGTTAATGAAACTGGCTGTATACAGACTCTGCAAAGTCTTCTAAACCAGTATAAAGATGTTAAGTTAAGTTAAGTAAGTTAAGTTAAGTAAGTTAAGTTAAGTAAGTTAAGTTGTTATTGGCCAATTAACAGGAATACTTAATTGCAAGTACGCGACAGTAACTACCAAAAGATCTTTATACAACACGATTCTCATCCCGGCATTATGCTAGTAGTAGTAGGAGTAGTAGTAGTAGCAGTAGTAGTAGTAGTAGTAGTAGTAGTAGTAGTAGTAGTAGGAGTAGTAGTAGTAGTAGTAGTAGTAGCAGTAGTAATAGGAGTAGCAGTAATAGTAGTAGTAGTAGTAGTAGCAGTAGTAGTAGGAGTAGTAGTAGTAGTAGTAGGAGTAGTAGTAGTAGTAGTAGGAGGAGTAGTAGGAGTAGTAGGAGTAGGAGTAGTAGGAGTAGGAGTAGTAGGAATAGTAGTAGGAATAGTAGTAGGAGTAGGAGTAGTAGGAGTAGTAGTAGTAGTAGTAGGAATAGTAGTAGGAGTAGTAGGAGGAGTAGGAGTAGTAGTAGGAATAGTAGTAGGAGTAGTAAGAGTAGTAGTAGGAGTAGTACGAGTAGTAGGAGTAGTAGTAGTAGGAGTAGTAGTAGGAGTATTAGGAGTAGTAGTAGGAGTAGTAGGAGTAGTAGTAGTAGTAGTAGTAGGAGTAGTAGGAGTAGTAGTAGGAGTAGTAGTAGGAGTAGTAGTAGGAGTAGTAGTAGGAGTAGTAGGAGTAGGAGTAGTAGGAGTAATAGGAGTAGGAGTAGTAGTAGGAGTAGTAGTAGGAGTAGTAGGAATAGTAGTAGTAGGAGTAGTAGTAGTAGGAGTAGTAGGAGTAGTAGTAGGAGTAGTAGTAGGAGTAGTAGTAGGAGTAGTAGTAGTAGGAGTAGTAGGAGTAGTAGTAGTAGTAATAGGAGTAGTAGGAGTAGTAGTAGGAGTAGTAGTAGGAGTAGTAGGAGTAGTAAGAGTAGTAGGAGTAGTAGGAGTAGTAGTAGGAGTAGTAGGAGTAGTAGTAGGAGTAGTAGGAGTAGGAGTAGTAGTAGGGGTTGTAGGAGTAGTAGTAGGAGTAGTACGAGTAGGAGTAGTAGTAGGAGTAGTAGTAGGAGTAGTAGGAGTAGTAGTAGGAGTAGTAGTAGTAGGAGTAGTAGGAGTAGGAGTAGTAGTAGGAGTAGTAGGAGTAGGAGTAGTAGTAGGAGTAGTAGGAGTAGTAGCATTAGGAGTAGTAGGAGTAGGAGTAGTAGTAGGAGTAGTAGTAGGAGTAGTAGGAGTAGTAGTAGTAGGAGTAGGAGTAGTAGTAGGAGTAGTAGTAGGAGTAGTAGGAGTAAGAGTAGTAGTAGGAGTAGTAGTAGGAGTAGTAGGAGTAGGAGTAGTAGTAGGAGTAGTAGGAGTAGTAGTAGGAGTAGTAGGAGTAGTAGTAGTAGGAGTAGTAGTAGGAGTAGTAGTAGTAGTAGGAGTAGTAGTAGTAGGAGTAGGAGTAGTAGTAGGAGTAGTAGGAGTAGTAGTAGTAGGAGTAGTAGTAGCAGGAGTAGTAGGAGTAGTAGGAATAGTAGGAGTAGGAGTAGTAGTAGTAGGAGGAGTAGTAGTAGTAGGAGTAGTAGTAGTAGGAGTAGGAGTAGTAGTAGGAGTAGTAGTAGTAGGAGTAGGAGTAGTAGTAGTAGGAGTAGTAGTAGGAGTAGTAGTAGTAGGAGTAGTAGTAGGAGTAGTAGTAGTAGTAGTGGGAGTAGTAGTAGGAGTAGTAGTAGTAGTAGGAGTAGTAGTAGTAGGAGTAGTAGTAGGAGTAGTAGTAGTAGTAGTGGGAGTAGTAGGAGTAGTAGTGTGAGTAGGAGTAGGAGTAGTAGGAGTAGTAGGAGTAGTAGTGGGAGTAGTAGTAGGAATAGTAGTAGGAGTAGTAGTAGGAGTAGTAGTAGGAGTAGTAGTAGTAGTAGGAGTAGTAGGAGTAGTAGTAGGAGTAGTAGTAGGAGTAGTAGTAGGAGTAGTAGTAGTAGGAGTAGTAGGAGTAGTAGTAGTAGTAGTAAGAGTAGTAGGAGTAGTAGTAGTAGGAGTAGTAGTGGGAGTAGTAGTAGGAGTAGTAGTAGTAGTAGGAGTAGTAGGAGTAGGAGTAGTAGTAGTGGGAGTAGGAGTAGTAGTAGTAGGAGTAGTAGTAGGAGTAGTAGTAGTAGTAGGAGTAGTAGTAGTAGGAGTAGTAGTAGTAGTAGTAGTAGTAGGAGTAGTAGTAGTAGGAGTAGTAGGAGTAGTAGTAGTAGTAGTAGGAGTAGTAGTAGTAGGAGTAGTAGTAGGAGTAGTAGGAGTAGTAGTAGGAGTAGTAGTAGTAGGAGTAGTAGTAGGAGTAGTAGGAGCAGTAGGAGTAGTAGTAGGAGTAGGAGTAGTAGTAGGAGTAGGAGTAGTAGTAGGAGTAGTAGTAGTAGGAGTAGTAGTAGTAGTAGGAGGAGTAGGAGTAGTAGTAGGAGTTGTAGTAGGAGTAGTAGTAGAGGAGTAGTAGTAGTAGGCGTAGTAGTAGTGGGAGTAGGAGTAGTAGTAGTAGGAGTAGTAGGAGTAGTAGTAGGAGTAGGAGTAGTAGTAGTAGGAGGAGGAGTAGTAGTAGTAGGAGTAGTGGTAGTAGGAGTAGTAGTAGGAGTAGTAGGAGTAGGAGTAGTAGTAGGAGTAGTAGGAGTAGTAGTAGGAGTAGTAGTAGGAGTAGGAGTAGTAGTAGTAGGAGGAGGAGTAGGAGGAGTAGCAGTAGTAGGAGGAGGAGTAGTAGGAGTAGTAGTAGGAGTAGTAGTAGGAGTAGTAGTAGTAGGAGTAGTAGTAGTAGTAGGAGTAGTAGGAGTAGTAGTAGTAGGAGGAGTAGTAGTAGTAGTAGTAGTAGTAGGAGGAGGAGTAGTAGTTCCTTTTAAGTCATGTCTTACTGTAGGTTGATGCGACCTTAGCGTAGCAACTCACTACTGAGTTTTTGGTTTTCCTTTTACTTTCCATGTTGTCTCTTCCCTTCCCTATATTGCATGAGTTTATTTTCGCTTAGCCTAAGGTGGCTCTTCAGGTTACATCTCCATTTGCATCAGTCTGCAGCTATGTCTTCCCAAGATATCAGATCCATATCAAAAGTCTTCCCGCTTACATGCGACTTCGAACAGCAGTTTTAGTCGGCCAGATGTTCCTTTACCACACACCAGCTGCCCATATATAATTTCTATTGTGGATACGACCGTCTTCCATGCGACGAACATGACCAAGCCAACGTAGTCTTCGCTGACGAAGGAGGGTGTACATACTTGGACGACCTGTGCGAGAATGCACCTCCGCCTTTGTCACCATGTGTCTCAGACGCCAAGGATGGATCTCAGCTTATGCTCTTGCTTTTCATAGGTTGTCCACGTTTCGCTGCCACATAGAAGCGTGCTGACGACACAGGCCTTATAGACCATGGCCTTGGTCTTGGCTGTAAGTTTGGAGTTCTCCCAAAAGTGTTGTGAGGCGAGAAAATATGGAAGCAGTCCTGCCAATGGTAGCAGCCCAGCCAATGGTAGCAGCCCAGCCAATGGTAGCAGCCCAGCCAATGGTAGCAGCCCAGGGAATGGTAGCAGCCCAGCCAATGGTAGCAACCATGCCAATAGTAGCAGCCCAGCCAATGGTAGCAGCCCAGCCAATGGTAGCAGCCCAGCCAATGGTAGCAGCCCAGGGAATGGTAGCAGCCCAGCCAATGGTAGCAACCATGCCAATAGTAGCAGCCCAGCCAATGGTAGCAGCCCTGCCAATGGTAGCAGTCCAGCCAATGGTAGCAGCCCAGCCAATGGTAGCAGCCCAGCCAATGGTAGCAGCCCTGCCAATGGTAGCAGCCCAGCCAATGGTAGCAGCCCTGCGAAAGATAGCAGCCCTACCAATGCGATTGTCTAATTCGCGACTCTATGCTACCAATGTCAAAACGGGACGCTAAGATGAAATGAAAAACGACACATTGTAACAACAAATGAAACGCCTGCCAAAGATATTAGGCGTAACAAGGAGAGGCATGATTAGAAACGATGACGTCAGTAGACTAGTTGGAACAAAGACTTCCATTACACAGCACATACAAACACCCCTCCCCCACCCCAACCTCCCTCCCACAACAAGCAATGCTATTTAGATACAACGGATTCAAGGCCGAAGGCTGACCACGAAAAAGAAGGCTTACCGAAATATCTCTCGCACTACAGTATAAATGGAAGAAAATATCGCGATGGTTCACTGAGTCTATTGGATGTTTTTAATACATCATCTTCATCCTCATGTGACATGTCCTTGGCAGAACGTTGCTCCAATGACAGCCCGTCTGAAAGAAACTCGATCTCTCGCCAAATCTCCATCATGCTCAAGAGTCATGCCCAAGAATTCATGGACATCTTGGTGCCATCGCCTCCTTGGTTTGCCTTTCTTGCACGTCACCATACCTTCCATTACCCTTCTCTCAAGACCGGTATGTCTTTTGATGATCAAAGAATTACAATTGTTTGTTCATGATGCAATTTATGAATGAGTTCTCCTCTATGCCCAACTCTTATCGATTGTCTACATTCTCAACTTGTTCAGTCCATGGTATTCTTAACTTGACTTAACTTGACGTTTTATTACTAGTTCAGATTACTCTGCAGAGTCTGAAAACCTTTCTATAACATTTCGACTCGAAGGACTCGATTCTCTACCTTGTACCTGTCCATGTTTCACAGCAGTATGCTGTCATGGAGAAAAAACAAATTCTCAAAATGTTCACTTTTGTTGGTTTGCTGGTATTTTGCCATAGTTTCTTCAGGCTGTGTAACATCTGCATTATTGTGGTTGTTTCTAATGAGTAGGTGTACTCTTTTGTGCCCGCTGAAAGGGACGTTAAGTGGTGGGTTGCAGTAGCTTTTCTCACATCCCGAACGTTCTGATTAGGTGGACCGGGGTCCTCCAGGCGATTGTGCTATGCTTGACTTCATCTGCGTGTCGTTCACTACTAAGGGATCACGTTGATCCCACACCTCGTTCGCCAGGCTGCCACGAGAACAGCCCGTTTCCAGTGAGGGCTGCTAGGAAGCTGAGGTGAGGACCTTGACTGAAGGTTAAAATGGCCCAGTAGTGGATCCTAGCGCACACCTGAAGGCAAAATGGCCCACTGGTGGGTGCTAGCGCCCACCTGAAGGCTAAATGGCCTACTAGTGGGTGCTAGCGCCCACCCGAAGGCTAAATGGCCCACTAGTGGGTGCTAGCGACCAGGTTGAAGAGCTTTGCACTCTAACAGATCTCTTCATATCCTGATGCTCAAACTCAAAGACATAACAGACAATTTTTTGTTTCAACATGTGGAGGACTGTACCAAAGGCAGAAATATGTGGAGGACTGTACCAGAGGCAGAAATATGTGGAGGACTGTACCAGAGGCAGAAACATGTGGAGGACTGTACCAGAGGCAGAAGCATGTGGAGGACTTACCAGATGCAGAAATATGTGGATGACTGTACCAGAGGCAGAAACACACTTCAACTAGTTTTTTCTATCGAAAAAAATATGATTATAAATATTACCACTGGTAAACTATTCAGCTTGAGTGACCATCAAATTGTCCAATTGGATCTTGTAGCTATGAAAGATGATATAGAGTATCCACTAACATACGACTACTCTAGAACAGATGTACAGAAGATGATAGAATCAGCGAGCCACGTAATCTGGACATATATTTTCACTGGCGGAAATGTTGAAGAGGAATGGGTTAAGTTGAAATCTATTCTGGATCATCTGAAAGAGGAATGGGCTAAGCTGAAATCTAATCTGTAGCACATGAAAGAGGAATTTGTTCCGTGTAGGAAGTTGAACCTCAAGCGAAAAAAATGGATAACTCGATCCGTGGTTAGCTGTAGAAGAGCTAAGAATAAAGCTTGGAAAAAAATATACAGAGGCTAGAAAATCAAATGGAACATATTTAAAATATTTGGACATTAAAAAAAAAAAAATCTTAAGTTAATAGAGTAGCAAAAATTGACTTTGAAAACAATCTTGCTAAAAAGATCAAGACTGATAGCAAGAGCTTTTTTTTCTTATGTTCTTATAGGGATGCTGCTAATCAACTCAACCAGTACTTTGGCAAGTCTATACAAAAGAAGACTGCTCCAGGATCCCAGAGCCATTAAATATTTTGAAACGGGACATGCACACAGAAGGATTACTATCATTTCGCATTACCGAGGAAATTTACAAAAATTGGATAGGTTGAAGGTGGATAAATGTCCTGACCAAGACGTTATTCATCCAAAATTACTGTTTGAACTTCGAGACCAGTTAGCAAAACCATTAGCGATATTTTATTCTCATTCTCTTGAGAAGGGGACTATTCCAAGGGATTGGAAAGATGCAGGTGTGATCCCCTTGTTAAATAAGAGCAAAACATCAGATCCAGCCAATTATAGACCAGTGAGTTGGACGAGCATACTCTGCTAAATTTTAGAGTCCATTATTAAGGACAACATAGTACTGCACTTGGACAAGTTTAATTTAATAAAAAAATAGTCAGCATGGGTTTACTAAAGGAAGATCGTGTTTAACCATTCTATTAGCACGGGTTTACTAAAGGAAGATCGTGTTTAACCAATCTATTAGCACGGGTTTACTAAAAGAAGATCGCGTTTAACCAATCTATTAGCATGGGTTTACTAAAGGAAGATCGTATTTAACCAATCTATTAGAATTCATGGAGGGGGTTACCAAAATGTTAGATCGTGGAGAGCCGGTGTATGTTATCTATCTGGATTTTGTAAAGGCATTTGATATAGTACCTCATCAACGATTGTTTCAAAAGTTGAAATCACATGGAATATGTGGGGAAGTTGCCAATTGGATAGAAATATGGTTGGCGGGCAGAGGGCAGAGAGTCGGCATAAATAGGGAGTACTCTGACTTGTGTGATGTAATAAGTGGTGTGTCCCAGGGATCGGTATTGGGACCAATTTTGCTCTTAATATATAAAAATGGTTTGGACATTGATATCAGATCCATTATTGCAAAGTTCGCGGATGACACAAAATGATGCGGCAGGGTCTCTTCTCCGGAAGAGGTGGATCTATTGAGATCGGATTTAGATACCTATTCAAAAAAGGTCAGAGAGCTGGCAGATGGAGTTAAATGTAGAAAAAATGTACAGTCATTCCCATTGGAAGATCCAATAATGAATATAATTACAGGATGGGAGAGAACAATATTAGGACAATAAAAAAGGAAAGTGTAGCAGTTCTCAGGTTTCCACTAGGGTTATTCTAACTTAGAATATTACCACACTCAACCACAACATTCATGACCTCACACAGCAAATGACATAGCACACAGCAGGTGGCATATGTATTATTTCATAATCATACCAGAAAAATGAGAAGTGAAATTACAAACACAATACAATACATATAATTTTAACGAAATATTCATATGTTATATATATATGTTAATATAAATATTAACTAAAGCGGAAATTTTAAGCATTAACTATTGATGGAATTCCCAACTTTCAAAACCCAGTTCTATTGCCGAACACACATCACACACCCTTCCCCTTATCTGCATCCTCAACACACTCTCAATAACACTTCCTCACTCAAATCCCCTCAGACGGGCGATCTGGACATAATGCATCCAATATATTCTACATATACTCACATATGATCTCTCAACTCAGTCGATCTGCGTATACACACGCTCTGAAACATACATCGTTCCCTCAGTGTCTACACACACCACACACACATCTAGATCTCTCCTAGTCGCTTAACTCGTCAGGACATACCTGGTTCACAAGGTGTCCTGCGTACAACACACATTCAGATTGCCTCTAGATACAAGATGCCCAACATACACATATTTGAGCGACTGGCCCCGACTCAATGGCGTATTCTGTTTAAGCGATCCTGTTCTATCACACATTCATAAAAACAGCCTAACAATCACTCTTCTACTGTCGGTGAGCTAAACAGACTCCTAGCTAAACTCTCTCTCTCTCTCGCTCTCATTCCCACTCTATGGCCAGCCTGCTTGAGCTCACTTGTGTCTAGTGTTATATATACTCAAGCAGTGTCAGAACTGACCAATGAAAATCGGGGGGATGGCCCCAATCAGTCGCTAATGCAACGAATTACTCGGAACACCTGTCACTGAAATATCGCAACAAGCTCTGCTGCCCTCTTGTCTGTCACTCACGCACCACTACCAAAATCGGAACGCCAGTGGTCAGTTCCTGAGTGACCTTGGCGTAGTGTCCAGACGGAGAGTGACCTTGGCACGCATTCAGGTACCTTTGTTCTTATCGTCGCCAACCACATCACCCCTGTCCTAAACGCTCATGGTCGGGCTGGAACTGTTACAAAAGCAACCTAGGATTTATAATAGATCAAACAGGAAAGGTGCGAGAGCAAGTCCATATGGCAGTGAAAAAGACTAATGACATATTGGGCATGATAAAAAGAAACATCTCACATAAGAGCAAGGAAGTAATAGACAGGATTACTGAGACCTAAATTAGAGTACAGTATACAGGTGTGGAGTCCATATAATAGAGTGGATATAAATATGCTGGAAATGGTACAAAGGAGAGCTACAAAAATGATCGCGTAGTTTCAGAATTATAGTTATGAGGACAGGCTAAAAAAAACTGATCTTCAGTGTCTTGAACAAAGAAGAATTCGAGGTGACTTAATATATGTGTATAAATTATTAAATGGAAAGGATAAATTAGACTATACCAAGTTTCTCAAAGTACAACCAGCTACAAGAACAAGAGGACACAGCTACAAATTGTTTAAATACAGGTCTAGATTAGATATTAGGAAATATTTTTTTAGTCAGAGAGTGGTGAATTCTTGGAATGCACTGCCGGAGTAGTGGAAGCAGAGTGAGTTAAAATAGATTGGATGCTTACGCCGTTTTCGGTATCTGTGGAGTGAAATAAACTGGTTGTATACAGATTCCGCAGAGCCGTCTAAACCAGTATAAAAAACGTTAAGTATAACAGGATATAACAGGTATAACAAAAGCAGACTTTCATTTTCTAGTTGGATATTGAGCTGCGTAAAATACCTGGCACTAGTTTTAGCAGACGTGAAATAACATCCGGTTATAGGAACATTAGGAGTATGTAAGATGTCCCTAGTAGTAGTAGTAGTACTTATTCCCGGCTCAGGGTAGCTCTATGAAACGATACATATCATACATATTTATAGGAACTGCATATATAATGAAGAAAGTGACTCACATTGAGACTTTGCCTTCCAGCTTAACACTTGCGTCCACAGAAAATGGATGTAGTGTTAGCACCGTTGTTGGCGTTAGTGCTAGCAAGAAGAGGAATAACGGCATAACAAAAGACGATAGTGTCGATAATTATTCAAAAATATCGCATTCAGATATCTTCAAGAACCGGTAAGAACTTATAAAAAGTCTAGATCTAATGAACCTAACAGATTAGAACATAAAGATTGCAGATAGGGCGACGTCTTATACTTTGGAACTCATCAGCACTGGAAAGCGAGTTTCAGTTTAATTAATTAAGTTAAGTTAACTCATTCACTCCCAAAGCCCAACTATTTTGGACCTCTGTCTGGACGTAATTATGTAAAACTGAAACACTTTATACACAGCATCACTTAGTTGCGATCTATTTGTCTTCAATATTAAATGTTCACTGACATAACACATATTATATACCTGGACCAAACTGTTCACAATTGAGGCTAGAATTAGTAGAATACAGCAATCATCATGATATATAATTATATTTTACAAATGGAGGTGAAAATTTGTGTTTGATGGATTATAGTTGAATCGTGTATTATTTTTTAAAAATATGAACAAAGAATAGGGATATTTTGATCTCGACAGCGAAAGAAATGATTCCCAAGATGTCGCACAAGATACACACAAAACTATATAACAGAGGAAATACAGAAACTCATTGCAGAAAGGCATCAATTGAAACAAATGGGAAGTAAGGGGACCAACACAGCATATAAAAACTGTGCAAAAAAAGTGAAAAGAGAAATAAGAAAAGATAAAAGAAAATAATGTAAGGATATAGAAAACCTACAGCAACAAGGCAGAGAGAGAGAGAGAGAGAGATGCATTTAAAGCAATAAGAACACTGACAAGGGAATTCTGTTCGGTTCCACATGTCATAAATGACAAAGAGGATAACACATTAACAGAAACCAAAGACATACTGAATAGATGGAGAGAGTAAAACATCAAAATCTGTGGAGAATCATGAAGGAAATGGGGTTTCCTTTGCATATAGTCCATCTCATTGAAACATTATACCAAGATCAACAAGCTGCTGTCTGAGTATCTGGGCAAACATCAGATTGGTTTGCAGAACAAAAGGGAGTCTGACAGGGATGTATCCTCTCACCTTATCTATACAACATATATGCGGAATGTATAATGAGAAATGTTCGAGAAGATGTGAACATTGAAAGTTTTGACCCATTTACGATTGGGGGGGGGGGGGGGGGGGGGGGGGGGGTACGAGATTCCAGAGTTACGATACGCAGATGACACAGTGATACTATCAAGAAGTGCAGAAGGGCTAGAGCAGCTACTTTCAGCCGTTAATGGACATAGTAAAGATCCAAATGTGTTCATAAACATAAATAAAACAATGAGAATGACCACTGAAAAAACACAATGTCAGCATAAATTTGCAGTGGGTGGTGAGGAAATAGATCAGATCACACATTTTGAATATCTGGGTTCCAGAATTGACAAAAATGGCGACTGCTCAAAAGAAATCAGAAGAAGATTAGCTATGGTAATGCAGAGACTGAACAGCCTGAAGAAGTTTTGGCACGGCACCAACAAAATGATAAAAGTAAAAGTCTTGAGAGCCTGTGTTTTTCCTGTGGCAGCTTATGGCTGTGAATCATGGACGATTACCAAAACTTCTAGACAAAGAATCGAATCCTTCGAGTCAAAATGTTACAGAAAGATCCTCAAAATACAGTGGACAGAGAAAAAACAAATGTAGACATTCTGCAAGAGTTGAGCATAGAGGAGAACTGGTTTATCAATTCCATTTTGAGGGGGACGGCGTGGTTAAGTGGCACGGCTCACAACCAGAAGGTGCTGGGTTCGATCCCCATCACAGCACCGGCCGTTACCCCGGGGAAGCAAACCCTTAGAAAATGCAGGAGGAATCAGACCCTTACATAAAATGCATGCTGAAGTCGGATGCACTGGACCGACAGGCGCAAAATAAAAACCATAGTGTAACGCACACACCGCCTTGGGGATAAGAGAAATAAGGCGAACGCAAAAAAAAATTTAAAAAATTCCATTTTGGCTAGAAAATGCGAATACTTTGGTCACATCAAGAAACACAACGGTCTTGAGAGAACGGTGATGGAAGCTATGGTGCCGGGCAAAAGAGGAATAGGTAGACCAAGAAGACGATGGCACCAAGATATCCAGGAATGCCTAAGTATGACTGTGGCGGATGCTGGTGTTTTGGCAAGGGAACGAGTTTCTTTCAGACAGACTGTGATGGGAGCGACGTTCTACAAAGGACATGCTACAACATGATGAACAAAGATGTTCCCCTCATCAACACATTAATCACTAAATCAGCTCTAAACCATTACACATATAACTTAACAATTTTCTATCGACGATAATCCTCAAGGGAAGATGATCTGAAAGTTACACCTAATTTAGTGCAGTTGTTTTCACAGTATTTACATTTTAGTGAAGGCATCTGAAGTTGAAAACGTGCTCAAAATTAAAAGCCCAGATCAACATTAGTGTGAGTGTTTACAACTTACGTGCACACGGAAAGAATGTTTCTGCTGCATTCAAAATATATATACACACATTTATATTAATGCACACTAGAATGGCTGTGGAGGATCTTGAACCTTTACTGACTTCGTGAATTATTATTACCATTGCTTGAGAGAAAAAAGAGAGCACCGTCCTTAAACCTCACACTAACTCTTCCAGAAATGAAAAGTACAAAATCTGGACTTCCGCCAATAACCAAAATAAAACATTTAGAACTAGGAATGGGAAAATATGTGATTTTGTGAATACAGTAGCAAAATCCGATATAGCAGCTCCTGGGTTTTCTAGAAAAAACCGGAAGCCGATGAATCGGCTTGCGGTGGTGAGTAAGTAAATAATAATAACGAACTCATTCATTCATTTATATTAATATAATTTAACTAAAACTAATCAACTACAACTAGATATATGATTTATAAATATAGACTAGATCTAAATATAATTTATTCATAAAATTAATCGCAAAATAAATGTATGTTTTAATTACTGAACAAAATTGAAGATAGGGTTTAACCGACGAATGCCCGTGCGGTACTGGTAAAATGACCGCTGAACATCTGCTGCAGAACTGCCCGACATACGAGGATCAGAGAGAGCAGATGTGGCCATCACCAGTGGAACTGCAAGACAAGCTCTATGGCAGTGGCGACAGCCTCAGGATGACCGCCGCTTTTTTCGAAAAAATAATGGTTACTGTCTGACTGCGTACGCAGAAGAAGAAGAAGAAGAATTACTGAACAGATCTATATAGCACATAGAACATGTAGTGTAAGTAAGTTGTAACGTCAATCGTGTCGTTCTCATGATTCTGTAGGACCCCGGTGATACTCTGACATTCTGTACTGGATAGTGTACAATAACAATGTAAGAGCTTACTAAATTAACTAAATAGTAAATAGAAATAGATCAACTAAAATATAGATTAACAGTCACTTCAAGTTTAACAGTCAATCTGAATCTTTCTTCAATCTCACAGTGAAACCCAACTCATAGGTCAGGAAAAGGCTTGTATACAGTAGACTATACAATTTATCTTTATAAACTTTATTTAGACAACCAGCAGATGTTTTCCTTGAACTCTTGAACTCAAGTGTTGTATGTCAAAATGTGCAGAAATGAAAGACCTATTAATATTATATGAACATAGTTAAACAAAATATAAACAGTTACAAATATTTATGAAATATATAAAAAAAATTGGGAAAGAACAAATGTAAATTTAGGAACAGAACAAAAAATATTGTACTCACAATAAATTTAAATCCTTCAGCAACACAAACACTTATAAATTCAGGATCATTGTAAAGTATATCCATTTTCACAGGAGTTAGGAAAGCTTTATGTGTGTCTTGTTATAGATAAACATTCTGCATGCATTTTGAAGTTGGTTGTCACAATTAGAAAAAAAAAATCATAATTTACAAATATAAAACACTTTCAGTTTTAGTATTTACATTTCATATTTAAAAAATAAAACTAAATATATTGTGTAACAGTTCCAGTCGGAGCATGGGCGTTAAGGACATGAGTTGGGGCCGGCGATTCTGGGAACAAAGGTACCTAAATATGTGCCATGGTCACTCACTGTCTTGACACTAAGTCGACAAAGAAAAACGGGGGGTTGATAGGAAGAATGTGTCAGGTACAAGTAGGGGTTAGGAGCTGACCACTCTGGCGTTTCGATTTGGGTAGTGGGGGGCTAGTGATAGACAGAGGCCATCAGGTCTTGCTGAGACATTTTAGAGTAGCAGGAATTCAGAATGATTCGTTCCAATAGTGGCAGGTTGGAGGTGGATCCAGGCTGGTGTGATGGCTGAGTCAAACAACTCACAGAAGACCATTGGACAGCCCTGATACTGCTTGAGACTATAAAATACTAGGCAAATTTTAACTCAATTAGACTGGCCATGGAGAGAGAGGGACTCAGAGCTTAGCTAGGAGACTGTTTCCGAAAGGAATGCGAGTTTAGCTCACCGACTTACTAGAAGAGCGATTGATAGGCTGCTACTAGTTAGCAAGCTGTTTTACGAGTGTGTGAGAGATGGAATGAGTTGCAGGGTGACTGAACCAGCATACACCTTTGAGTCTCGGCCAGTCACTTTATAAGGTGTGTATTGGACACCCAGTGACTAGAAGAGATCTAAATGTGGGTGTGGTGTGTACAGGACACTGAGGGAACGATGTATGTTTTGGAGTATGTGTAAACGCAGATCGATTGAGTCTGTGACCACATGTAAGTATAGGTTGAACAGATTGAATGTGTAATGTCAAGATCACCTGCCTGAAGGGATCTGAATGTATAATGTAAAGATCACCTGCATGAAGGGATCTGAGTGTGAGTGAATGCACAGAACATGATCGTGAAGACGAGTTTGTGAGTGTGCAGATAAGGGGAGGGGAGTGTAGCGGCTAGAACTGGGCTGTATTAGTTGGGGGCAATATTCAAAAGCTTGTGCTTACAACCTGCGTGGTAAATCATATTAATGTTAATATATCTAATATATGATCATTTAGTTACAGGTGTAGGTAATTCTTTTTGTGTTAATATGTTTAATATTGGTTATGGGTTTCCTAAATGTTGGTTTTGTTTATATTTATATTAATAAATCTATTACCTGCCATTACTGTGTTATCGGCTGTGTTATGTTTCGTGCCGTGATGTGGATGTATGTCGTAAAATTCTAGATAGCATAATACTGTGAAACACCTTACGCTGCCACAATTGCGTGATGGAGTTATCAGGTGTACTTGATTTTACATGTTTAAGTTCTGATCTGTCTCCATCTTCTACTTCTAATTAGAACATGATTTGTACCTCTTTACAATGTCTAGAACTAGTCAATAGTTCCAGTCAGGGCAGAGACCCCCATGTCTTCATAATCTGACAAACTACTATGATTTTTAAAAAATAGAAACTATCAGCACTCAATAAATCAACATTTTCTAATACAGTCAATGAATGAATAAGTGTCAATGCTTGCTTGGCTGAAAATCTTTGCCAGCGGTCATTTGTGTTAAAAATCTAAAGTTTACTAAAAAACAGCTGGCAATTTTTTCGTTGGAACAAATTTATTTAACAACAATGGACATGTGGTCTCAATCGAGGTACACAAAAAAAAGTTAAAGTTATCGCCCAGCTCGCATGAGGAAGAATATGCACTGGTCATCAATCTCATTCTTATCCCGAGTTACCATGGATCAGTGGCAAGACTATTGGTCGAGACAACTGGAGGTAACTCGGGATGCAGGCACTCTGGTCTTACCTCCCGTGAGACAGAGGTCGCTTGAAATTTGCGGAATTCGATCGCCCACCGTTTCCATTCATCACTGTGAGAGGCGAGTACCTTAACCTCTTGACTACAGAAATAGTGACACAGATGTCTAGTGTTTATTTGATTGGATGAAATTCAGCAGATTTATCTGAAACTCTGTTTAAAAAGAGTGTTAAAGAAGAGACAATGGTTGTCTGGTTTTTCAGGGGTAGTCTCGGATACTAGGAGTTAAGGTTAATACTGCAGCTTTTGGTCCAATATTGAGAAAATATAAATATATATATGTTGGTAACACACTAATTAATGCCTGATTGTCTCTGGGCCATATTAGTGAATTTTGGCATATTTCGCTAATCAAATGTAATAGATTTTTAATGGAATATATATATATATATATGAACTCAACATCTTTGTAGTCATTTATAGACTATACATTTGTTAAATTTTGTCTGTGACATTTTCATGTCGAATCAAGCAAATAAATGGGCTATTTGAAGTGTACACAGATGCATATTTCAGCTGCACTCTAATAAAATGTCCTTTCAAAAAAAAAGGAAAACTATGAACATTAAAGTCAGGTGCAATTTGATGGTTGAAAGGTTTCATGGGAATATAAACCTGGCAGCAAACACAACGATATGGTGGTTGAAACATTTTATGGAGGGGAATATAAACACAATGATATAGTGGTTGAAAGGTTTTATGGAGGGAAATATAAACCTGGCAGCAAACACAACGATATAGTGGTTGAAAGGTTTCATGGAGGTAGATATAAACCTTTCTAGCAAACACAATGCAGTAGTAGTGTTAATACTTTTGAGACTCAAATTGATAGCTTGCTTTCCACTTCTCTCCTCAGCAAAAATCCTTTCAATGGGAAAGACTGTTTCTTCTCCGAGTCAACATTTAACCTTGTCATGGGACCTGGGCCTTCATTTGAAGACAAGCTTTTATCCCAGATTGCTCGTATGAAATCGGAAAAACAGAAACATAATACACAGACCAACGTGAGTAAGCCCAAATCAAAGTCTGAACAGAAATACAGCCCTTCAGAAGCTGTGCTTGTCAGTAACGTAGTTGTTAACCAACACATTACAGAGAAGTCAGATCTTTCTATAAGCCAAGACTTTCATGACAAAGCAGAAGTGGCCAGATTTTCCAACAGAAGCCAAAAGTGCAAACCAGCAAAGATATTGAATTGTGAATTGGTTTCAGACACTACCACCATTTCTGCCCCTGTCAGATCAGATAAACATTCTGATTTGGATAAGCTGAAACCAGAAAAGTCAGAGCAGAATGGCTCCGATCCAAAAGCTAAATTAATCAAAAATGTAGAAGTCAACAAAGAGATTTCACTAAAACCTTCACCAACAGATGCATCCACAGATCAAAATGTGGATACCAGATCAAACATCTCAAACAGCAGCTCTATAAGCAATAATCAGTCTGAGAGTTGTCAACTAGAAGTGGGCCCCAAGCCCATCTACACCTCAGTGAAGCCTGTCCTAATTGACCAGTGTCTACATATTCATATGGACAGTTCAACCTACTTGACCAATACAGAATCAGGGTATAGGAATGACACAGGACTCATGATGGACTTTGATGATGTGACAGAAAGGAAAACACAGGTAATATTCATTTGTATTTAATTTTCTTGTATTGAATAATGGACCATTTTTGCTTCCATGTGAAGCATAGGTCCCACTCAAACTGGCACATTTTCAAGCAAGCCTGTTTTCAAGCATTTGCAATCATTCACATTTGGCTCCAATGTGAAACATAGGTTTCAGCTGGTCACTTTACAGGACGCCTTTATCCCAGCTTTTGCAGTTGTTAGTTATAACAGCACTATTTTTTTTACATTATGACATTACCAAACACAACCCTCTTTAGTTGTCTTTAATGACATTCTTGAATAACTGCTCATATTTATTTGTTTGATTATTTTCCAAAATTGCACAATTTTCAAATGGCTGAGTGTGCCATAATTTTAGCTTGACAATTTCCCTATCACCAAAATTTATGTTCCCCATTATTTGAACATATAATTTAATCAAGATTATTCATATCTGTAGAGATACATATCTTTAGGTTTCCTTTGAATAACCTTACATGATATGTCCTCTTTCTCTACACAATGGAAGGTTCCGGTGCTTGAAGGATGTTCAGCTCCAGAAGAGACCCAAAGTCCAGCATCGATACCAAAAATTACAAATGAGCTATGCCTTGTTATGCCATCCCTGTCTTCAGACGATGATGATAATTATAGTGACTTCAGTATATGCCCAACAGATTTAGTCGCGCCAGCACCAAAAGAAAATCAGCCGCTTCTAATAATGCCCATCAGTTTGACAGGAGACAGTGCGAGCATTCCCACGACAGACTTATCCAGTCCCTTTCGGGAATTTGGGAATTCCAATGAAGACGCATCATCTTTCAACAAGGATTATGATTATTCAGGTAGCAAGTTTAAAATAGACACAGAAGCAGGCCAGTCATGTCAAAGTTTTGTTCATAGTCCTGAAAGAATGGAGACCCAGACCAACCCCCTGTACCAGCAGCACTCAGATCAAGCAAACTCTTCTGGCAGCACTAATCATTTCAGTTTGCAATATCAACCTACTTCAGCACCAACTTTGTTGGAAAGTGATATTCCCATCTTTTCTGTCAGAGAGTCCTTACCAGAGACCATGAAATTTGTCAAATCTATATCCATTAATCAAGAGATGAAAAATGTAGTTAAGCTGACTTGTAATGAAGATCAACAACAGTCGGGAAAACTGTCAGTGCAAAATATAGCAACTAAAGAAGCTGTGAACAGGTATGTAAACCATTTTGTTAATTTCTGTTATCAATTCTAACCTTGACACATCATTTTAGTTGGTTTATCTTTTTTCATTGAAATATGCCCAGTAATTTGTTTGATCGTTTGCAATATTTATAGCTATTTTTAACAAAATCAACTCCTTTAATATGGAACTTTATTTCTTGTTCCACTTTCATTCTGGAAAGAATGTTTTGTTAAATAGTGTCACAATTGACATCGATATCTGATGTTTTGTTAAATAGTGTCACAATTGACAGCGATATCTGATGTTTTGTTAAATAGTGTCACAATTGACAGCGATATCTGACCCGGCACATTCAGAATCAGCACACCATTTTTGAGACTGAGTTTGTCGTCTTTCTTCTGCTCCTATTCTCTCAGCCAGGCTGAATGGGCACAGTCTGTTTCCAGAGTTTCCACTTGGGCAGAATAGGGTTTGGTCAGCTCTGATTTGCTGACCCTGATACAAGCAGCCAGCTATGAGTCACTAGCTGCATTCAGCTCATTCACTGCTGCACCTTCTGCCTTGAACTTCATATTTAAAGTTCATTGAAAGCATTATTAACAAGTGTATTTTGCTTTCTTTTCTTACAAAGAACGTACTACTTGAAGCTGCTGATTCCATACTTTCAAATTGTTATCACTCGTCTTTTCTTTTCTTCCACATCTTCTCCACTCCTGTGCGATGTTAAGTGAATAATGTGTGTTGTATGTTTTTCTCAACAAATGTGTCTGAAGTGAATGAAAAATGAGAGAAGATACAGAACATAGGAAAATAGTCAGTTTATATTGTTTGTAACAAAAAACTAACAATAATGAATATACATATTTGCTTTTTAAAAAATGTCATCAGTTATCAACAAACATATATTTGAGCTACAGTTATTGCTAATTTCAAGTAGCTGATAAGTGTTTTGAGGTTGTTTGTTTTTTTCAGTGCTCCAAATTTCAAGAAGTCAGGCTTAACAAGAGCAGAGCATGAGGCCTATCTGAAGCTGTATAACAAATATGTGAGGGCTTTCATGCAAGGAGGACCTCCTCCTATACTAACAGACATGCAACGGACAGAGATCTCTTCATTTGAGGTACTGCTCACTCAGTCTGTTCAGTAGCATTAGATGCTTGACCTTATATACCACTAGACAAGCTACATTCTGCAGAACCTATTTCAGTTAAAGGATTGCTATATATAGAGAAATATGAAGAGTCTATGCAGCATCTCTCCCGCCTACCTCCTTGTAGATTTTTGAATGTTAGTTTGACATGTCAGGAATAGGTTATCAACTTCTTTCCTTCTATTTTCAGATTTCTGTTTTTATTGTTGTTGTGTTTTGTCTATAGAATACATATTTTCTTGGGTCAGTTCTCTTTCATGATATGTGTACTAGAGCCGATCGATTTGACTCAGCTCTATTGCAGACGGTAAAGGGGTCTGCTCTGTTCTATTTCACTCTGCACTCACTCTTAATAAATTCAAGAAACACTAAATCTAAACACAATACAACATATTATTTATTCAAATTACACTGCCAACTATAACCTCTCTAATAACTTAAATTCTTTCTCTCACATTCTTATTTAAAACACTCCTACAGCTAAAACCTAACCTTATCGATACTGTTATTTTGCGGTTCTTTCTCCTCATCTAATCTGGTCTGCTACGATCGAACTTAGTTGTGGATTGCTGCTGATGGTGAAGCTCGTAGGTTCTGAACTCAGGTGGTCTTGTTCCTCTTTGTTGGCAGTAGATCAAAGTGGTCTCGACGTGGTCAGGATAGACTGCATCAAATGGGATCACTGTAAAACTCTCTAACTGCGACTGACGACTTACATTTACGTGATCAAGGTGACGTCGGCGTGATTAGTGGGACTGCGTCAATATGATGAATGGGATGACTTGGAATTGCGACCACGCCATAATATGAGGGTAGTTACCTTACTTGCTGAGTGTCTATCTCAACTGCCTCTCTTTGTCACCTAAATCTCAACTCAAATCTGCCTCAACTGTATATCTTTGTCGCCTGCCCTCCACTGAGTGTCTCTTTCCATAGTACCTCTGAAGTGAGATGTTCTCTCTCTGTGTCTATCTCATGTCTTCCGCTCACATAGCTCTGCCTATCTCTTTTGAATCCTGTCTCAAGTGATGAATCTCATGTCTTTCTGTCTGGCTTTTATATTTGATCTGCCTCCCCAGATCACATGATTTCCAAAAGGATGCTCGTTTTTGTCCGTCTGAAGCCATTATCCCCCATCCTTTTTGTGTGGTCTCCAGACAACACGGGTTGGTTGGCGACAAGTCTACGAGTCTCCACACTATCGTTCCAGGTGTTAATACATGGCCAATAGCTTACACCAAGTTACAAATGGTTCATGCTGGTACTCAAATTCTGGCGGTACTGAGTTCAGCTGCACTGACTCAAATCCCACGAAGAAGAAATAAATAAATGGTTGTCTAAGCTCCTACCTATTTATTGATCTAAGCTCCTACCTATATATTGTCTCTACAGCTAAGATCTGTTACATATGCTCGATTGTTGCCAATGAATATCGATGTTTTACTTTTCTCAGAAGCTTCACAGACGTGTCCTCAATGAGCAGGCTGAATTCCAAAACTACTTGCAGGAGAATGCCAGGAAAAACCCTCACTCTTATTCATTTCTAAAACCAGTTGCCAGGAACTATGCTTCTGTAAGTTTTCTCCATTGAGTCTGAGTTGACCGCAAACAATGGCCTTCACTTGATGTCATTTAATGTGCTGAATATTAGAATAAATTGCCAGTTGTTCAGTCTTACTATGTATTCTTAATTTGCTAGTAATGACTGCTTATTTGTGAGACATGTTTATGTGTAATTTAAATGAAGTAGTTAACAATTTTCCAATAAGCAGATATCTTTGTATGAAAATATTAATGGAAGCACTAAAACCTATAGATTGAGTTGACCAACACTGGACTCTCAATACAGCAGTATCTGCTACAGAGCTACTGGACTCTCTTAACAGCAGTATCTGCTACAGAGCTACTGGACTCTCTTAACAGCAGTATCTGCTACAGAGCTACTGGACTCTCTATACAACAGTATCTGCTACAGAGCTACTGGACTCTCTTAACAGCAGTATCTGCTACAGAGCTACTGGACTCTCTTAACAGCAGTATCTGCTACAGAGCTACTTGGACTCTCTATACAACAGTATCTGCTACAGAGCTACTGGACTCTCTTAACAGCAGTATCTGCTACAGAGCTACTGGACTCTCTATACAGCAGTATCTGCTACAGAACTACTGGACTCTCTTAACAGCAGTATCTGCTGTAGAGCTACCTTGACCCCTTTGATTAATGTATGTTTTGTCTCTTTTGTGTCAGTGTTTGCTTATTTTATTGTATGCAGTTTTTTGTCTCAAGATACTCCTATTATCCTGTTTCCTTCTAAATACCACACTTGTTCGTATATTTGTTGTTGCTGTCTTCTAGATACCATACTTACTTAATTACTTGACCCGTTCCTCTGGCTTTGTAGTGATGTGGGTCCCAACTTCATCTCCAACGATCTCTATCCTGGACAGTGGAGGTCCAGTGGACAATAAGCTTTCTTTTTAATGTGTTGTAGTGGAGTGCAGGTGAATCAAACCATTACAATGTAGGTCTACCCTGTGGTCTTTTCCTTCCTCACGTGAACCATACTGCTGTTGACTTGCTCCAGTGTTCATCCTTGTTTTTGAGGATAGGACCTGACCACCCATGTTTTGCTTTGCATGAACAACTGCATCGCTCGACAATGATAATTGCTGACGGTGGAGGTTCTGCGTGCGCTGGATAATGTAGCAGTTTCTTCTCCATTACTTTTGTAAGTGTCCATGTTTCAGCTGTATAGCACATTGAAGGAAGTACTGTGAAATTGAATTGAGAAGCTTGTAGTCCGACACTTGGAAATGTCTGGAAACTGACTGCATGGAGAGAGAGAGAGAACTGTGAAACTCCTGTCCTTACAACTTCTTTTCCATCAATTGTACTCACCTCCTAACCAGTGGCATCATAATGCACATTCTTTCATATATCATTGAAGATTCTGACCCAATTCCTAACCATGGTATCACTCATTGTCACCAGAAACTTCACAGATCTAGCAATGAATTTCAATTGGTCACATTTTTGGGGGGCATTTTAAAAAAAAATTGCACTTGGCAGGTCTTTCAATTGCCCTAAACATTTTGAACACCCAATGACAACTTCAGGCTTAAAACAAATATCACAAAGGTCACCTGTGTGTTGCCAACATATTGAGGAATCAATAATCTCCATGATGCATGCACAATGATCATAAGAAAACAACATCACTCATACCATACATGTCAATATATTTTTATATTGCCTTCTAGATGTCATTTTGTTTGGTCAATATATTTTTATATTGCCTTCTAGATGTCATTTTGTTTGGTCAATATATTTTTATATTGCCTTCTAGATGTCATTTTGTTTGGTCAATATATTTTTATATTGCCTTCTAGATGTCATTTTGTTTGGTCAATATATTTTTATTTTCAATATATGTACATTTTGAAATGTCTTTTGCAAGATGCATGCAAATGGTGTCATTGTTAACTGATGGCTAAAGTAATACTATTAAATTGTGCCATTGTTAACTGATGGCTAAAGTAATACTATTAAAGGGTGTCATTGTTGACTGATGGCTAAAGTAATACTATTAAATGGTGTCATTGTTAACTGATGGCTAAAGTAATACTATTAAATGGTGTCATTGTTAACTGATGGCTAAAGAAATACTATTAAAGGGTGTCATTGTTGACTGATGGCTAAAGTAATACTATTAAATGGTGTCATTGTTAACTGATGGCTAAAGTAATACTATTAAATGGTGTCATTGTTAACTGATGGCTAAAGTAATACTATTAAATGGTGTCATTGTTAACTGATGGTTAAAGTAATACTATTAAAGGGTGTCATTGTTGACTGATGGCTAAAGTAATACTATTAAATGGTGTCATTGTTAACTGATGGCTAAAGTAATACTATTAAATGGTATCATTGTTGATTGATGGCTAAAGTAATACTATTAAATGGTGTCATTGTTAACTGATGGCTAAAGTAATACTATTAAATGGCACAGAGTAAGGCTCGTTCATATCGGCTGAAAAGTAACTACGTGGAGAGTTTCGACCAGGCTCTACTATCTCAGATTCCTTTCCTTCAAGAGACCGCCTGTGCTGAGCTCAAGTTTCAGCAGATGTTGCTGGAAGTTGTAAGTCAACTGTGCTTTTTGTGTCATCTTAGAAGTTGAATGTCAAATATTTAATACATGAAAAAAGGCCCCAAAATTGCTAAATCTCTGAGAACTTGATAGTTATATTGTGAGGCATTACAAAATGTAAACCAATTTTCTGTTGTTAGATATATGCAAGGTTCTTATGGGTTAATCGCAACATTTCTCTTTCATTCAACTGGTGCCTTGACTTACACTGTACTTCACCAGTTGCTCTTCGGCTTTCCCACTCTTCTCTTCCCCTGTGCGTTCCAACCTAGTGCATGGTTGGTTATGTTATTATTCATCCATCCAGACCTCTTATCTATTTCCAATTTTTATGATTTGTAATTATTCCTGTTGGGATGTTTAATGATTCTGTTTAATCATAAACAGGAGAAGATATGTAGAGAAGGGCATAAACACAAGTGTTAGTGTGATTATATCATTTGCAAGCAAGATGCCATCTCTTATCATGAACCTTGAAATAGAAAACAAATGCACTAGACAGGCAACACACAACTACTATCGATTGTCAATGAAGTATGGAATGAGGAGAATCTCTTCCTTCCCCGACAATGAAAAGATGACTTTATTATCAAAATTCCAAAGAACAACGACCTATCAAATTGTAATAAATGGCGTGGCATAACACTCTGACCAGTGCAAGGAGATGTAGCATGATGCTGGGAAGACTCAAGAGTAACAGTGAATGAACAACTCAGAGAGGAACAGGCTGGTTTTAGACCAAAACAATCATATACTCAACGAAAAAAAAAGTCACTTACCAGGTCACCTTTTTCATCATATCATTCTATTTTATCATCCAAAAATAAAACATTTTTGGGAAACGACTTTATTCCATAGATCAAAACTGAAACAACTGAAATATCTTTTCATGTTACGTGTGATTATTTACCTTTTCATGTCACGTGTGAACATGGAAGCAATTTTTTTAAATGGCAACACTCAGTGTGTGTCCACCACGTGCGCTGATCGCAGCTTGACATCTACACTTCATGGATCGAAGGCAGCGACTCAGCAATTCCTGTGGAATGTTCTGCCACTCCTGCTTGATTTCCTGACGAAGTTGCCGTACAGTTTTTGGTGGATGCTGTTGTTGCTAAAGTCAACATTTTAGCTCATCCCAGATATGTTCTATTGGTGACTAAAATCTAACAGTCTGTCTTGACACATCATATTGTCTTGCTGTTGCAGACACAGACATTCCTCCTTCCAACATGCCAACATAACTTCACATTTAGCTCCCTGTGTATCATCCTTCCAGTAGTTTTCTTATGAACAAAATAATAACAGATCTCCAGTGAACACTTCTCATGTCAATGTTGTGATAGGCACGTGAATTGGGAGAAATTGTCCGGATAGTCCGTTAATTTCTTGTAATCAGATGTTGAAGGTCAGTGAATGGTCATTTCATACTGTACTAAGACAATTATATGGCTTCCAGTGAATGGTCAAGAATGCATCAGTATGAAATTACATGACAACTTTCAAACATAAAAACATATACATTAACTGGCAAGTGACTTTCTTTGTTGAGTCTACATAGACCAAATCTTTTCCCTTAGGATCATTTGAGAAGAATCTGTGCAAATGCAATATCCACTTGTCATCAATTTGATTGATTTTCAGGACTGTTGACAGCCTTTACCACCCATCAGTTTGGAGAATCCAAATATAGTAATGCCATAATAGTACTGTACGCTGATGTGTGCAGACCTCTGCTGGTAAATGTGTATGGTTTCGTATAGAAACAGGAGTACGGCAAGACTGCATTATGTCCCCACTTTTATTTAGTGTAGCCAGAGACTGGCTAATGCCTAACTATGCCCACAACAAACATTTAGGCATAAAATGGACGAAAACTAGAACCTTAGAAGACCTAGCTTTCACAGATGACTTGGCTCTTGTTAGTACAGGTGAGGGAACACAGGAAAAGATAGGCAGACTCTGCCAACTTTCAGAAAACAGATAGGTCTGCAGATAAATGTTTCGAAAACAAAAATCCTGGATCTCACACGTTACTGAATCAAACTGAATGGAAATACATTACAGGAAGTAGAACATTTCATCTAGTTAGGCAGCAAAATGGAACAGGATGCAGACACTGAAATCTTCTCTCGAATAGTCTGGGCCCTATTTGCATTTAACCAATTAACAAATAACTGGAAATAAAAAACAGTGAGCAAATACATCAGACTGTTCAACTCCAACACAATTTCTGTATTAACATATGGATTGGAAATGACCAGAACTCTTGAACATGGACTGAATGTATTTGAGAATAAATGTTTTCCTATGATAATATTGAACATTGACTGAAAATAACTGAAGACAAATAAACAAATAAGCAGCTTTATGTTTCTACTGTCACAAGGAAAAAATGTTGGATGTACATCAGACATGCCCTTATACTGAACAGCTGCAGGCCCTCAGTCCAAGCGATTATAGGGAGTCCAAGGGGCAGACCAAGAGAGGCACTTAGCAGAACAATCACTACAGAGGCCACCATGATGGGTCTCAGCAACAATCACTAGAGAGGCCACCATAATGGGTCTCAGCAACAATCACTAGAGAGGCCTCCATGGTGGGTCTCAGCAACAATCACTAGAGAGGCCTCCATGGTGCATGGTGGGTCTCAGCAACAATCACTAGAGAGGCCACCATAATGGGTCTCAGCAACAATCACTAGAGAGGCCACCATAATGGGTCTCAGCAACAATCACTAGAGAGGCCTTCATGGTGGGTCTCAGCAACACTCACTAGAGAGGCCACCATAATGGGTCTCAGCAACAATCACTAGAGAGGCCTCCATGGTGGGTCTCAGCAACACTCACTAGAGAGGCCACCATAATGGGTCTCAGCAACAATCACTAGAGAGGCCACCATAATGGGTCTCAGCAACAATCACTAGAGAGGCCACCATAATGGGTCTCAGCAACAATCACTAGAGAGGCCTTCATGGTGGTTCTCAGCAACACTCACTAGAGAGGCCACCATAATGGGTCTCAGCAACAATCACTAGAGAGGCCACCATAATGGGTCTCAGCAACAATCACTAGAGAGGCCTCCATGGTGGGTCTCAGCAACACTCACTAGAGAGGCCACCATAATGGGTCTCAGCAACAATCACTAGAGAGGCCACCATAATGGGTCTCAGCAACAATCACTAGAGAGGCCTTCATGGTGGGTCTCAGCAACAATCACTAGAGAGGCCACCATAATGGGTCTCAGCAACAATCACTAGAGAGGCCACCATAATGGGTCTCAGCAACAATCACTAGAGAGGCCTTCATGGTGGGTCTCAGCAACAATCACTAGAGAGGCCACCATAATGGGTATCAGCAACAATCACTAGAGAGGCCACCATAATGGGTCTCAGCAACAATCACTAGAGAGGCCTTCATGGTGGTTCTCAGCAACACTCACTAGAGAGGCCACCATAATGGGTCTCAGCAACAATCACTAGAGAGGCCACCATAATGGGTCTCAGCAACAATCACTAGAGAGGCCTTCATGGTGGGTCTCAGCAACAATCACTAGAGAGGCCTCCATGGTGGGTCTCAGCAACAATCACTAGAGAGGCCTCCATGGTGGGTCTCAGCAACAATCACTAGAGAGGCCTCCATGGTGGGTCTCAGCAACAATCACTAGAGAGGCCACCATAATGGGTATCAGCAACAATCACTAGAATGGTTCTGAGGAACTTACATACTCGTTCCGGGACATGCAGGTCACGAGGTAATGAGAGAGCTGACAGTTTGGTAAGCACAGCAACATTGGTGGGTGCAGATCAATGGACCAAGCCGATATCCTAAATGCCATTGGGGAAATCGGTCAAAAATAAGATTCGGGAGTCAATCAAGACTCTACATCCTTGGTGCGACTGGTTGAATTGGGGGTGAAACGAGGGGCAGCGGGTATGAACACCATCCAAAGATGTCTTGTTAACCAGCACCAAAGCTGACAGTCATCACGTACTGGAGGAAATACTGAGGATGATATCTGAGTGCTTATGGGCTTGTTCCGACGACTAACTTACTTACAGGAACTACAAGATGATCCCACGACTAACTTATTTATGGGAACTAGAAGATGATCCCATGACTAACTTACTTACGGGAACTACAAGATGATCCCACGACTAACTTACCTTACAGGAACTACCAGATGATCCTATGACTAACTTACTTACATGAACTACAAGATGAACCCACGACTAACTAACTTGCAGGAACTACAAGATGATCCCTTGACTAACTTACCTACAGGAACTACAGTGACAAGTATCAAACTGAAAGCATTGATATCAGCCTTATGCGCTGGGGGATCAAAGAACAGATAAATTGTTTGATAGTTTTCCATTTCTTTGCCAATTTATTTGATAGTAGTTTCTGGGTAGTTTAGTTTATCAATTATTTGCAAATAGTGACAATTTCTATCTAAATAAACTGCGCGCCCGAATGGTTTTGACGCCTGCCTGCTGACAAGAATGGCAGCAGATCACATCCCCATATGTTGTTTTTCTGTTGGGGTGAAATAAACAAACAACCAGCATACAACATGGCGAGCCAACCTGTAGTCCACTGCCCAAAAACCCCTCAACTTACCCCAGCAATGACAATAAGTAGCACACAGTTTTTACAAAAATCTTTCTCTCTCACTCTATATATATATTTACTCTTTTAACAAATCTTTCTCTCTCTCTCTATATATATATTTACTCTTTTAACAAATCTTTCTCTCTCTCTATATATATATATATTTACTCTTTTAAAAAATCTTTCTCTATCTCTCTCTCTCTCTCTCTATATATATATATATTTACTCTTTTAACAAATCTTTCTCTCTCTCTCTCTCTCTCTCTATATATATATATATATATATTTACTCTTTTAACAAATCTTTCTCTTTCTATATATATATATAAAAAGTTGTAGCTGCATTGAACATTATTTTGGTTAATCTGACATGTGATAAACACCTTTGTGAGCAAGACATCTGTGTGGCATTTTAAGAAACATCCAGGTATTTAGTGTTTTCCTTGGATTATGAAATAAATATCTTTGTGTGGCTCATCTTTGTTATTGGAACGTTGACCTACCAGGGGGTGCCTCCCAGGATCAAACTACCCGACACACAGGCCGGTCAAAAACCTGTGGCAATACCACACAATATCCAGAACATTGACACCTGCTTCCCTAGGTTCTCCAGAAGGAGCATACCAGGCTACACCCACCATGAGGTCAGATATTTGTGCATGTCCTCCTTTGTGTTTCTACTAGCTTATGGAAGAACATGTCTGCAAGATCTGTATGTTCTCAGGTCTGTTATCCTTTTATTGAATGGTGCATGTGATTTTATGTGAGGTGTTCAGTTCATCCCATAACTCATCAGGTCATTGGGGCATACTTGAAGACACTCCCACACCATCTCTCTGTCTGCTGCCACCAGTCGTGTCTCATCAGGAGGAAGGTTTGACCACTCAGTGATGTTGTCTGCCCATCTCTTCCTTGGACGTCCTCACTCCCTTTTCTTGGTATGGAACCATGCAGTATCGGATTTGTAATTTCGCTGGGCCTCGTTACGTGCCCATACTAAGCCATCTTTCGCCTTTTGATAGCCGTGAACAGATCATCAAAAGGCCCAATTGCGTTTTTCACTCTCCGTCATACTTCTACATTCGTTACCCGATTCTTATATGTAATATTTAAGAGTCTTGTAAAGCACCTCATTTCCATTGCATATATTCTGCACTGGATATCCGCAGTAATGGTCCAAGTCTCACAGGCATACACAAATATTGAGATCACCAATGAGGGCATTAGTCTAATTTTTATGCTGAGGGTGAGCCGCTTATCCTGCCATATGGGTTTCAAACGCGTAGGTGCCGCTGTTGTCTGTGCTATTCTGGCAATTATCTCGGGCTATGAGCCCTCATTGCTGATCAGTGATCCCAGATACTTGAACCGGTGTACAACTTCGGGTTCCTGACCATTTGTTTTTATCACAGATGTAAACCCTTCTGTTTTATTAGTCATCAGCTTTGTTTTCTCTGCATTTATCTCCATGCTATAGCTCTGCACTGCTCTGTCCAATCTACTGATCAGCTCCTGGAGTTCCATTTCCGTGCCTGCCAGACCATCTATACCATCTACAAATTGTAGGTTTGTAATTGTCTTGTCCCCTATTCTGACCGTACCAACATGTCCCTCTAGGACCGCCTCCATTATTCTTTCCAAGAATACATTGAAGAGTGTTGGAGACAACCCTGTCTCACCCCAACAGACATTGAAGAGTGTTGGAGACAACCCTGTCTCACCCCAACAGACATTGAAGAGTGTTGGAGACAACCCTGTCTCACCCCAACAGACATTGAAGAGTGTTGGAGACAACCCTGTCTCACCCCAACAGACATTGAAGAGTGTTGGAGACAACCCTGTCTCACCCCAACAGACATTGAAGAGTGTTGGAGACAACCCTGTCTCACCCCAACAGACATTGAAGAGTGTTGGAGACAACCCTGTCTCACCCCAACAGACATTGAAGAGTGTTGGAGACAACCCTGTCTCACCCCAACAGACATTGAAGAGTGTTGGAGACAACCCTGTCTCACCCCAACAGACATTGAAGAGTGTTGGAGACAACACTGTCTCACCCCAACAGACATTGAAGAGTGTTGGAGACAACCCTGTCTCACCCCAACAGACATTGAAGAGTGTTGGAGACAACCCTGTCTCACCCCAACAGACATTGAAGAGTGTTGGAGACAACCCTGTCTCACCCCAACAGACGTATGGAACCATTCACCTGTATTCCGTCTACAGAAACTACACTTGATGCCTTCTCCTAAAGGTTCTCAACTACCTTCACAATATTACTGTTGATCTTGTAATGTTTCATTGTTATCCATGTCGCTGCATACCATACTCTGTCGAACGCGTTTTTGAAATCGATGAAGACATGATAAATGTGTTGTTGATACTCTAAGTATTTCTCATTCAAAATCCGCAGATTAAATCTCTGTTGAGTGGTGCTTCTTTCCACTCGAAACCCTGCTTGCTCTTCGGCAATGATATTCTCTGCCTGTGGTTTTAATCTGTTGAGGATTATTCTTAAGAGAACTTTGCTAGGATGACTAATGAGGCTAATTGTTCTATAGTTCTGACACATCTTTAGGTTCTCTGATTTAGGAAGCGGTAAAACCACTGATTTAGTCCAGATGGTTGGCCACTCTCCTGTCCACCAAATTCTGTTACAGATGTATGTCAGAGCCTCAATTATTACCTCACCTCCCACTTGTAGAAGCTCTGCTGGGATATTGCCCACACCCACAGCTTTCCCCTTCTTTAGCATCTTCACCTCTTCAGTTACTTCCTCTCTTGTTGAGAAGGTAAGAAAATGGTGGGATGAGTGGCAGTGCAGATAGGATGGAGGGGAGGGGTTTAAACAGTTTACTACTTTCATGACACTCAGCACAAAACTCATCCAATGAATCTCAGCCACAGCTCTATAGCCTCCCTGTTTGCTACAAATTTCTTTTAAAAGCCTGAATCTCTGCAAACCTTTTTACAACATGGCCAACTGAATATTTTACAATCGTCAGTCACCATAAACAAAAGAAACACATATTTTCAGGTAAGTCACATATTTTCAGGTAAGTCATGTGAAATTCATGTGACTTTATGATCGTTTTTTATGTCTAGCGCTAACATGCTGTCAATAAGTGATAGTGTAAGCATGTTTTTTAGACTTTTTTATAATAAGGCATTGATTTGATAAATGCTAATATGTGAAACAGCAGCAAACCAACTGTTGTACTGGAGGATGCCTGTACTGGGTTTGCGCCTAATTGTTCTAGTTCATCTGACTTCAACATGCAATTTTTAAATGACTTTAGTTTCCATAGGGATATGGCCTAGCTGTTTCAAGAATCTGAACCCAGCAAGATTGGATTGTGAGACATGTCACTAACCCTTGGCCACACCACCCCTGTTTATTAGATTTAAAGTTACATATGTTAATAATTTATACCTTGAAGAATTCATGTTAGTATATTGCAAATATGTCTGTAGACACATGAACAATAATAGTTAGTTTTTGTCCTCTCAGACTCTCGATGGCTGTGCTCTAATCAATATGATTTCAACGTTGACTTTCATCACTTTCACTGTCAACAAGGTCTATATTGTGCTGATATTTCATATCGAGATTCTATTCAGACATATCAGCACCCAGCATCCTTATCAAGTACAGAGTCAACATCATTCAGATGATGATTCAATAGAAATGAGACAAGAGCATGTTCATATACATCGTTAATGTTCATCAAGCATAAACTACATAGACTGAAAGTTTCTGTATAAATCAGGGCTATGGAGGAGTTCAATTGTGTTGCTATGTAACAACTGCAGTGTTTGTTATAATGCAGGTTTATTTGTGAAAAGTCAGCAAAACTCAGTTTGGAATGGCATTGACTGGGAAAACCAGGTTTACATATGAGTTAGAATGCCAGGATTTCAAGTTACCAGATCTTGAAAAGGTAGCAAACAATAGTAACACTGTAACCTACCAAGCATGTCATTAAAGGCAACTCAGGAGGGTTGGGCAAGGGGCTGGCTACTCCATCCTGTAGAAACTAAGTCACAAAAACAGATGTAGATAGGCTAACAATAATGACTTGCCATGCATTTGTTGAAGACCTGTGCTCCACAGGAAGCTCAAAAGGTTTTGATTCATAGATGAAGTAGATCTTTCCTTGTAAACTGTGAAGGTCATACATATATTTTTGTTTGATCTTTTGATTCATAGATGAAGTAGATCTTTCCTTGTGAACTGTGAATGTCATACATAGATTTTTGTTTGATTATTTTCTGACACAATTATTTCAGCCTGTCAGTCTTGACAAGAATGTGAGAAAACTGGCAGCCAGATATGACTTTCAAGTGGTTATGTCTTCAAGTGTGCTCAAGTGTCTCTTGGACAACCATAGCCCCAGTTTTAACAGAGCTTGGAATATACCTGTTTCTGTGACAGAACTGGACCTAGAGGGTAAGTCTGATATTTGTCTAAGTGTATCACATCCAACATATGTCTCTCTATCACATTCTAGATAGGACACATCCTCAAAAGGAAATCTAACAATATAGCCAGATATTTGCTAAGCTGGAACCAACCAGAAAAGACAAAAGCGTGGAGAGCAAATGTCACCTGGTGGAGAACAGTGAAAGAAGGGACTAAGACAACCGGAGTTCTTATGAGTGGATTTCAAGAAGATAGTCCAAAATTGGACTCATTAGTGAGTGACAGTGTCAGCTATTTATGGTAATCTTATGCACACAGAGCTCAGGTGACCTATTTATTACTATCATCACCATCTTCTTTCCATGTCTTTTCTAATGGGAGCATAAGGTAACCACTGCTGATGTCCTCCTTCGTGAAAACGTGTGTACAAGCATTGCTGTACTCTGAGGGTATCTGTAGCACTTTGTTTTCTATAGTGAGGTCACCAGCCCCACATACAACCATCCTTAGTCGTGAGTATTCTCAGTGATGGAAATACTATTTGCTAAATCAATGTTATATTTTGTGAATATGAGCATTAATTTATTTGTATGATTGTTTATTTCACTGATTTGTATTTTCCTGGTATGAGAGCCTCTTCTATAAGTCTTTTTTTATTAGAATATGTTTGGTGCATGTAGAGTTTACCCAGTGCATATTGGTTGTCACTAAAAATTACTAGTCGACAACAGTGAATGACTTTATTTGTTTTTCTTCAATTTTAAGCAGAGGTGACAAAAATAATTAGAAGTTAACAAAAATAGATATAAAAGTCAACATTGTGAAACTAGGTGGATAGATGGTATTCATCAGTAAAATGTCACACAAAAGTATCAAAAATGAAGACGCAAGTAACAAATATATTGTACATGTAAGTAGCTTGTCTTCTGCAGAACGTCACTCTTAACAGCTGCCAACTTATTTGACTGTTATAAGTTTCTAGGCAGGTGTACAGTACAGTAGGTTGCCATTACTTTCTGTACATGGAGAAGTGATGGTACCAAGAAAAAAAACCTAGTCTGCCAAACTGGATACGACAGGATTCATACCCTGGTTTGTTGGGATTGTTTCAGCCCTAGGCCACTCTGCCTGTCAATAGAATTAAAATCAACTCATTAGTTCCTACTTTCCAAAACGTATCCAAATGATTGAATGCGTTTAGCCTGTATTTTATCTATTTCTTTTTTATTTTCTCAACATTAGAGTTCTTGTAGAGGTTGGTTTGCTGGTTATTGACCCTGTGGGCCCCTGCCCAATGCCATATATTGGTATCTGCAAGTGTTCAGGAGCTGTTCTTTAGTTCCATGCAGAGTGTCTGGCCTCCGAGGAAGAAGCTCTTTCCTAACACCTGCAAGTGCTGGACACTAACAAATATGGTGCTCAGCAGTTTTGCAGGGATGTGTGCACAGCCGGCAATCGAGAGGCTGCTGTGGTTAGATTCTGTTCAAGTGACTTAAGTTATATGTGTTTAGTGCGAAGTTGGAAAATGGTGCTTTAGTCTATCAATTTCAGGAGCTTGATGTTGTATTTGGGATGGCCATATGTTTGTAGATCTCTCTCCCAGTGTTCCCCATTGCCCATCTATTCAGCCAGACCTCTATTTGCAGTCTTTAGTAGTTGTTTGAATGTCTGTAGGGTTGTTGGTGTGTATTGTTGTTCTTGACTTGATCCCTTCTTAGCCAGTCTGTCTGCCTTGTCATTGTCTGGTGTATTTGAGTGACCAGGGATCCATTGCTTAACTATTATGACTTTGTCGAATGGGAGCAGTTAGTTGGTATCTAGGGATATTTGGGCAAGTTCAGGCTTACAATGACCACCGTCTTCCAGATCTTAAAGGGCGGACAATGATTCTGTAAAGATAACAATGTTCTGTGCCTTTGATGGGGAGTCATCAAATACAGCCTTCAAGTGGTACAGGGCTACTTTCAGTGCTATTATTTCTACTTCATTGTTAGAACATATGTCCCTGCAGGCATCAAATAGCTCATCAGATGTAGACTCCATATCCTGCTTTAATGGTGGCCTTAAAAGCAGACCCATCAATATAGTCATGTATCCATTCTTCTAGGTAGGTGTCAATCATTCTCTGTGATACTCTCATAAGACTAACTGGATCATCACTTCTTCTTGTATTATCTGTTAGTTTTGTGTGGTGGTCAGTTTCTTGTTGCTCTCTGTGTTTCTTTTCTTTTGTCTTGGAGGTAATATCTATCTTTAATCTCGCTGCCGTGGTGGAGGGCTGACTTTTGTTTTATTCTCTGCTTTCGTTGTCAGTTTTCTGCAAGATAGCTATTGGGGTAGTCTTTGTTCATTCTTTGACTACTTCTGTCATAAGCTCCCATGGTGGCCACTCTTTCATAAGCTTCCATGGTGGCCACGTCTCTCCCCATCTCAAGAGGCTCCACGTCTGTGTATTTCACATGAAGCAGTGGGTGTTGACCTGACCTCAATGCTCCACTAATAAGGCTCAGGGCATTGTTCTGCACTTTGTCCAGGGACTCTACATTAGTCTGTGAGCATGTTGTCAGGAGTGCACTGCTGTATTCTAAAGCAAAGCATACACATCCAAGATGCAAGCCTCTCAGAGGGTCCTTGTCTGATCCCCATGTTGTACCAGCGAGTGTCTTTAATAACTGTAGCCGTCTCAACGCCTCATTTTTAACATTTTGGACATGTTTCTTGAGGCTGAGCTATCGGTCAAGAGTGACTCCAAGATATGTAGGTTCTTCCTCTCTGGGCAATTTCTGTTTGCCGAATTTCAGACTTATATTTTGTTTGGCTTCTTTGTGGCTCTTGGTAAAGATATGTAAACAATCTTTTCACAGTTTCTCTTCAGTTTCCACATTTGGCAATACCCATGCAGTCTTCTCAGGTCTCCATTTAATCTTTGTGCTGGACTTTCAACATCTTCATGGCTTTGACAGATCATCAGCGTACATGGCTTTTTCAGTTTTTATGCGCTTGGCCAGGTCATCAATGTAGATTAAGGCAGAGCCATGTAATAAGCCTCCATCTTTGACTCGTTCGGTCAATAAGGAAATACTTTAGCCAATTGTACAACTTTCTGCTTATAATTAAATAAAATTTATATATTTGGTAGTGTCTAGGACATGATCAGGTCAGTTGTTTGATGTGTGCTCTATCAAGCTAAAATTGCTGAACTAATAGCAGGTGCCATGTGAAGGTTGTTTATGATGGCATCCTCTCCAAGGAAGGCAAGCACTGACTAGTGTCCATCCTTCAAGTTGTAGATGTGATGTGTACACTCATAATTAAGGTTGACCAACTTATTTTCATGGCTGTCAGAATAATTGTGCACTAGATCTCTAGGCATTCAGATACACCCTGTTCTGTTACCAAGAATCAACATCAGCGCACTCCGAGCATACCCATAGATGCTCAGTCTCTCTCAGTAAATGACGAAGGGTGTGTGTACTGATTGTTTCTGCTCCATTCTCTCTTTCGCCAAAGTCTATTCGAACCTCGTTTGATTTCAAATTTCTGCAGTCTGTGAATTGCTGTGTCATCATCCAACAGGCAGTCATTGATAGACTTGAAAATGTCACTCCTATCCATCTCTAGTGTGCCCATAATTCAGTTCGGCACATCCGGTTTCAGCTGACTTTATGGGGTCCGAGGTTTGCCTTTCCACTGCGATCCCTATTCTCTCAGCCAGACTACACTAGTGCAGCCTGTTTCCAGGACCGCTGCTTGAAGTGGAGTCTTCTTCAGCTGTGCTTTGCTAATGCTGTCAGCTCATTCACTGTGCTGTATCTTCAGCCCCAAATGAGATCACACTTATTACAAGACCAGGAAAGGAAGACAGAATATAACATAGAACTGACGAATAGGTACCAAAGATATGGATATTAGTAGTATGTGCGAACAGGCTAAAGAAATGTGGAATAAGACATGTGAAGAAACTGTAGGATTCAAGAGAACCCAACACAAGGAATGTATCATAACAGAGACATTACATAAAATAGAAGAAAGGGAAAGAAGAAAGCTATACTCAACAATCACCAAAGCAGAAGCACAGAGAAATTATACTGTTATAGACAAAGAGGTGATGACATACATAAAGGGAATCAAATGAACCAAATTGACACATTGTCTCTGAATAACAGAGACAAGCAGATAAGCCAGTGAACAGAATACCTTCATGTCAGGTGAACATACACTGTCCAAGGTCTTTCCAGACCTGAATCAGACTGCTCAGTAATCTTCTAACCCATCTACTGGCCAATCATATTCCAAATAAAGGAACAGAGAGAGTGGTCTTCACCACCAATAGTGCATGAAGAAAACAAGCTAATTCTCCTTAGTTGCCAGACAGGGGACATTGCCTTTCTGATGCCGGTAACACACAGGTGTTACACAATCACATGAAGAGTTTTCAACTGCAAAAAAACAAACTTGATAGTTTAGGTGTGTCTCATCATCATGTAGCATGTCCTTTACAGAACGTCGCTTCCATCACATTCTGTCTGAAAGAAACTCTTTCCCTTGCCAAAACTCCAGCCTCCGCCACAGTCATACCCAGGCATTCCTGGATATTTTGGTCTACCCCTGCCTCTTTTGCCTGGCACCATACCTTCCATCATTGTTCTCTTAAGACCGTTGTGTATCTTGATGTGACCAAAGTATTTACATTTTTTTCTCCTCTATGCTCAACTCTTGCCGAATGTTTATATTTGTCTTTTTCTCTGTCCAAGGTATTCTGAGGATCGTTCTGTAACATTTTGTCTCGAAGGATTCGATCCTTTGACTGGAAATTTTAGTAATCGTCCATGATTCACATGCATATGCTGCCACAGGAATAACACAGGCTCTCAAGACTTTCATTTTTGTCATTTTGTTGGTGCTCTGCCATAATTTCTTCAGGCTGTTCAATCTCTGCGTTGCCTTGGATAGTCTTCTGATTTCTTTCTAGCAGTCACCATTTTGTCAATTCTGGAGCCCAGATATTCAAAATGTGTGACCTTATCTATTTCCTCACTACCCACTGTAAATTTATGCTGACATTGTGTTTTGTCGGTGGTCATTATCTTTGTTTTATTTATGTTTATGAACAGATTTTGATCTTTACTATGCCCATTAACGGCTGAAAGTAGCTGCTCTAGCCCTTCTGCACTTCTTGATAGTATCACTGTCATATGCATATCGTAACTCTGGAATCTCGTACCCGCCAATCGTAAATGTATGAAAACTTTCAATGTTCTCGTCTTCTCTAACATTTCTCATGATACATCCCTCATAGATGTTATATAGATGAGGTGAGAGGATATATCCCTGTCTTACTCCCTTTTGTACTACGTATCAATCTGATGTTTGCCCAGATCCCCGGACAGCGGCTTGTTGATCTTGGTATAATGTTTCAATGATTCAAACCTTTTCTTGATCCTTCTCAATAGGATCCGCAAGAGTATCTTGCTAGTGTGGCTGATTAGCGCGGTAGTTTGTGCACAGCTCTAGATTGCCTTTTTGGGCAGGGGAATATCAATTGATTTCTTCCATGCTTCTGCCACTCTGCCATATCTGTTTACACAGCTTGTGATAAACTCGAGCACTTGCCTCCCCTCGTGCTTGTATTAGCTCTGCTTGGATATCATCCCATCCTGGGGACTTTCCTTTTTTCAGGCTTTTGATTGCTGAAGGTACTTCCTCCAATGTTGGTTCAGGTTCCTTGTCTTCTTTTGGTAGGATTGTAACTGAGCGCTTTGTGCTTTATTCATACATGATTCTGCAGTACTCTCTCCATCTATTCAGTATGTCTTTGGTGTCTGTTGTCCTCTTTGTCATTGATGACATGTGTCTATAAACATATAAACCACACACTGAACAGCTATTAATAGTTAGAGTAAGACTTTATGCACTCATGCTAGTTGAGTAGAACAATTTGAAACAAATCAACATCACATACTTCACTTAATGTCTTTATACCTGTTTAGAAGACTGTATACAACCAATTTATTTTACATTCACTTGATTCAAAATATCTATGCACATTCAATCTATTCTTGAAGGCATTAATTGACCCTGCCTCCACTATTGCCTGTGGCAATGCATTTCAAGCATTCACAACTGTCTGGCTAAAAAAATATTTCCTGGTATCTAATCTGGATGTTTCTTTAATTAATTTGTGACTGTGCTTTCTTGTTCTTGTAGGTGTCTGTATTTTAAAAAAAACTTGTTATAGTCTAATTTACATTTGGAGGACACGAAAGGCACCTCCACAAAGATTGCAACCAATAAGGCAGTCTTGCATCCCCTGGAAACCATTATCAATCGGCCAATCCTATTAACACCTAGGCACTAATCATACCGTGGATGTAAAAAAGGCCTTGTGTTGATTTCAATCAACATTGAAGGGCTCTCCGTCAACAAAGAAACACTACTGTCTGAAATATACATTCAACGCAAATACTATGTACTAATGGTCCAAGAGACCCATCGTGCAATCACTGACAGAAGACCAAAAATTGACAGAATGACGCTTGTTGCGGAGATACCACATAAGCAATATGGGAGCGCCATTTTTGTCCCATCAAACCTAGATATAAGCTCAGTGGGTCAAACCTCCAGAGGAAACACAGAGATCCTCACGATCCAAACCAATCATGTACAGGGACATCAGTACATAAGCCACAGAATGACAACTTTGTTTTAGAAGAACCTGACAACATCAGGTCACAAAGCAGCAAAATAGTCATGGGAGACTTCAACTGTCACAGCACTGCATGGAGCTACAAAGAATCAGATGCTAATGGAGAAGAGCTGGAAAACTGGTCAGAGCAGAATGGACTGCAGCTCTTGCACGATCCAAAATTGCCACCATCTTTTAATAGCTACAGATGGGAAAAGGTTACAATCCCGACAACATATTTGTTAGTGACAGGATAATACACCAAGTAGCAAAATCTGTAGAGGAGCCCATACCACGGACGCAACACAGGCCCATATCATGCACCGTCAAGGCAGTTGTCAAGCCGGAAAGCAAACCATTCAAAAGACGCTACAACTTCCAACAAGCCAAATGGGATCCACTCGCCTATGATCTAGACAAAGAGGTGCATAAATTAGAACCAACTACGCAAAATATGAGGCCTTTGTAAAAATCTAGTAAAAATAAATTCTAGACATCACCTACCAAGAGGCTGCAGAACTCAGTATATTCCAGACCTTAACGACGAATCAAAGGCACAATACGAGCACTACCAAGCACTATTTGAAAGTGACCCTCTCTCTGATGAAACCTTCCAGGCTGGGGAAGACCTACTACATGCCATGTCAGAGTCAAAGACACAATACGAGCACTACCAAGCACTATTTGAAAGTGACCCTCTCTCTGATGAAACCTTCCAGGCTGGGGAAGACCTACTACATGCCATGTCAGAGTCAAAGGCACAATACGAGCACTACCAAGCACTATTTGAAAGTGACCCTCTCTCTGATGAAACCTTCCAGGCTGGGGAACACCTACTACATGCCATGTCAGAGTCAAAGGCACAATACGAGCACTACCAAGCACTATTTGAAAGTGACCCTCTCTCTGATGAAACCTTCCAGGCTGGGGAGGACATACTACATGTCAGAGTCAAAAACAGAAAAATGGCGCCACTTGGTGGAAGAACTAGATATGAAACAAAACAGTAGACGCGCCTGGAAACGTATTCAAACTTTAAGTAATGATCCAGCGAGCGCTCCAGCAGGCGTAATACAGATCACCCCAAATCAAATAGCCCACCAACTACTACTGAACGGAAAAACCAACCAAAAAGCAGAGCAAACAAATATCCAGCGAGACTGTAAACAGGAGAATGACATTTTGGTGACACCTTTCTCCTTGCAAGAACTAAATGATGCAATACATCAAATGAAAAACAACAAAGCAGCTGGCCCAGATGACTTGAGGACAGAGAAAATTAAAAACTTTTAACCAGAAACCATTGCATGCTTTCCAACACGTGCATCGGTTCTATGCAAATTTCTAAAATCTGGAGAAAATCCTATGTGGTTGCTCTGCTAAAACCAGGAAAACCCCATCAGAACCTAAGATCTTATGACCGGTTTCACTACTGTGCCATCTGTATAAAGTTTTTGAAAGAAAGATCCTGAACTGCATCCCCCTCCCTTGTAGACAAGAAACTCAAGGAGCAAACAGGCTTCAGGCCTGGATTCTTAACTTGGCACAACTGATCGAGGACAGGTACAAATGTCAACAGATCACAGAAGTAACTTTTATTGACTTAAACCACCAGAAGTTGTTTGCTAAGCTTTACTCCATGACAAAGGACTGGTGTCTCACAAACCTCATGTATCCTGCAGAATAGGCGATTCTATATTACTTTGGGTAAAAAAAAGTCGATGGCGAAACCAAAAAAATGGGCTGGTACAAGGGAGTGTCTTGGCACCTATGCTGTATAATATATACACCAACAATCAACCTATAGATACAGAGGTGACCAAATTTAGGTATGCCGATGATACAGCAGTAGCTGTCCAGGGAAAGGGCTTCGACGAAGTCCAACAGAAACTGAAAAACTCTCTTGATGCCCTTGCTCTATATTACCAATAAGATCACCTCAAACCAAACCCCAGCAAAACTCAAGTATGTGCCTACCATCTCAGAACTAGAGAGGCAAACAGAAAGTTGCAGATCAAATGCCAAGGACAGGATCTAGAGTACAACACAGCCCCCAAATACTTGGGAGTAAAGTTGGACCGCACGATGTCAGGGGACAAAACAGAAAATACATGCGAGAAATAGTATCATACAAAAACTGACTGACACAACATGGGGAGCAAAGCCGAATGTCCGAAGAATATCAGCACTCCCTCTGTGTTTCTCTGTAGCTGAGTACGCCGCACGAGTCTGGAAGAACTCTGCGCATGTCAAACATATAGATACAGCAATAAATTATTTATTTGTTTGCGTTCGCCTTATTTATCATTCCTCAAGGCGGTGTGCGTTGCACTGTGGTTTTTATTTTATGCCTGTCGGCCCAGTGCATCCAACTTCAGCATGCATTTTAGGGTCTGCTTCCTCCTGCATTTTCTAAGGGTTTGCTTCCCCGGGGTAACGGCCGGTTCTGTGATGGGGATCGAACCCAGCACCTTCTGATTGTGAGCCGTGTCACTTAACCACTAGCCCACGCCGTCCCCACAGCAATAAATGAGACAGACCGTATAGTTACTGGATGCTTAAAACCTACAACTGACAAAATATACCCCATAATCGGCATAGCGCCACCAGAGATACGAAGAACTGTCGCGTCAGAGATAGAAAGAGAGAAACAGGTAAATGACCCAAGACACTTTATGTTTGGACATCAGGTGCAGCGCCCAACACTAATGTCAAGACAAAGTTTCTTACAGTCAACCCAGCTGACACAGGTCCCCTTGATCGAGTTACTGGAGGAACCTGCGCCTCAACATCTCCTGCCCTACGCAAAATGAAAGTCACTAAATAGACTTTGAACTGGTGTATCCCGATGCAGGAAAAACCTGAAATGATGGGGATACAGGGATGATGAATAATGCAAATGTGGAGTAACACAAGACCAAGACTATCTGATGATCTGCCAAAACCTCCCGGAGACTTGTAGCATGGATGACCTGCTGAGTGACAGTGACAGGACAATCCACGTTGCTGAATACTGGAAGAATGAAGTGTGGCGTAGTGCCTAGGACATGGAAAGTCAGTAAGTAATGTACATTTAGGTACAGCTGCATATAATCTGACTTGAATGAAAAGTCTAAATATTGCTGAATCCACTCCACCAGTATGTCTTTCCATCATTGACTTTTTTCGTCTTGTAAGATGATAGTAATTGTGCTATTAGCACAAAGCCCGGGCAGAAATATAGAGACCATGTGTTGTCCATGCAGTATGGTCCCTTCTTGGTCTACCTTGTTTACTCCAAGGGAAAGGTGATACCAATACATTTGGAAGCTGCTGGATGAGCAGAGCAATGCTCTATCTGTTCGCCTGTCAGGGCTTCACTCCTAGACCAGCCGCCAACCAAGGCTAAAGGCCTGGTCTGCCCTGCCACAACACTCAACTGAGGTTGTCTTTCCTCGCTCTAGGATAAGGCATTGTATTCTCTGGCGTGTGCTCCTTCGCACATCGTCAGTTGTCAGGTTTGGTAGATGCTGACCAACTTTGAGAGTTATCAGAAAACAGGTTGCACAACTATATCTGACAAAACCTGACAAGATACGCCAGCATCTTATCTGCAAGACCTTAGATGGTTTGAAATCAGAGTTTTGCTTCTCCTAGATGAGCTGCCTTCTTAGGCTTTTGAGCCCCCATCTGCATGTGTCTTAAGAACTTGGTTATTTTGCACAGAACATGGGATTCGTGGAAACCTGGAATAACAGAAAAGTGTGTGAATGATTAACTTAACGTCTTTATACTGGTTTAGAAGACTACAGAGTATGTATACAACTAGTTTCATTTACATTTCCTTGCTGTAAAAACTGCGTATCCAATCTATTCTTGAATGCATTAATTGTCTTTTCCTCCACTACTTCCTGTGGCAATGCGTTCCAAGCATTCATCACTTTCTGACTAAAACAAATATTCCTAATAACCAATGTGGACCTTTCTTTAGTTAATTTGTAGTTTTGCCCTCTTGTTCTTGTAAGTGGTTGTATTATTAAAAACTTGTTATAGTCTAATTTATTCTCTCTGTTTATTATCTTATAAACCTGTATTAAGTCAACTCGAATTCATCTCTTTTCTAGACACTGTAAGCCGGTTTTTCTGAGTCTTTCCTCATAACTGTAATTCTGGAATCCCACTATCATCTTTGTCGCTCTTTTTTGTATCCTTTCCAGCATGTTTATATCCCCTTTCTGATAAGGACTCCACATCTGTTCACAGTACTCCAATCTAGGTCTAACCAATGCTTTATACAGTTTGACTATCACTTCATAGGCTCCTACGTTTAATATTTCTTTTTATCGTACTTAACATTGCATTTGCCTTTTTATCTATTAAAACCCCTACGCCCCTTTCCTTTTCCATCTTTCTAATATTGTTCTTGCCTATTCTGTAATTATGATCCATATTGGATCTACCCATGTGGATGACTGTACATTTATCTACATTAAACTCCATTTGCCAGCTAGCTTACAGACCATTCTTGAATTGTATCTAAATCCGACCTCAATATATCCACTTCTGCTTTAGATGAGACACTGCTGCATAGTTTTGTGTCATCAGCGAATTTTGCAATCATGGATCCCATATTAATGTCCAAATCGTTTATATATATATCAAGAATTCCACTTTTTACTATTTACAGAATGGGCCCCAGCTACGCTTGTCTTTTCATGGGTCACCTGGAATACTTGATCTGACTTCAATATCAGGAGCTCTTTTCCTTTGATGTATTATCTATACATCGACGAAGGGATTGGCATTACCGACATGCCTGAGAAGGATCTCCTAAACTTAATCGACTTTGTCAATGACTTCTATCTCTCTATCAAGTTCACGTCTGACATCTCCCTCACGTCTGTCCACTTTCTCAACATCACTGTCCCTATCTGCCCTTCAGGCCTATCCACCACTGTCTACTACAAATTCACTGACGCCAACAACTACCTCCTCTGCACTTCCTCCCATCCTCAATGCTGTCGCGATTCTCTTCCTTTCTCTCAACACCTCCGCCTTCGATGCCTCTGTTAGGATGACGACGACTTCCTTCCCAGGGCTGACGAGATGCTTGACTTCTTCCGCGAGAAACTCTACCCTGAGACCACTCTTTCCTCTGCCCTCCGGCGAGTTCTCCCTATCTCCCGTCACGACTCCCTCACTCCCACTCACCGCCCTCCCTCTGATCGTGTGAAACTTGTTCTCATTTATCACCCTCATTGCGCCTCTGTCCGTGACATTTTATTCCGCCATCTTCCTGTTCTTCACTCTTTACTCTGTCGCTGGTAAAGTTTTTCCCGATCCTCCCCTTGTCACCTACAAACGGGTTAGAAACCACCTGAGGGACTTGCTGGTAAGTAGTCGCCTACACACTAGCCCTGATAGCCTTCCAGGCACCAGGCCGTGCAAAAATACATGTGGTTGTGTTACCTGCCCTCATTTCGTCTTATCTCGCTCCATTACCTTTCTCAAAGCACAGTTCTTTATCAAAGAAGGATTCACATGCAATTCCCGTAACCTCATCTATTCTATTATCTGCCGCCAGTGTGGTATGACATACATTGCGGAGACTGGTATGGAACTGCGTGAGTGTTTCTGCCAACACCTCAATGATATCCATAACCGCACTAGTTCCTCAATTGCCAACCACTTCAATGGTCCTGAGCACCGGGGTAAGGCTGATGTTAGTATCACAGGCCTAGTTTCTTGCTTCTCTGACGACCGTCATCTATTCGCACTTGAGAACAGACTTATCTCCAGAATGAATTGCCTCCAACCACAATGCATTAATATCTTCCATACCTTTTCTTAAAATCTCATACTGGCCCCCATCTATTTGCCTTCTTTCCCCAGTTGCCCCCTCTTATATCAGTCCCCCCACCACTTGGATCACTATTTTGTATTTTCCATATTTGGCCGTCAGTGGCTTATCCGGCCCTTTCCCTCTCACTTCTTATGCTCTCCTGGCCACCTTATCTAACCATTGTCCGTCATTTAGAGTCTAGCCTTTAACCTGACAAATCACGATGATAGACACTATAGCAAATAAGTAAACCATTTTTTCCGTATATTTTGATTTGCTTGTTCAGCATTGTTGTTATTTGTTGTCCCTGATGAAGGCCTATTGATCGTAACATAGGTTTTGTTCGTGTTCTTGTCTCGGTGCGGTATCTGACCATACGCATTAAAAAATTTAGATTAAATTTAATTTTAATCAACTGAAACATTTTTTTTTCTCACTTTTTACTTCACACCACTCAGAGTACTCTTTATTTATGCCCACTCCGCCTTCTTCTTGTTAACCAATTTTCAATCCATTTGGCAACTTCCCCACCTATTGCATGTGATTTTAACTTTCTAAATAATCTTTGATGAGGTACTCTATCAAAGGCCTTTGCAAAATTTAGATAAATAACATCCACTGGCTCCCCTTTATCTATCATATTAGTAACCTCCTCCATGAATTCTAATAGATTTGTTAAGCATGATCTCCCTCTAGTAAACCCATGCTGACTATTTCTGATTAGATTAAACTTGTCTAAATGCATTACAATGTTTTCTTTGATTATTGACTAACAATTTACAGACTATGCCTGTTAATGTATAGCAGATCCCACTGTTTACACTAGGGTATTCTAACTAAAGCGTTACCACACTCAACCACGACATTCATGACCACACACAGCAAATAATATAGCACACAGCAGATGGCATATTTATTATATAATACTCATACAACACAATCAAAGTAAGTGCAATGAAATTACACACAATACAAGAAATATCTTAACTAAATATTCATAAGAATATATATGTTAATGTAAATATTAACTAAAGCTGAAATTTTAAGCAGTAGCTATTGATGGAATTCCCAACTATCAAAACCCAGTTCTATTGCCGTACACACATCACACAAAGATCTCCTTATCTGCATCCTCAACACACTCTCAAAAAGCTCTTCTTTCTTCAAATCCCCTCAGGCGGGCGATCTGGACATAATGCATTCAATATATTCCACATATACTCACATATGATCTCTCAACCTAAGTCGATCTGCGTATACACACAACTCTAGAACATACCTCGTTTCCTCGGTGTCTACACACACCATACACACATCTAAATCTCACCTAGTCGATCTATAGACTCGCTTAACTCGTCAGGACATACCTCATTCACAAGGTGTCCTGCGTAAAACACACATTCAGATTACCTCTAGATACAAAACGCACACACCTATTTGAGCAACTAGCCCAGACTCAATGGCGTATGCTGTTTGAGCGATCCTGTTTATCTCTAACATTCATACAACAGCCTATCAATCGCTCCTCTATCAAATCGGTGAGCTAAACAGACTATCTAAATTCTCTCGCTTTCATTCCCCCTCTATGGCAGCATCCTTAAGCTAAACTTTGTCTAGTATTTTATACTCTCAAGCAATATCAGCGCTATCCAATGGATCTCTGGGGGATGGCTCTATTCAGTCGTTATTGGAATGAATTACTCTGAGCACCTGTCACTCAAATATCACAGCAAGCTCTCTGCTGCCCACCTGTATGTCACTCATCCCCCACTATCCAAATTGGAACGCCAGTGGTCAGTTCCTACCTGTACACATTCTTTCCTCAACTCCGATTTTCTTTGTTGAGACGGTGAGTGACCTTGGCATAGTGTCCAGACGGAGAGTGACCGTGGCACGTATTCAGGTACCTTTGTTCTCAGTCGCTGACCACATCAACCCTGCCCTAAACGCTCATGCTCAGGCTGGAACTGTTACAAAACTAATCGGTCTATAATTTGCTGGATCTGATTTTTTGCCCTTTTTGAATAAGGGGATCATTCCTGCATCTTTCCAATTCCCTGGAAATGATATAATATTATGTTTGATATTTTGAAATTTACCATATAATCTATTGTTGTGTTTCAAGGTACACCAAAACGTATCGTTTACTTGGACAAGCCCATATTTGAGAATGGTCTTCATATGAGAGATTACAGCACTTTGTTTCACAAGTACGCTCTGCGAACATTTATGTCTTACCCCAAAAATAGACATGCCCAGGACACAATGAAACATTTCCATCAGACCACAAGTACAGAGATGCCTAGCACATTAGACGATCCCTTTGATATGTTTTCTTCCAATGTTGACAGTCTGGAAACATTTGGTACAGGACCTAGTATATCGGCTAATACGGACAGCAAAACGCCACAAGTTGTCCCAAAAAAATGTGGCAATAAGTTAGATAATTCCTTGAGTACCAGCAGCCCTCCACAGCATGCAGTAGAAGGTGCTGGGTTTATTCAACCTGCATCACAGAAATTTTCTACAAAAATACTGCGTTCTAACAAGAATGTATTCAATGACTGGGATGCAGTCTGTGACGATCTTGGTCGCCACAACACTAGTGACACACCACCAAGTCGGAATGCAGACAAATGTGACAGTTATTCAGACACTATGGCACCCAAAAGAAGTTGCACCAAAACATCAGGCGCACAGTTAGATGGAAATGTTGTAACACTGTTACTTGGAGACTCTGGATCAGAAGGAGAACCAAAGAAGAAACCTGCCAGTACGTCCAAGAACAACAGGAAAGGGAATACAAGTAAATGTCAGCCCTGTTTGACTGTGACGGACAGCTGTACATTGACACAGGCAGACAAGTTCCATGAAAGAGCTGAATTGAACTGTACCTCACATGCATACTCACACCACACAGCATCATCACCTTTTGTATCTCCATCATCACCCTCTGTTGGTGATCAAGATTGTAGCAAGTTAATTTCATCTAGAGATTTAATTCAAGAGATCCCCATCTCACCAACTACAGAGACACCCTTCTCACCAACCAGAGAGACACCCTTCTCACCAGTGAAAGAGACACCCTTCTCACCAACCAGAGAGGCACCCTTCTCACCAACCAGAGAGACACCCTTCTCACCAGTGAAAGAGGCACCCTTCTCACCAACCAGAGAGGCACCCTTCTCACCAACCAGAGAGACACCCTTCTCACCAGTGAAAGAGACACCCTTCTCACCAACCAGAGAGGCACCCTTCTCACCAACCAGAGAGACACCCTTCTCACCAAACAGAGAGACACCCTTCTCACCAACCAGAGAGGCACCCTTCTCACCAACCAGAGAGACACCCTTCTCACCAACCAGAGAGACACCCTTCTCACCAACCAGAGAGGCACCCTTCTCACCAACTAGAGAGACACCCTTCTCACCAACCAGAGAGGCACCCTTCTCGCCAACCAGAGAGACTCCATTCTCACTAACCAGAGATGGTCTCCCATCACTAGTCAAAGAAATTCCCTTGTCCCCTGTCAAAGAAGCATCACCACCAACAATTCATGCTGGACAATCCCATTTATCTCAGTGTGCTCCATGTGGACGGTCGCCTCATCAAACAACCAACAGATCATCTACTAATCCAGACTTATCAGCTTCTGTTCCTCGATCAACTAGATCTGTGAATGAGACACACACCAGCTTTCCAAGGGGAGCACAGAACAGCAGTCTGTTTACTCCTCTAGATTCAATACTTGGTCCATCCTTTGGGCAACAGATGCAAGGAAAACACACACAAAGTATAGCTAAAGGTAAGATCTGTCTCAATGTTTTGATGGAGACCACCATCTATGTCAGTAGTTCTCAACCCGCTTTGTCCCATGCACCCTTTTCACAGAGTGTCAGAATGTCATTCCACCCATGCCAAAATTGTCTGGCTCAAAAGGTGCATTCAAAAATGTCTGTTTTTTTTTCGTTTTTTTTTCTCTAATCCCCAAGTCTGTGCATTGCACTGTGCTTTTTATTTTGCACCTGTCGGCCCAGTGCATCCGACTTCAACATGCATTTTATGTAATGGTCTGCTTCCTCTCCTGCATTTTATGTAAAGGTCTGCTTCCCCGAGGTAACGGCTTGTGCTGTGATGGGGATCGAACCCAGCACCTTGGGTTTGTAAGCCGTATCACTTAACCACTAGCCCACTCCGTCCCCCTGAAAGTCTTGTATTTTGTTCAATATTTGTACACAAATATTTACTTGCATTATTTGTATGATGTTTTACAAATTTGATAGCAATTGAAAATATTGATGAATTCAAAAAATGTGAATAACAGTAGTTATTGTGATATTGTTAACTGAACTGTTAACGCTGACGAATATGTCTTTCTGAGAAGGCTCCTCAACATGGAGAACAACATAAAACCTGAGATCGCCAGACGGAACCGGGCGTGATGCACAGTCTTCAACTCCATCATGACAACAACAGACGCAACAAAGGACACCAGACTACGTGCGGACATCTTCGACTTGGTAGTCCTGCCAGTGCTCTGCTATGGTAGCAAAACCTGGTCTCTAACAAAAGCAGCAGAGAACCAGCTGAGAACAGAACATGCAACTCTTGAAAGATGCCTCGTGGGCATAACTCTCAGACAACAGCGGCAGAGCAAACTACACAATAGCGACATCCGGAGAATGTCACACATCAAGGATGTCCTACAGTATGTCAACCACTTGAAACACTGCTGGGCTGGTCATATATCCAGAAGACAAGATGAAAGAGTACTATAACCACCATGTGGTACCCGCTGACAAAAATAGTCCTCGGCGACGGCCCCCAGCTCGCTGACGAGATTCACTAGAAAAATACAACATTCATGACCCCACAGACAGACTACTATCACACAGGACAACATGTGCCCGCAACAGAAACAACTGGATCCTGAGTTGGGACCCACTCACGGGTGACCACCCCTTGACAAAGAACGGGTAGAACTAAGAACTTCAGTAAACTTCAATAAACAAACAGTTCAATAAAATGTCAGAGTGCTGCCATTCAGTTTATTCAGATGAAGATTTCAGTTGGTGAGAAGTCCTTTCTGAAGGGACACAACACAGGTTACTTTAAACCTTCATCTGGGTCGCTTGCAACCAACAGAGTTGACTCACACAGATATGTCCACATGAACCAGAGTGAATGTATCTTGCAGACACAAACATCTTTGAACACTATGCCACATCAGTCGATTCATCAAGTCTAATTGAAAATAAGCCAAATACTGCAAAGTTGATCTCCTGCACAACAATGGCCATGATTTCCCTTTGAAATGCACTATTTCAAAGGGAAACTGTTGCAATTTGTTCTCTAAACCATTTCCCAGCATTTTAAAAGTGCAAGGTTTCATCAAAGTTTCCCTAAATTGTAAACTGTACTAATCTAAGGGTTTTCCAGATCCTAACAAGACTACATGACAGACAATGAAAGGCTAATGTCCTGTAGATTATGTACAATCTGTAGAATTGTAGTTTTTAGAAAGATCAATATTCCAACAGTTTGGCTCTGTGGTCCCACGTAGATCATTGTTATAGCAGTGGTAAGCATATTTAGAACATCACAACACACAAACCCTCCCCCATTTCTATTACTAATAGTAATGGTCAAATAGTGTTGGTTTATTTATTCAGATTAGTTATATGATGATGATAGTTGTTTGTTGACCTGAGCTAACAATGAAGTAAGGAGCTTCATAATTATATTCAGCCTGTGCCCCCTCCCTACTGCTTCTGGCAAAGTCCTACGGTCATTAACTATGCTGTGTCTGTATATTCAAATCTGACTGTATGATATGGAACAATTTATTGTATTTTATTTGTCAATAGAGGATCCATGCCATTATCTGCCTCCAAAAGAAGTACATTCCAGTATTGTCTACAATGTGTGGAGCTTGCACTCCATGAATGTTCTTATCCGAGTCAGGTGTCATGGCATTGTCAAGGACATTAAGAAGGTCAGTATCTTCACCCAAAGATATGAAGGCTAGCCATCTTTGAAGAGACCTGGCTATTTGAATGTTAGTTGTCAAGTTACTTGCCTAGGCAACCAGGGCCCATTGCGCTGACTGTCTACGGCCATGATTGATGGCAAGAGTCCCAGGCAGCGTGCTAGGCAGATGGATGTCTCAGCCAGGTGTTGTCCAGGCATGACTCTGTGAGGGGTGCTGTCTTTTCTCGCCCCAGATTGACAGATGCTGGCGATCCAGTGCAGAGAAATTACTCTCGAGTGGTGTCTAGCGGGAGACCTCAGTGTTGGTTTGGTGACTTGGTCACACTAAGGATACATGGTTGTGCACGTGGAAGGCCTCGAGCTGCTTCACTGGTTACTGAATTCTGCCAAACAAATTTCTAAATAATGGAAACCTGCATTCAAGGTTGAAATAATTACAGTACATTTTCTATACACCACAAGAAAAATCTATTCAATGTTGATTAGAGATACATGAGTCATGACATAAATTGAATTCTAATATCTCATGAGAAAACATTTTGATCACTATTTGTCTCAGCTGTCATATCCTGAAACTAGCCATTAAGCTTGGTAAAAATTAGGATTTTTTTCATTTTTGTTAGCTTCTGTCATGTGCTAGCCATCTTTTGACTTTAGCTTAAACTGTATTGTCACATGATTTTACAATGTAAACAAGTCTCATTACCTGTCCATTTTCTGCTGTTGAAGGATGGATATTTTAGTGCAGGTTATGAGTTAGGGTGTAGGCACATAGAAGTTATATGGCTCAATTCAGCCACATTTCGGTGTCAAACTATTAAATAATCATAACCCATCTTTTCAATAGTCTTTCGCTTCATTCACGCCACATCACACATCAGTTTGGCTGTATCATTTATTGTTCATAGCTAAGCCACTTTTCTTGGAGCATTTTCATCTGAATCATTTTGATTTGTTCTGTAATCTAATTTGTTCTTTTTGTCCTTTATTTGTGCCTATATCAAACTGATTTGTTCTTGTTTCATGTCATTATTGACATTTCAGACAAGGAGGGTTTACTTCAGTCCAAAAATGGAGTACCAGACAACTCATGGCCTAGAGCAGGTCACTGTCAACGAAGTGGCCAAAGAGTGGACATCATGCTTTGTGAGGCCAAACACCAATCTTCTTAGAGGTGAACAGACAGTCATGACAAACTTTATTACCTTTAAATAGTAAAATAGTCCAGATTTGTCCAATAGTAGTTACACTGTTGTTGGAGACTAGCAAGCCACAGCTTGTTTGAGGTAGGGTGGCCAGTTCCTTTCCTCTATGTCTTTTACTTTGCCAGTCATATGCCAGGTATATGAGATAGAATTACAACAGCAATAGGGCCTTTCGAAGACCTCTTGGCAACTCTCAAAAGAAGGAAACTCACTTGGTACGGTCACATATCGAGATCAAATGGTCTTGCAAATACAATCCTCCACGGAAAGGTGCATGGCAGATGACGAAGAGGCCAGCCCAAAAAGAGATGGGAGGACAACATAAAAGAATGGACCAGTCTCCGACCAGAAGAGTCACAGGCAGCGGCATCTGACAGAGAGGGGTGGCGTGGGGTTGTGAGGATGCCTTCATATGTGCCCCAACGACCTCACCGGTTACGGGATGACCTGACATGATGCCAGGTACCCATTTACAGTTGGGTCTATTGGAGTGTGATGTCATGGGAATAGAACCATGTACCTTTGCCATGAAAAGTGAGTGCTGAACCACTAGAATATTCAGATGCTCTTTAAGGACAAACTCTTTAAATAGTAAACAGATTAATGAGGAATGAATGAGAGTCAGTGCTTGCTCGTGATTGTTGTAAACTATCATATTTAATTTAGCTGAAAGGAAGAAAGTAACAACAGACTGTGTAGCCCAGATTGTACATATGACAATGATGGCTGGCCTATCTTTCAGCACGTATCAATGCGTTTACCTCAGAGATTGTCATGTTTGAAGAGCTGGAGACTGGCCAGATCTTGCCGTCATCTCTGAACTTTCAGTAAGTCTCAGCTGTTCTCTCATTATTTTTTAGATTATTACTTTATAATTATCATCGTCATCCTGGGGGACTGAGACACATCAGGGTCAGACAGTATACTGACCAGGTTCTCACATCAGGGTCAGACACAATATACTGACCAGGTTCTCACATCAGGGTCAGACACAATATACTGACCAGGTTCTCACATCAGGGTCAGACACAATATACTGACCAGGTTCTCACATAAGGGTCAGACACAATATACTGACCAGGTTCTCACATCAGGGTCAGACACAATATACTGACCAGGTTCTCACATCAGGGTCAGACACAATATACTGACCAGGTTCTCACATAAGGGTCAGACACAATATACTGACCAGGTTCTCACATCAGGGTCAGACACAATATACTGACCAGGTTCTCACATAAGGGCCAGACACAATATACTGACCAGGCTCTCACATCAGGGTCAGACACAATATACTGACCAGGTTCTCACATCAGGGTCAGACACAATATACTGACCAGGTTCTCACATAAGGGTCAGACACAATATACTGACCAGGTTCTCACATCAGGGTCAGACACAATATACTGACAGGTTCTCACATCAGGGTCAGACACAATATACTGACCAGGTTCTCACATCAGGGTCAGACACAATATACTGACCAGGTTCTCACATCAGGGTCAGACACAATATACTGACCAGGTTCTCACATCAGGGTCAGACACAATATACTGACCAGGTTCTGACATCAGGGTCAGACACAATATACTGACCAGGTTCTGACATCAGGGTCAAACACAATATACTGACCAGGTTCTCACATCAGGGTCAGACACAAGAGTCGGAGTACCTTTTATTGTTAAACTGCTGTTGTTTCTCTCATGTTGGACTAACGGACAGATAATCTGCATGCATCTGCTAGTATACTGTTATTATGTGATAACTAATATAACTATGTGTCTTGATATCATCTTAGTCCAGTTATACTGAATTTTAGTTGTGGACTTAAATATAGGGCATTTAGACACACACTGTAATTTATGGTTCATATTGGTGAAGGGCTTGATGTCAATATGTGGTTCATGTTGGTGAATGGCTTGTTTGGATGTCAATATGTGGTTCCCACCGGCATAGCTCCATGAGTCAAAGAGTAATGACAAGGTGGTTGCACCCTGTGGGATCACCTGACATTCTGAACAAAATATTCATCATCATCATGTAGCATGTCCTTGATAGCTCTCATCACAGTCATTTGATATGAATCTCAATCAGCAGTCAGTCTACCCACCTGCAACATATTATATTTACTAAATCATTCAGCATTCTGTCAATCCTTGTACAGCCACGAGAACTGAGTAATCAATCCTTGTACAGCCACGAGTACTGAGTAATCAATCCTTGTACAGCCACGAGTACTGAGTAATCAATACTTGTACAATCACCTGTACTGAGTAATCAATGCTCCTACAGTCACATCTACAGAGTAATCAATGCTCCTACAGTCACATGTACAGAGTAATCAATGCTCCTACAGTCACATGTATAGAGTAATCAATGCTCCTACAGTCACATGTACAGAGTAATCAATGCTCCTACAGTCACATGTACAGAGTAATCAATGCTCCTACAGTCACATGTACAGAGTAATCAATGCTCCTACAGTCACATATACCAAGTTATCATTTATCAGGTGACCAGTGTCTCTCATGCTGATACATATGTATGTTTTGCCACTACAGACCAGAAGCTGGATTTGAGTTTCTTGATCAAGTTCTTCAATGTGTGCTGAGGTAAGCATAAATGTCACCTTCTATCTGATCTTGTCACCTAACTAGCACATCATTACTGTGTTTATTCCCATACCTGAGGTCCACCGAGATAAATTATAGAGCTGAGGAATAAAGGTTGCTTACCTTTGCAGTCACCATGCTAGGTGTTTATTTTAGTATATTTTAGCTCCTATAGGGAGAGAACAAAAACTATGCCTTGCCAAGGTTTTGAACACATGTACTCGTTGACGGAAGGCCGACATCCAAACTGTTTGACCAGCCACTGTTCTTGTAATCAAAGCCCAACATCCAAACTACAGCAATAGGGCCTTTTGAAGACCTCTCTGCAACTGTCAAAAGAATGAAACTTGCTTGGTACGGAACACATATCGAGATCAAATGATCTTGCAAATACAACCCTGCATGGAAAGGTACAAGGCAGACGATGAAGAGGTCGTCTCAAAAGGAGATGGGAGGACAACATAAAAGAATGGACCAATCTCCGACAAGAGGAGAGACAGACGGCAGTCGCTGGCAGAGAGGGATGGTGTAGGGATTTCTTAATATGTGCCCCAACGACCTCACCATAACAGGATGACCTGACATATATATGAGGGTTGTTCAGAAAGTAATGCACCACATTGATTTTCTCCGGAGCTGTTTATTCTAAAGACATGGAATTTCTACACAATATACATTGGTATGTCATGTAAACATCTGTATTATTCAACATAATTCCCATGAACTTGTACAGCTTTACGCCCCTCCGAAACAAGTGCATGTTCTGCTAGCCCATACCAGATTTTGTTTTGATCATGTAGACATTTATAACTGCATTTGCACTACCAATGCTGATTGACAGCTGTAAGGCCAGTTGTTGAGTAGTGATTCGCCTATCAGTAAGAATAATGCCCTCAGCGCATTTTAACATTTCTGTGTTGGTGACTGTAACAGGATGTGTACTACGTGGCCGAACAAGCAGCTCCGTATCTACACTTCCTGATTCTTTGATTCTCTGGACCCAGCGACTAACTGTACTCCTGTAACTACAAAACTTCTGTACACATCACATATACGCTTGTGAATGTTCACCACCGTTTATATATAAATAAAATATGGTGCTATGATGATATTATGAACTTATATATGATGGTATATGTAATATGATGATATATTTTATACTGGAATAATGTGTTGTGATAAGACTGATTGAACACCAGGACTACAGATGTATTACGATGAAATATAATGATGTACAAGGAACAATATAATGATGAACAAGGAACAATATAATGATGTACAAGGAACAATATAATGATGTACAAGGAAAAATATAATGATGTACAATGGACAATATAATGATGTACAAGGAACAATATAATGATGTACAAGGAAAAATATAATGATGTACAAGGAGAAATATAATGATGTACAAGGAACAATATAATGATGTACAAGGGACAATATAATGATGTACAAGAAAAACAAGAATAGACTGGAAAGAACTAGAGAAAATAGCACAGGACATATTTATATAGTCATGCATTGTATGATGATATATGTCACAATATGATATTAGTGATAATGATGTTGTTTGTTTGCAGCCTGAAATGTGGCAAGTACCTATTGAGCCATGAACCTGGTGATACCTTTTGTGGGATTCGAGGTCTTAGAATAGGAGCAAGGTATGTCCTATAGTCTCTTAACAGGTACAGCCTTAGGGGATGGAGTGTTAGAGATGTGATTAAGTTGGGCTTCCGCCTTATGAGACAGGATTACGGTTTGTTGTTTCCTTGCCTTCATAGACTGAAACCAGTTTCATGTGCCATGGCCAGTTCCTGTGCTGTGAGAAACAAACACGCTGATGCTCTTGCAGTTGTATGTAGGACGTTAGAAAATCAATTCTTTATAATAAATTCTTTTTTTTAAATTTCTATTTCTTCAAGATCTGTTTGCATGTTTTGACAGTTTCTTAAAGTCAAAAAAGGTATGTTTCTATGTTTTGATTAATGATATCATAGCTACTAGGATAACCCTTTACAATAAAGGGCCAAAGGATACAACCAAATTTCCATTTACCTAACACGCTCAAAAGCACCCCCACAATCATTAGTTCCACGTTCATTTAATTTTAAGAAGAAAAAAAAGAAACAGAAATGGTAATTGTTTACATCTTTAAATCATGTGACATAATGTAGTTTAAATGACTGCCAAAAATATATTATAACAGATCTTGGATCTTTTCAGCTATTTTGAGGCCAGAATAAGTCAACGGGAGGGTTTCTCCCTAATAGGGTTTTGAAACCGTCAAGTACATACGCAGAATCACAAACTAGTGTTGTAGTGTTGGTGGGCAGAGAAAGTTAAGCAGAGAGACTTCTTAGTCAATATCTGAGAAAGTTAAGCAGAGAGACTTCTTAGTCAGTATCAGAGAAAGTTAAGCAGAGAGACTTCTTAGTCAGTATCTGAGAAAGTTAAGCAGAGAGACTTCTTAGTCAGCATCTGAGAAAGTTAAGCAGAGAGACTTCTTAGTCAGTATCAGAGAAAGTTAAGCAGAGAGACTTCTTAGTATCTGAGAAAGTTAAGCAGAGAGACTTCTTAGTCAGTATCTGAGAAAGTTAAGCAGAGAGACTTCTTAGTCAGTATCAGAGAAAGTTAAGCAGAGAGACTTCTTAGTCAGTATCTGAGAAAGTTAAGCAGAGAGACTTCTTAGTCAGTATCTGAGAAAGTTAAGCAGAGAAACTTCTTAGTCAGTATCAGAGAAAGTTAAGCAGAGAGACTTCTTAGTCAGTATCTGAGAAAGTTAAGCAGAGAGACTTCTTAGTCAGTATCTGAGAAAGTTAAGCAGAGAGACTTCTTAGTCAGTATCTGAGAAAGTTAAGCAGAGAGACGTCTTAGTCAGTATCAGAGAAAGTTAAGCAGAGAGACTTCTTAGTCAGTATCAGAGAAAGTTAAGCAGAGAGACTTCTTAGTCAGTATCTGAGAAAGTTAAGCAGAAAGACTTCTTAGTCAGTTCAGAGAAAGTTAAGCAGAGAGACTTCTTAGTCAGTATCAGAGAAAGTTAAGCAGAGAGACTTCTTAGTCAGTATCTGAGAAAGTTAAGCAGAGAGACTTCTTAGTCAGTATCTGAGAAAGTTAAGCAGAGAGACTTCTTAGTCAGTATCTGAGAAAGTTAAGCAGAGAGACTTCTTAGTCAGTATCTGAGAAAGTTAAGCAGAGAGACTTCTTAGTCAGTATCTGAGAAAGTTAAGCAGAGAGACTTCTTAGTCAGTATCAGAGAAAGTTAAGCAGAGAGACTTCTTAGTCAGTATCTGAGAAAGTTAAGCAGAGAGACTTCTTAGTCAGTATCTGAGAAAGTTAAGCAGAGAGACTTCTTAGTCAGTATCTGAGAAAGTTAAGCAGAGAGACTTCTTAGTCAGTATCAGAGAAAGTTAAGCAGAGACTTCTTAGTCAGTATCTGAGAAAGTTAAGCAGAGAGACTTCTTAGTCAGTATCTGAGAAAGTTAAGCAGAGACTTCTTAGTCAGTATCTGTGAAAGTTCACACCTATGGTCAAGTTGCCAGACTTCAGTGCACCAAAATGTCTACTACAAAGGAGCTCTTTGACACAAAGTCTGGGACGCTGAGCCCAAGTGTTTCACCCACTATTTTCAGAAAGGTAGGGAAAAGTTGGCTCATGTTAAGACTTGTGTGGAGATTGTAAGCTTGTGCCAAGTTTGTAGGAGTGATTGGAGAGGCTAACACTATCATGTGATGGTCAACAGACATGTGGATGGACAGACAATCAGAATGAAAACACGGATCCACAGGACCTGAAGGGGCAGGAACTTTGTAAGTCAGCCATGTTCTACTTATTATAGAGTAGAAGGGACTTGAGATTCATTCAACCATTCGGTGAGTGTGCTTGAGACTAAGAGGTCTCTCACAGAGAGAGAGAGAGAGAGCTAAGTACAGACAAAAGGAGATTAAGCGATTTTCACACGGAGACAGGTGGTGAGATATAAAGATCTTGTGACAGTTCCAGCTGGAGCATGGGCGTTTAGAGCAGGGGACATTGGGCTGGCGACTCTAAGAACAAAGGTTGGCTGAATGCGTGCCAAGGTCAACCACCGGTTCGACACTAGGTCGACAAAGGAAACAAGAGGTTTAGGTGGAATATTTTGTCTAGTACAGGGGTGGGTGTTCGGAACTGACCACTCTGCTGGTGTTCAGAATTGGTGTCGATGGGGGTTGGTGACAGTCTGATGCTGCTACGACCAGCTACGACGTTTAGAGTGACAATGATTCGGGGATAGTCAACCAATAACAAGTAGTTTGGGGTAGTTCCAAATGAAGTCCATTCAACAGTCATGTTGTTGCTTGAGATTATAAAATACTCTGCAAGGATAAGCTCAGCATACTGGCTGGGAGGAGGCTGTCAGGAATCTGAGAGTGAGTGAGTTTGCAGGGTGACTTTACCTTAATACACCTCGAGTTTTGGTCAGTCTCTCAATAGGTGTTTAGGTTGGAGACCCTGTGAATAATGAAACTACAGCAATAGGGCCTTTTGAAGACCTCTCGGCAACTGTCAAAAGAAGGATCCACTCTTGGTACGGTCACATATTGAGATCAAATGGTCTTGCAAATACGATCCTGCCTGGAAAGGTGCAAGGCAGACGACGAAGAGGCTGGCCCAAAAAGAGGTGGGAGGACAACATAAAAGAATGGACCAATCTCCGACCAGAAGAGGCACAAGCAGCGGCCGCTGACAGAGAAGGGTGGCGTGGTGTTGTGAGGATGTCGTTATGTGTGCCCCAACGACCTCACCGGTTACGGGATGACCTGACCTGACTTGAGTTCAGTATATATATTATGATTATTTCGTTTAGATGTATTTTGTTTTATGTTGATATTCATATTATTAAATCATATCATTTTTTGTTACGGTCAGGATAGAGTTTACTGTGTTATTTACTGTGTTAAGTCGTGTCGTGGTGTAGATACACGTTTTAACTCTTTAGATAAGTAAACTACTCACAAACATCTAGACTCTACCATAATCTCTCTCAGACAAAGTTATAGTCAGAGCTGTAGAGAAAATACTTTTTGTGTAAGGGACAATGACACTTGATATTTCAGGTATAGAAAAAGTCATTTAGATTTAATGTGAACAATATTTTACAAAATCTATACAAAAATCTTTATTAAAAAATCAATTATGCTTAATATTTTTCATGATGGTAATATATAGAAAATGTATGTAAAGTCATATTTTTCTGAAGCTTTGACTCTTTGCTATTCAGTACAATTATTTCATTTTTATTTTAAATTAGATGAATAAATTTGAATCAATTATTTTAAGATGTATGTGTTGGTGTAACTTGTGGTCATCTTGTGCTTAGGAGTATAAAATGTATTTCTTGTTCATGACTTTAAGGTGAAGGCAAACAAGAACACGGTTTTGTCACTCCATTGGGGCATCAATTAGTTTTCAACATTAACCAAAGATCATTTTTAGGCCACAATCTCATAATCGGGACTCAAAATGTAATGTTCTGATTTACTAGAGGCTGTCCCAATGTTAGCTCTCTAGTAATGTACTAGTTAGACATGAACTGTCTGTTATCAGAAAAGTTGAACAAAATGTTGATTGGTGTTAACACATGTCATAATGGTTTGTCAGCCAGGAAAATCAGATTATAGACTGTTCAACACTAATATAAAATGTGTACAACTACATGGCTAAGAGTATTACTTTAACTAATAGATGTCTCCATTACATACAAAATATTAGATGGTGTAGCAGATCCCACTGTTTGCCTTGGCCGTGATCTAACTTAGAACATTCTCACACTCATCCACATCATCATGACCATACTCAGTAAATGACATATCACACAGCAGGTGGCATATTTATTATATCATACTCATATCATAGAATGAGTAGAGAAATTACAAACATAATATAATACATATCTTAACTAAACATTCTACTAAAACGGGAATTGTAAGCATTAGCTATTGATGGAATTCCCAACTAACTAAAAAACCCAGTTCTATTGCCTTGCATTTGCATCACACACATATCGCCTTAACTGCGTCTTCAACACACCTTATCAAATACTCTTCCTCACTGAAATCCCCTCAGGCGGGCGATCTCGACATAACTCGTTCACAGTGTGTCCTTGCTTACAAACACACTTTCACATTATCTATTAATGCAAAACTCACACACCTATTTGAGCGATCCTGTTCTATCACTAAACATTCGTCCAACCGTCAATCAATCGCTCCTCTATCTAAGTCGGTGAGTTAAACATACTATCCACATTCAGTCTCTCTCTCTCCCATACAGCCTCTCTCTATCTAGCCTCTCATCTCTCATCCAGCCCCTCGAGCTAAACTTTGCCTCGAGTTATATATCCTCAAGCAAGGCCAGAGCTTGACCAATCGATCTCAGGTATGGTCATCTTCAATTCCAATTGGAACGAAACACTTTGCACACCTGTCACTCATTCTCTCGCAGCAAGCCCCGTTGCCAATTTCGTCTGTCAATCAATCTCCCCCTACCAAAATCGGAAGGCCAGTGGTCAGTTTCTACCTGTCCACATTCCTTAACCCAACTCTGTTCTCCTTTGCTGAGATAGTGAGTGACCTTGACATGCATTCATGTAGCTTTAAGCTTTAACATGTTCAGGCATCCTAAACTCCCCTTGCTCCGGCGGGAACTGTTACATTACCTCCCTAAACTACAGACCGAAACATGGATGGTCATTTTTTTCATCTGGCAAATGACCACCATTTTCGTCTCTACTATCCAAAATGTAAACACTACTCCTGTTTACAACTTCACTCACATCGTACATGCATAAAAAGACATGTCATTTGATACATATAAACTTTTTGTAATACATACACAATCAATACAAGCAGAAGAACAACACTGTGGCTGGGCGTTTTTACAACACAAACCACCACTTTTACATCGTTTTGCAGTCAAATACACCAAAGTCTGTCCCTGCGGGACCTTTAACTCATCAAAACAGAAACACCTTAAGGAATTCTCCTTACTCATTTGAGGTCAACATACCTCGCCCTGTTTCCCGTGCCTTCCTCTAAGGACACGAACCTTCATTGTTACACTCGACCAGTTCAGGTCAATTTTCTCAGGCGGTCTCATTACACGCCTGGCCGACGATTCACTTCATACTAACTCCTGTGAGGCCACGAATTTACGTGGGTTATCCTCAGGCTAGTTATCATTGTCTCTCTTGACAGCTATCCCCTCTCAAAGAAAACAGCAAAATTCTTTATGTTTCCCACAAAAACGATATTTGACAACATATGTCATAGTCAATTTTAAAACTTCTGATCAATGTAGTCTTCTCTGCAAAGACTCCACATACATGTGATTCTGGAACTCGTGGTGACTTGTGCTTGCGGAGGCCTACAGTCTGGATGAGATATACTGCTCTGTAGATCACCTAAATAACCTGTATCAAATACCTGTAAACATGATGATTCAACAACAACAACAAAAAAACAACAACAAAATAAAGAAAAATTCAATGCATACTATATCGACCATACAACCCACTAAAAATGCAAGTAATACCATTAGTCAAAATCCAAATATCAAAATATTTACACACATAAACATGACCAAGTGCCATCAACCTTCACTCCTGCTCGTGCCCCACAGATGAGCACCTGTTAATGCCCCCTTCAAAAGATACTAAACTATGACTAAGTTGTAACTTAATCAGGTACTAAACTATGTCCCTAAACTATGACTAAGTTGTAACTTAATCAGATACTAAACTATGTCACTAAACTATGACTAAGTTCTAATTTAATCAGATACTAAACTATGTCACTAAATCATGACTAAGTTCTAACTTAATCAGGTACTAAACTATGTCTGAGTCAAAAGTCAAAAACCGAATCGTCCACCTGTCGAATTACGTCATGCTGTAACCCTACTAGTCCAGGTGCAGTCTTTGTCCCGAGGAATCAAAACCGAGTGTTGTGATCTAACTATTTCACCGTTGTTTCCCCAAATTCCCCGCATCAAAGCTACCTGGTCAGATATTAACCGAAGCATCGCGTCCACGTGTTACCTTGCGTCACGTAATCATTACCTGGCGCATCCAGCTATCCTGCGTCTCTTGTCCGTTCTGTCCGTTTCTCTGGTCGGAAATGTCCCTTTGATCTCGGTCAGTCTTCGCTTCAGACTGACCGTCCGCTCATTGTCTGGCGTGTACTTCAGACAACGAATTCAAAGGAATTTTTAACATCTGGTCATTCCTCCTTCTCTATACCCTACCCCCTAATTATTCAAATCTCCGTTTCCCAAGGATAACGGTAGATGAAACAAATTTTATGCAAATGCATACATCAACTGGAGTTCCACATGATAGCCCATGTGTGTAAGTACTCCACACGACTTTACCTAATTCCATTTCTGAATTCCAGGTTTTTGGCTAGCGTCAGTAAACATTGCATCAACCGTTCCTTATCACTACTGCTTATTTTAACCAGACTATGCGTTGCCCCATCAGCTGTCTCTGATTGCTGCGCGATTTCCTCCTGTAAAACGCCCATCGTCTGGTCTGTTTGTTTCACAGTTGGTTGGTTCGTACCCACCGGTTCTCTGGTAGTGTTACGTACACTTACATCGTCCGCTACTTCAGCCTTCCGTCCATCTGTATTCACTATTTGTGGGAAAGACTTTTCACACTGTTCGTTTGACTGTTGGCTTATCTCGAACTGAGATCTTTTCATCTTTGCTTCGATGACTGGTTCGCTGTCCTGGCTGTGGTTAACCTGTCTTTCCCTTTTCTTCGTTTTCCTTAGAAACTCTGTTCCTCCTTTGTTGGCTGCTGTTGGTGCGTCCGTTTCGCATTCCAAGTGTGCGTCATTTCCACTTCCTTCCTCGGTGGCCGAAGGGTTGTCCCTTCTTTCGGTCTGTTCAACCACTTCTCCCGCATGGCTAGAACCTGGCTTGGGTGGGCACGAAACCATAGCTGGTCCTGCCACCATTCCTCCTCCTCTCCTTTCCTCTTTATCTGACGAATCTCCGACTATTACCTTGTTCGATTCTTCGTCGACTTCAACTAATGTTCTACCAGGCTTGACCACAAGTTCCTGGTAAACTTGGCCCCTTTCAGCACGCCCGACCAGGTTAATCGACGTAATACCCTCTTCCTGAATTCTCGGCATACGCTGTCCAATGATGTAACATTTCCTCTGGACCTTTGAGCGAACGTTTGTCTCCTTTGCATTGCGTAACCTGCCCTCCGTCCCTAACTTTTCTGGATACACAAAACCTGTATCTTTTTCTTTCTGTCCATCCGCCTCGTGCTCAAAGTCTCTTTGATAGCTCCTGTTCTGCCTCTCCATCTGTAACCGTGCAAAAGGCCTCTTGTGGGCTAAGAATCTTCCCGATTCAAACTTCTGCCCAACCATTCCTCCTCCTCTCACTTGACTTGGCCTCTCCACCTGGGTCAAACGCCCCTTTTTGTAACCTCTTTCCAGTCGTCCACCCACGTCCGTCCTGAGATTTCCACCTCTGTCCCTCCACGGATCGGAATGTGGAAGTAGTACGGGCTTCCTACTCACTTTCCTACCACTCTGTCCCCTTCCACAATACTGGACCGTGTTTACTTCTGTGATTTCTTGATTTCTTCTCTCCTTCCTAGCTGGTTTGAAAGCTCCGTTTTCAAACTGTTGCAACAGCTGTCGTAGCTTCCATTGGAGATCTTTTTCCTGTCTTTCCAGCCGAATAACTCTGCCTGTTAGTTCTCTTAGCTGGTTTTGTAGTTGACTTTTGTCCTCCCACTTATCGCTGACTGTAGCTCGTGCCATGAAAGGCTTGTTTTTGACAAACAGTCCTCTTCTCCAGGAACTGTTAATATTCCGAAGAATATTAGGGCATCCGATAGACAAATGTCCAAAAGCTAGACAATGATAACATTGTTTAACATTGTCCAACCTCGGCATATTGAATAAACCCGTCTGGCCCACCAAAAAAATTTATAAGACTGTCAAGTACGCACAAAGTCTTGTCAATAATACAACAATGGGTGGAAGAAAAATGTCACACTTACCAGTCAGATGATTGGAAAAGCTGTCTATGGTTCTAACACTCTAACCACTAGCTACTCCTCTATTCCTAACTACACACACAAGTTATATATAACTGCGACACTTGTGTTAAACATGCAAATCAAGATCTATAGCTACACACGCACTATATTTATAAATCTACCACGACTATCCGTGGTCAACAGGCACCAAAATAATAATAACGTGTAGCAGATCCCACTGTTTGCCTTGGCCGTGATCTAACTTAGAACATTCTCACACTCATCCACATCATCATGACCATACTCAGTAAATGACATATCACACAGCAGGTGGCATATTTATTATATCATACTCATATCATAGAATGAGTAGAGAAATTACAAACATAATATAATACATATCTTAACTAAACATTCTACTAAAACGGGAATTGTAAGCATTAGCTATTGATGGAATTCCCAACTAACTAAAAAACCCAGTTCTATTGCCTTGCATTTGCATCACACACATATCGCCTTAACTGCGTCTTCAACACACCTTATCAAATACTCTTCCTCACTGAAATCCCCTCAGGCGGGCGATCTCGACATAACTCGTTCACAGTGTGTCCTTGCTTACAAACACACTTTCACATTATCTATTAATGCAAAACTCACACACCTATTTGAGCGATCCTGTTCTATCACTAAACATTCGTCCAACCGTCAATCAATCGCTCCTCTATCTAAGTCGGTGAGTTAAACATACTATCCACATTCAGTCTCTCTCTCTCCCATACAGCCTCTCTCTATCTAGCCTCTCATCTCTCATCCAGCCCCTCGAGCTAAACTTTGCCTCGAGTTATATATCCTCAAGCAAGGCCAGAGCTTGACCAATCGATCTCAGGTATGGTCATCTTCAATTCCAATTGGAACGAAACACTTTGCACACCTGTCACTCATTCTCTCGCAGCAAGCCCCGTTGCCAATTTCGTCTGTCAATCAATCTCCCCCTACCAAAATCGGAAGGCCAGTGGTCAGTTTCTACCTGTCCACATTCCTTAACCCAACTCTGTTCTCCTTTGCTGAGATAGTGAGTGACCTTGACATGCATTCATGTAGCTTTAAGCTTTAACATGTTCAGGCATCCTAAACTCCCCTTGCTCCGGCGGGAACTGTTACAATGGGCAGATGTAACAACAAGCAAAGAGGAAGGCACAACCAGTACAGGTGCTGCAAATTGTCAAGAGAATGAGAAAACTGAACAATATAGCCAGGCATTCATTGGATTAGGATACAAATTGAAAGAAGATTGGGGAGGTCAATGAAAGATTTAGCAAAAAACGTTACAACTGGAGCCTCATGGATTGTGTTCAAGAATGCTACTTAAAATAGAGACAGGAAGTGAAGAATTAATGTGGTTGACTAAAGGTAATGAGCATGAAAAAGTTGTCTGCCCTGATCTGTGCTCAGACTTACCACCAAGAAGGCTAGGGACTTGATCCTAACATCACTCATCTCTTGTGTTAGCTAGCTGGCAGTGTTTGAGTCCCAGTAAGTGTTAACTAGCTGGCAGTGTTTGAGTCCCAGTGAGTGTTAGCTAGCTGGCAGTGTTTGAGTCCCAGTGAGTGTTAACTAGCTGGCAGTGTTTGAGTCCCAGTGAGTTGTTAGCTCGCTGGTAGTGTTTGAGTCCCAGTGAGTGTTAACTAGCTGGCAGTGTTTGGGTCCCAGTCAGTGTTAGCTAGCTGGCAGTGTTTGAGTCCCAGTCAGTGTTAGCTAGCTGGCAGTGTTTGAGTACCAGTGAGTGTTAACTAGCTGGCAGTGTTTGAGTCCCAGTGAGTGTTAACTAGCTGGCAGTGTTTGAGTCCCAGTGAGTGTTAACTAGCTGGCAGTGTTTGAATCCCAGTGAGTGTTAGCTAGCTGGCAGTGTTTGAGTCCCAGTGAGTGTTAGCTAGCTGGCAGTATTTGAGTCCCAGTGAGTGTTAGCTAGCTGGCAGTGTTTGAGTCCCAGTGAGTGTTAGCTAGCTGGCAGTATTTGAGTCCCAGTGAGTGTTAGCTAGCTGGCAGTGTTTGAGTCCCAGTGAGTGTTAACTAGCTGGCAGTGTTTCAGTCCCAGTGAGTGTTAGCTAGCTGGCAGTGTTTGAGTCCCAGTGAGTGTTAACTAGCTGGCAGTGTTTGAATCCCAGTGAGTTCACATTGATATACCATGATATTATTACAAACTTTAATTATACTTGAATATGTCATGTCCTACAGAACAAACAACCCAGAAGATAACTCTGTACCAACAAGGAAAATGAGCACAGACAGCCAATTTCGTTGGATTCCTATTGATCCAACAATTCTGCTACCTTACCACATAGCTAACAACAGAATCCCAGCTACTTTTCTGCCTAAAGGTCAGTGTACATTTCTGGCTATGATTTTCACCATTTCTAGTCGTTCAATGTGTCCAGTGTTTGAGTTTGGTTGTTCTTGTTGAATGCCCACAATGAGTAGAATTACTCTTTTGTGCAACTTTAAAAGGAAGTTTAGTGATGGGTTGTAGTAGCTTTCCTCACATCCCAAGCGTGCTGATGAAGGTGGACAGTGGTCCTCCAGGTGGTAGTGTTATGATTGACTTCATCTGCATGGCCCTCACAATTACGGAGATCACATCGATCCATCACCTCAGCCAGGTTGCCCATTTTCAGGGACGACGATGGGAAAGTTAAGGTGGGGTCTTGGCCAGTTTATTTTGCCAGACACTGACTAACATAGTCTTCCCTTCAAAGGACCAAAAGATTGTTATTTTGTATGAACTTGAAGTTCGCTTTTCAAGTTTTAGAAGATGCTGAATATTTTAGACCAAATCATATGTAAATACCTCAAGACGATGACCATCTCATCACAGATATCATTCCTAGACAAGTTCTATGGTGATACCAATAGCCTCGGACGAACCACTGCTTTCTTGACATATTGTGACAGATCCACCCACGGGTCAAACACCATCTGAGCACCCAGTAGTTTGGGAACCAGGAAAATAAGTAGGGAGGGTTTGTTTTACCGTACCTCAGTTTTAGAACCCTTTAACCAGAGTCTGTGTTGGGACATAATAATTCCATGTCTCTCGGCGTGATGACCATTTGTTGGAAAAAATCCACGGGCGCTATGCACCTCTTGGCGCAATTACCATTGGTCAAGAAAAATTTGGAACGCGGAGATGGACTTTTCCCACGAAGATGGAAGACACCAGATGGCAGGACCAGGGGAGATTGTTTAAGCCTGGCACACCTCCGACTAGTAGGCAGTTGATATGAGAGATCGGAGGCATTTGAGATATAAGAGATCGGAGGCAGTTGATGCACAAGTTGCCAATAGACGAGACAGTAGATCAGACACAAGTAGTTAAGAGATCAGTCACAAGTAAATCAGACACCAGTAGTTAAAAGACTCATTGAGTAGAGTCGAGTCCAGAAATGAACAACAACCTAACAGACAGATGCAAGACTCTCCCTAGCCAGAATAGTTAGTTCAGTCAAGAAAGATAGGTTGTAGCTTAGAAGTGGTAGTGGGATCAAGATGCTGAGCAGCGCATGAGCCGCAGTGGTCAGACCCATAGCTGAGTGCTAGCGTCAGGGCCAGCGAACCAGAGCTGCCAAGACCCTTCTATACCTCCATGCGGTGATCCTGGAAAACAGACTGCAGCAGGGCAGACTGGCTAAGGAGAAGAGATCGAAGAGGGAATGCTAACCCGGTACTCAAAAAATGCTTGCTGAAGTCGGATGTGTTGGACCGAAAGGTGCAAATATCGCAGCCAAGCTGTAAACTACAACACAACGCAAATCCGTTCCCTGGACTACATTCTGCTACTTAAGCCCTTTCAGGGTTTGGTAGTGGGAGATTGAGAACGAAGAAGAAGAAGAAGTGGTAGTAAACATGGTTGTATAGTGATCCGTCCTTGTGAACAAATCCTATAAACTGAGCACCAACCTTCCACCTGTCTACTATTCATGCATGGTCAGAGAGTAGTTAGATAGTTCTAGAGTAGAGCAGAAATAGGAGTATTGCTATCCCTTGTGTGACCATTGTCTCCCTGCTGTAACAGTTGCTCACAACTGATCTTTGTTGTGTACGATTCATATTCAGTTGTTGTGTAGTGTGGGTCAGCCACATATTGCAGTTTGGTCTTATCGACCGGGATAGAAGAAACAATGGTGGCTCTGACAAAGGTTGCAGTTTGGTCCGATCGACCGGGATAGAAGAAACAATGGTGGCTCTGACATAGGTTGTAGTTACAATGGGTATGTAATATGCAATATGTAAATAGGTACCAGTAGGTTGATGCCACTTTGGAATAGTAACTCCATTTGGATCGATTTGCAGCTATGTCTTCCCAAGATGTCATATTCATATCCAGTGCCTCCATGTCCCACTAACATGCATCTTTGAACCTTAGTTGCGCTCGGCCAGCTGTTCTGTTACCACACGCCAGCTGCCCATAGAGAATATCTTTAAGGATGCGACCATCTTGCATGCCACAAACATGACCAAACCATCGCAGCCTTCGCTATCAGGGCAGGGTGTACATTCTTGGAAGACCAGTGCGAAAATACACCTCTGCATTTGTCACCCAGTCTCTCCATGAGACACCTAGAATGGATCTCAGGCGCCTTAGGTGAAAGGTGTTGAGAATTTGCTTTTGTTTGGCATAGTTTGTCCACGTTTCGTTACCATGTAGGAGCGTACTGACAACACATGCATTGAAGACCATGGCCTTGGTCTTGAGTGTAAGTTTGGGGTTTTCCCAGACATGTGTTGTGAGATGAGAAAATATGGTAGCAGCTCTGACAATGTGATTGCCCAATTCGGGGTCTATGGAGAGCTTATAATTGATGAGTGCCTCCAAGTAAGTGAACTGGTCCACAGTTGCCAGTTCGTAGTTGTAGATAGCGATGGTTGAGGTGGCATCTATGTCTTGTCCTAGCAAATTTATTTTCGGCTTATTGTGAGGCCAAAATCTTTGCAAGCCTGGGAGAAGCAATCTATCAATCTCTGGAGTTTCCTGCACACAACTGCATCGTGATCAGCAAATAATAAATTCCTAACATAACTTCCCTGATCTTGGTTTTAGCTGTGAGTCTCGTGGGAATAAACAGACGGCCATCTGATCTAGTGTAAGGACAAATGCCTTCTGTTGCATTACCATATGCATGCTTTAGTAGCAGCGCAAAGAACATTCTGAATAGTGTGAGGGCCAGGACGCAGACTTGTTCAACACCACATTGAATACTGAATGGCTGTCATGTAGAACCACCGAATTGGAGTGTTCCTTTCATATAATCATGAAAGGACACCATTAGCTGAAGCAGTTGGTTAGGGCAACCTATTATTAAGAGGATTTTGAAGGTTCCAGCCCTGCTAATTAAATTAAATGCTTTTGTCAGGTCGATGAAAGCGACATAAGCAGGCTTGTTCTGCTCGAGTGATGTTTCTTGTAGCTGTCCTAGAGAGAAGATCATGTCGATCGTTGGTACACTCGCTCAGCCAGTTTGTGTAGCCGCAGTAAGATCACTTTAGGTACACTCGATCAGTCAGTTTGTGTGGCCGCAATAAGATCACTTTAGGTACACTCGCTCAGCCAGTTTGTGTAGCCGCAGTAAGATCACTTTAGGTACACTCGCTCAGCCAGTTTGTGTAGCCGCAGTAAGATCACTTTAGGTACACTCGCTCAGCCAGTTTGTGTAGCCGCAGTAAGATCACTTTAGGTACACTCGCTCAGCCAGTTTGTGTAGCCGCAGTAAGATCACTTTAGGTACACTCGATCAGTCAGTTTGTGTGGCCGCAATAAGATCACTTTAGGTACACTCGCTCAGCCAGTTTGTGTGGCCGCAGTAAGATCACTCTAGGTACACTAGCTCAGCCAGTTTGTGTGGCCATAGTATGATCACTCTAGGTACACTCTCTCAGCCAGTTTGTGTGGCCGCAGTAAGATCAGGTACACTAGCTCAGCCAGTTTGTGTGGCCGCAGTAAGATCAGGTACACTAGCTCAGCCAGTTTGTGTGGCCGCAGTAAGATCAGGTACACTAGCTCAGCCAGTTTGTGTGGCCGCAGTAAGATCAGGTACACTAGCTCAGCCAGTTTGTGTGGCCGCAGTAAGATCACTCTAGGTACACTCTCTCAGCCAGTTTGTGTGGCCGCAGTAAGATCAGGTACACTAGCTCAGCCAGTTTGTATGGCCGCAGTAAGATCAGGTACACTAGCTCAGTCAGTTTGTGTGGTCGCAGTAAGATCAGGTACACTAGCTCAGCCAGTTTGTATGGCCGCAGTAAGATCAGGTACACTAGCTCAGCCAGATTGTGTGACCGCAGTAAGATCAGGTACACTAGCTCAGCCAGTTTGTGTGGCCGCAGTAAGATCACTCTAGGTACATTAGCTCAGTCAGTTTGTGTGGTCGCAGTAAGATCAGGTACACTAGCTCAGCCAGTTTGTGTGGCCGCAGTAAGATCAGGTACACTAGCTCAGCCAGTTTGTGTGGCATTCTTCTTCTTCTTCTTCTGCGTACACAGTCAGACAGTAACCATTATTTTCTCGAAAAAAGCGGCGGTCATCCTGAGACTCTCGCCACTACCATAGAGCTTGTCTTGCAGTTCCACTGGCAATGGCCACATCTGCTCTCTCTGATCCTCGTATGTCGGGCAGTTCTGCAGCAGATGTTCAGTGGTCATTTTACCAGTACCGCACGGGCATTCGTCGGTACACCCTATCTTCAATTTGTTGAAGAGGTGGTACCTCAGTCTGTTGTGGCCAGTGCGAAGTCTGAAGACAACGACCTGCTCTCTTCGGTTCAACTGGTAATAGGCATCGTTTTTGGTGTAACCAGTATGTTCGGTTTCCCATTTGGACATGTACCTGGCTTTGATAAGCCGTTTTGACTCTTCGTACGTCATACTGGTATCTATTTGTGGTAGCCTTGCACCTTCTTTTGCCAGTCTGTCTGCCTCCTCGTTGCCTTGGATGTTGCAGTGTGACGGAACCCACTGTACCACTACCCTTTTTGGTGCGGACTGTTGGCACAGTTTGCAGAGTGCTGCTCTTAAGTCATTAAGCTCAGTGTTTTTCTGGCTTTTTAGCGCTGTGACTACTTCGAGAGCATCTGTCAGCAGGACTATATGGCTCTCATTTTCACTGTGTGTTACCATTTCTTCCACTGCCGCCCTCAGTGCCTCTGCCTCTGCTCTGAAATTGCTCGTGTACTTACCAGTAGCGAATGACAGTGTTATTTTTCTGCCATTTGGTAGGTTCAGGAATGCTCCTGCCCCTCCGTTCTGTGTAGTGTTTGTTACAGAACCGTCGGTGTATGCATGGGTCCAGTCCATGCTTGGGTAGCTTTTCGTTATGAAGCTTAAGGTAGTGTCTCTCCTTTCTTTTTCGGTCTGGCAGTTTTTGTTTGCAATACCTGGTATATTTTCTACCACCTCTGGAAATATATCCTGCCTCCAAGTAGGTTTTCGTACAGTAGTGATGGGTTTTGGTGTTGTTAGTGCGTTTATGGGATCTTCGTGCATCTTTGCTTTGGCTATTTCTGCAAAGTTTCTCCGCTTTAGTTTCCCAGTTCCCAAATTGTTTAGCCTCTGGTACATTGGATGGTCCGTCAGTCTTCGGAGTTTCTCTGACTGCAGCTGGGCTCTGCAGTCTCTTCTGTCGGTCATGGATTGCAGTTTTGTAATCTTTTCAAGTTCTACAATTGGCGTTGACTTCATGCCACCAGTTATGATTCTCATGGCTTGGTTTTGAAGTTTGTTAACTTTATCGAAGTTCGCCTTCGCTGCTGTTGTCCATGCCGCGATGCCATACTCGAGAACTGGTCTCACTCTTCCAGTGTACAGTTTCTTTAGTATGCCTTCGTCTGCTCCCCAGCTTGTGCCAGCAAGTTTCCTCATGATCGCCATTCTTTCTCTGGCTTTCATTCGGTTTCTCTCAATCTGACTTTTCCATGTCATGCGCCGATCAAATGTGACTCCCAGATAGGTTGGGTTGTCGTTTGGCTGCAGGATTTTGCCATTTAGGCTTAATTTGGTACTTTGGGGTTTTAATGAGAGCGAGAATATTGTGCACGTGGTTTTCTCCTCGTTTATTTTGACCAGCCATGAGTTCGCCCACTCTTCCAGCGATGTTAGGGCCGTTTGCATCCGATTTCTTGCTATGGTGAGATTCTTTTCAGAGGTCCACATAGCCAGATCGTCTGCAAACATTGAGCTATGGACTCTTCTTGGTATATTCTCTGTAATATCGTTTATATATACCAGGAAGAGTGTGGGTGACAGTACTCCCCCTTGGGGTACTCCCTGCTCGAGTGTCACCTTTTTGCTCATCTGCCCTTGTACTTGGACTCTGGCCGTTCTTTGTTTGAGGTAGTGGTTGATCCACTTGTACATCTTCCCACAAACATCACTTCTTCTTAGCTTGACTCTAAGTCCATCCTTCCAGACTTTGTCAAATGCCTTTTCCAGATCCACCCAAACAGCTACTGTGTGTTTCTGTGCCTGGTAGGCATCTTCTATCTCCTGGGCTATGAGGATGACCTGGTCCTCAGTGGATCTGTGCTGTCTAAAGCCGGCTTGCTGTGGAATTAGTATTCGTTTTTCTTCCAGATGCCACATCAGTCTGGTGTTTATCATCCGTTCCATCAGCTTGCCGACACAGCTCAGTAGGCTTATGGGCCTGTATCCATTCGGATCTGTTTTGTCCTTTCCTGTTTTTGGTACTGGTACCAGTATTGCATCTTTCCATGCCTGGGGTACAATACCCCTTTTCCAGCTTTGGTTCAGGACTGATAGTAGTTTTTCCTTCGCTGTTTGGCCCAGCCCCATCAGCATTTCGTTTGTTATCCCGTCTTTTCCGGGAGATTTCCTTCTCTTTAGTGTTCTCATAGCCTCTTCCATTTCGCGCATTGTTAGTTTGGCCATCATGTGCTCTTCAGGAGCCGTATTTATGTTTTCGTGCCCCTTTAGCTCTTCGCTAATGTCTGTATGCTTATCTGCAGGGACCTCGATGTGGTTTGCTCTGGCATAGTGATCGACAAAGGCGTTTGCGGCTTTCTTACCTGTGATCAAGTTCTCGCCTTGCTTGATAGTAATTTGTTTATTTGACGGGGTTTCGTCGTTCATGGCTCTGACTAGCTTCCATAGCTTGTTCCCTTCTTTGTCCAGGTTTAAACTTTCCGTTTTATTTTTCCAACTTTCTCTTGCTGTTTGCTTGAGAGTGTGTTTGTACTTCGCCGCGGCGGCTTTGAGGGCGATGTTTGCCTCCACGGATTTTTCTCGTTCTGCCATGTTCCTCGCATTTGTTACTGCATCTTCCACTTTCTGTAACTCATCATTCCAGTAGGGCTTATAGTTTTTCCTAGCTCCTCTTGGGATGGTTTCAGTGGCGGCTTGCATTATTGCCTTGCTTAGGCTCTCTACCATGGGCTTCATTTTGGTGTTTCGTGTGTTGATGGTTTCACACAGCCCATCTGTCAGGATTGCAAATCTGTCCCAGTCGGCTCGTTTGTAATTCCAACGTGGGAGCGGTTTTGTTTCCTGTGGGCCTACTTCCATGTCAATGGTTAGCCTGATCGGCCTGTGGTCGCTACCTGCCAGTTGGTTTTGCACCTGGCGGTCTATTTTATAGTGTATGTCCTGTGTGGAGAAGGCCAAATCTGGAGTCGAGGTGGTATGCCATGTTCTTGAATAGAAGCTAGGGCTATCCTCCGGCCGATTGATTAGGGAGAGATTTGCATCTATCTCCCAATCTTCCACTTCGTCACCTCTACTGTCTGTGTCAGAGTATCCCCATCTCTCCGAGTGGCTGTTGAAATCTCCAACTACTATGCAGTTGGAGTCTCTGACCTCCATACTCGAGAGCGATAGGTCTCTGTTTGGTGGTCCGTACAGATTGAAAATGCGGAGTTTCGTCTCTAGAGCCATTATGTCAACTCCTACAATTTCTGCTTGTCCGGTGTGATTGACAGGTACCGCGCTACTCGGTATGCTGTTTCTGGTCAGTATCAGGACCCCTCCTTTGTGACCTTCTCTATCTAGACGGAAGGTCTGGTATCCTCTGATTGAGAATTTATGGTTATTGTTGAGGTGCGTTTCCTGGATACATGCCACGTCAATCTTACCTTCATGCAGGTGGTGTGTTAGGGAAAGTTTTTTGTTAATGACTCCCTCCGCATTCCACTGTAGTATTCTGAGGGTCTTGAAGTTTTGGCCAATAGACGTTACCCCATAGCCATGTGCCTTGACTCCACGACACATGGGTGGGTGACCACCAGTAGTCAAGGGTGGGCCCCTTCGAGGCGTGAGGCCCGGCGCTATCGCTGCCTGGCGGGTCTCCTCAGGATGAGCGCCATACGTTTTTCGAATAGGTTGTGCTGCCATCATACTGTGATTTACGTTGCACTGTTTTGTTAGGCTTGCGGCCCCGTGCATCCGATTTCAACAGGCGTTTCTGTAGGGATGCCCTCCTTAGCCTTTGGCTGTCCCCAGCCTATCTGCAAGGCAGCAGTTGTTTACGATCAGAGTTTTCTCTCCTATGGAAGTTGTCTTTCCAGACTATCGAGTCTTCACTACTCGTGTCTATAGGGTGCAATGATGGTATGTGATATATGAGATGGACTGGTTTACCCGGAAGAGAGGCAGTCCAGTGTGTCTGTATCCCAGGATCGTCACGTCCTGCCAGAAACGTAGCATTTGCATGTGAGTGGGGTATCTCTTTTTCCCTTTATTTTCTTGGCTTCTATGCAGGGATGGTACGCCTAGCATTCCCCGCCACCTGGGGTGTTGACACAGTGGGGCAGGTGTGCAATGTCCGCTGGTCTGCATCTCTTCTGCGTCCAGCATGATAGTTATGGCTGATAACGTACAGAGGTAGATATCGTAACCGGAGTGCATTTAGCCAGAGGACAAGCCTGGTAATGTCACAGAGATGTTGATCGCCTGGTGTGCGGACAACTCTCATGGTCAGTGGTTGAGTCTTGACAGTTCACAGTGTGGTGGCTGCTCTACTGTTTTCGACACCCCGACCAGGTTCTAAGTCTTTGGTTGGTGTTTTTCGCACCCCATCGCCGTATAGGGTGAGTATCAAGCAGTTTTCCGCCCGCTTTGATTTGCGGGCGGCAAGGACCTCTTACTGTGGCTCTACCTGATAGGGCTGGGGCGCAAGCCCCAGGTCCCGAGCATGTAGGGGCCTCCCATTGCAGTGGTGCTGAGATTTTGGGCGGGATTGCGGCTTTCAAGGGTTCGGCCGTAATCCCCCACATGGTAGCCTCGCGCCCTTGGCTTATCAGCCTGGTACGTGAACCAAAGTGTCTGCGGCTCCTCTCGATTTGAGCTGGTTTTCCGTAGCAACGCCCTGTCATTTGTAGGGTAAAACTGACCTGTCTTCAGATCTATTTCCAGCACCCGTTCACTATTTGGTCAGACGAATTTATTGAGGGCTTTTGTTTGTCAATGACCAGGTATTTGAAATCTGCGGAGTTAAACACGATTTCCGTAGCGTTCTTTCATTTGAGCTGACTTGTCGTCCGTGAGTCTAATACCAGCGTACGTTCATTATTAGACCCAAACGGCAGCGCTCTCAATTTGTCAGTTGTTCTACAGCATTGGCGTGTTCAGTCAAATTAAGCCGCAGGTTCCACACCTGGTGGTGCCCTTTCGTCAATTCCCTTAGCGAGATAGTCAAGTTTCTTAAAGGGTAGCCCCAAAGATTTTCGAGGGTCTAATTCCAGCACATGTTCTCTATTAGACCCCACTAAGGTGTACTTTTTGATAGTCATTCTGCAGTATTGGCGTGGTAAGTTAACTTAGGTCTCAGGCTCCACTCCTGATAGTGCTCTTCCGTCAATTCCTTTATCAAACACTGGATGCAGACAAAACCGAGCCACAGGGGACATAACCCCAGATTTCTGGGGGTCTAAGTCCAGCACCAGTTCCATATTAGACTCCAGAAGAGTGGTCTCGGCATGTCAATCATTTCAGTGTTTGCCGTGTTGAGTCAAATTAAGCCGCAGGCTCCACTCCTGGTGGTGCCCTTCCGTCAATTCCTTTAAGTTTCAGCTTTGCAACCATACTTCCCCCGGAACCCAAACACTTTGGTTTCCCGGAAGCTGCCCGCAGAGTCATCGAAGCAACTCCTGCGGATCGCTAGTCGGCATCGTTTATGGTCAGAACTACGACGGTATCTGATCGTCTTCGCGCCTCTGACTTTCGTTCTTGATTAATGAAAACATTCTTGACAAATGCTTTCGCAGTAGCTCGTCTTGCGGCGATCCAAGAATTTCACCTCTAACGCCGCAATACGAATGCCCCCGTTTGTCCCTGTTAATCATTACCTCCAGTTCCGAAAACCAACAAAATAGAACCGAGGTCCTATTCCATTATTCCATGCACCATTATTCAGGCAGCCGAGGCCTGCTTTGAACACTCTAATTTTTTCAAAGTAAACGCGCCGGCCACCCAGGACGCTCAGCGAAGAGCACCCGTGGGAGAGAGCCGGCAGACGGTAGGGCAGGAGACAACGGGCAGTGAACCGGCGCGAGCCGGACCGCCCGCCTGCGCCTGAGATCCAACTACGAGCTTTTTAACTGCAACAACTTTAATATACGCTATTGGAGCTGGAATTACCGCGGCTGCTGGCACCAGACTTGCCCTCCAATAGATCCTCGTTAAAGGGTTTAAAGTGTACTCATTCCAATTACGGGGCCTCGAAAGAGTCCCGTATTGTTATTTTTCGTCACTACCTCCCCGTGCCGGGAGTGGGTAAGTTGCGCGCCTGCTGCCTTCCTTGGATGTGGTAGCCGTTTCTCATGCTCCCTCTCCGGAATCGAACCCTGATTCCCCGTTACCCGTTACAAACATGGTAGGCATGTCACGTACCATCGACATTTGATAGGGCAGACATTTGAAAAATGCGTCGCCGGCACATGAGGCCATGCGATCAGCACAAAGTTATCCAGAGTCACCAGTGGGGACGCCGCAACCCCGCGAGGGGAAACGACGATTGGTTTTGAACTAATAAAAGCGCTCTTTCCGCGAGGGTCGGAGCTTGGTAAGCATGTATTAGCTCTAGAATTGCCACAGTTATCCAAGTAGGATCGTGTCATCTAAGGAACCTCGACTGATTTAATGAGCCATTCGCGGTTTCACCGTGAGACAGTGTGAACTTAGACATGCATGGCTTAATCTTTGAGACAAGCATATGACTACTGGCAGGATCAACCAGATATCTGTCGGAGACGTACGTACTGCGCACACCGGTCGGCGGAGGAAGGGTGTGTAAAAAGCCTCGCTGGGACGACGGCCGCAGGGACCGACTGACGGGACGGACGGACGGTTTGTTCCACCCGTCCCTCACTCCGTCGACCTAGGACCGCCTGACAGGGGCCTCCCACACGCACCAGACGACCGACCGACCGGGCTCGCTCGAGGAGGGATGGCAGCGCTCTGTGCAGAACGGATCCCAACGACCTCGGCGACGAATTTCACTGGGACTAGAGACACAATTTGGCCTGCCGGCCCTTCTTCTCCGTAGGGAGAACGCAGGGCCTCGAGGCAACGATTCCTGCTTTCCATTTGCCGGTCACAAGCTCTTTGCGAGAGTCGGACCACCAGCGAGACGTACTGTCGAGCTCTGCTATAAGCCTTAGATAAATCACCACGGACGGACCACGTTTCCTGATACGGACCAGACTAGCGCACCTCGGTGGAGGAGCCACTACCACAAACCGCACCCAATTCGCACTACGGGGAAAGGCAGGCGAGCGTTTTCCGCAAGCCCGCGCTATCGCTCCGCCTGGCGGGACTGAGATCGCTTTACGAACACTGGTTGAAATTGAGTCGCCGCGGCGAGACAACTACCCCAGATGTTTTGACATTCAAAGTAAGATCAGGTACACTAGCTCAGCCAGTTTGTGTGGCCGCAGTAAGATCAGGTACACTAGCTCAGCCAGTTTGTGTGGCCGCAGTAAGATCACTCTAGGTACACTCTCTCAGCCAGTTTGTGTGGCCGCAGTAAGATCAGGTACACTAGCTCAGCCAGTTTGTATGGCCGCAGTAAGATCAGGTACACTAGCTCAGTCAGTTTGTGTGGTCGCAGTAAGATCAGGTACACTAGCTCAGCCAGTTTGTATGGCCGCAGTAAGATCAGGTACACTAGCTCAGCCAGATTGTGTGACCGCAGTAAGATCAGGTACACTAGCTCAGCCAGTTTGTGTGGCCGCAGTAAGATCACTCTAGGTACATTAGCTCAGTCAGTTTGTGTGGTCGCAGTAAGATCAGGTACACTAGCTCAGCCAGTTTGTGTGGCCGCAGTAAGATCAGGTACACTAGCTCAGCCAGTTTGTGTGGCCGCAGTAAGATCAGGTACACTAGCTCAGCCAGTTTGTGTGGCCGCAGTAAGATCACTCTAGGTACACTCTCTCAGCCAGTTTGTGTGGCCGCAGTAAGATCAGGTACACTAGCTCAGCCAGTTTGTATGGCCGCAGTAAGATCAGGTACACTAGCTCAGCCAGTTTGTGTGGCCGCAGTAAGATCAGGTACACTAGCTCAGTCAGTTTGTGTGGTCGCAGTAAGATCAGGTACACTAGCTCAGCCAGTTTGTATGGCCGCAGTAAGATCAGGTACACTAGCTCAGCCAGATTGTGTGACCGTAGTAAGATCAGGTACACTAGCTCAGCCAGTTTGTGTGGCCGCAGTAAGATCACTCTAGGTACATTAGCTCAGTCAGTTTGTGTGGTCGCAGTAAGATCAGGTACACTAGCTCAGCCAGTTTGTGTGGCCGCAGTAAGATCAGGTACACTAGCTCAGCCAGTTTGTGTGGCCGCAGTACGATCAGGTACACTAGCTCAGCCAGTTTGTGTGGCCGCAGTAAGATCACTCTAGGTACACTCTCTCAGCCAGTTTGTGTGACCGCAGTAAGATCAGGTACACTAGCTCAGCCAGTTTGTGTGACCGCAGTATGATCACTCTGGCAAAGACTTTGCCAACAACACTGAGCAGTGAGATGCCTCTGTAATTATTAGTCATTTCTATCACATCATTTTTTGTATAATGTGACAATCTTTGAATCACTCATATCTTGGGGTATGATGGCCTCTTTCCAACTCTGGCATAGCAGTAAAAGTAGTAATTTTAAGAGTGCATCTTTACAGTGCTTGTTCAGGTCAGGTGGAATCCCGTCGCTGCCTGCTGCTTTGCCCAGGGTCAAATTTGTCAATGGCTGTCTTGAGATCTTCTAAAGATGGTTCGACGTCTAGTTCCTCCATTCTAGGAAAGCCTTGAACAGCATCAAGAGCTGTGGGAGGGACCATACTGTTGTTGAGTAGTGCTCTACCCATCGCTCCATCTGCCTTACTTTGTCAGTTATTTTCTCGCCACTGTTTTCCTGTTCATGGGACCAATATCTTTTTTCATGCCATCATACATTTCTCTGATGTTTCTTGTTTGTGCCACAGTCTGGATGTTGTCACTGAGTATGAGCTAGTGCTCATTTGCACAAAAGCGAGCTGTTTGCTGAACTTCGCTCCTGGCGTATTTTAGAGATTGTAGAGTAACTGCATGTGGAAGGCACTTGTATTTACTCAGAGCAGTGCGCTTTATCGTGGGTGCATCCATGAAATTTTATCCTGGGGCTTGGTCTGGAAATATGAGTTGGTCACACAGAGTCCGTGGTAGACACAGACTACTAAATGCTGTTGGCAATTTTTGTTCAATTTCACCAAAGTTGCCACGAATTGTGATTAGCACCCTCTGTAGCATTGAAGTCGCTGAATAGAACAAGTTGTTCTTGACTCGGTATGCTTCTAATAACTAGTGATAGATTCTCATAAAAATCATCTTTATCTTCAGGTGTGGAGCACAAGGTAGGAGCATATCCACTGACAAGGGTGTAGGGCACGACAGTAGTATGGAGATGGAGTGTAAGCAGATGCTTACACGAGTCATTTTTGTTCAGTTCAATCATGCGTATTAGGGACTTATTTACTGCAAAGCCAACTCCATACTATCTTATTTTCATTGAAACACTTTCCCACCCTAATCCTGCTAAGCAGGTTTCCTCAAGTGCTGCAATGTCCACATCAAGTCCTTTTAGTTTAGATAATGCATGTTTTTCTTAAAGTTGTCAGACAACCCGGTCAACATAGTACGAACGTTCCAACAGTCCCGTCAACATAGTGCGGACGTTCCAACATCCCACTTTGATATTTGATGTGGCACGTGTTGTGTGCAGTGTCACATGGTAAGGCTGGAGGGCCTCTCCAAGATGTAAGTTGGGCATATTTCTAAGGAGAACAAACTGTTGGAAAGAGAGCAGGTCCCCCCTCTCCATGTAGCTAATTAATCCAGGAAAACGACATTAGCCAATACTGCCCGAAATCAGCAACGTCACAATAATCTTCTCTATGTGGATGATTATAGGCGCAATAATCTTCTCTATTTGGATGGCTATACGTGCAGTAATCTTCTCAATATGGTTGGTTATACGTGCAATTATCTATTGGTGTATCTATGAAACGGGAGACTAATCATGAAATACAATTCTCGTTATAACAGATGTTGAGGTGAAGAACTTCAGTGCTGGAGGTTCCAAGAGGAAAAACCCTGTCAACAACAATGATAGCAGCACCAACTCTCATTGGAAGAAATGGAAGAAGAAGGGCAATAAAAAGTCCAGAAAGTCTGCATCATGAGGTCTACAGCTCTAGGTACACAAGAACAACAAATGGATGTGTTTGTGTGTGGAAAAGGTTGAGCTATGTCCATTTTTTTATCTCCCATTTGAGATACTTTTCAATTAGGGTATGAATTGTTAGAAGCTTCATTATGTTGTGTGTTCATCTTTCTAAGGTCCAGGTCTTAGAGCCTGGTTCACTTCCTAACTGCCTTGTGTTCTCTAACCCAGAGTCAGGTATCAGTTACATCAGTGTAAAGTAAAGCCTGCCTTGACTGGGGCATTGATTTAAGAGACCTGCCTCACTGTTTTGTGTTCTCTAACCCAGAGTCAGGTATCAGTTACATCAGTGTAAAGTAAAGCCTGCCTTGACTGGGGCATTGATTTAAGAGACCTGCCTCACTGTTTTGTCCCTTCTTCCAGTTTACATTTATGATTTCTAGTAGTTTTTTTTTCTCACTTTTATGTTGATCATCTAATTTTTGTTAAGTAGATTTTGTCATCATGTGATCCTCTGGAACAGTTGGTATTTGTCCTTTTGATTGTTTGTTTTTCATCTCGCTTTCATGTTGCTGTTATGTATGTTTTGCTAATCATGCTGTATTTTTCAATAAATATATTTTCTGCACACTTTCCTGTTACCAGATTTCCATTTTCTTCTAAACTGATATTTGGCATTTTTGTGGTTTCATTGTTCAGTGACTGCAAGTTTCCATAATTGTGTACCATTCTTATCTAGGTTGAGGCTCTCGGTTTTTTTTATCCAACTGTCTCTTGTTGCCTCATTCATAGTCTTTTTGTACTTTGCTGCGGCTTTCCTTAGTTGGATATTACTTTCCAGGTTTTGGTCAACTTCTGATGATAATTCTCTGGCAGTCGACAGTGTTTCCTGTAGTTTCTATAGGTAGATTTGACCTGTATGGTATAAAGTTCTTTCTATCTCCTCTGGGAATTGATTCCATTGCTGCTTTCAGGATTGTTCTGTTAAATGTGTGTACTACTTCTTCCACTTTTTTATGTTGTGTGCTGATGTTCTTGCAAAACTTGGTTGTTAGTTCTGTGAATTGTTGCCAGTTTTCGTTTTTCACTTCTTCTTATTCATCCGATTTCAGCTGACTGGGTTTACCTTCCTTCTGCGATCCATATCCATTGTCCAGATTGCACTAGTGCAGTTTGTTTCCAAGGCTGTCATGTGGAGAATAGGGTCATCTTCAGCTATGAGTTGCTGACCCTGATGCAAGCAGGTAGCTATAAGTTGTTGGCTGCTGTCAGCTCTTGTTCGCTGACCCTGATGCAAGCAGCCAGTTATGAGTTGCTGTCAGCTCATTGACTGATGCATCTTGGCCCCCATCTACGAGTCGCTGACTGCTGTCAGCTCTTGTTCGCTGACCCTGATGCAAGCAGCCAGCTATGAGTCGCTGTCAGCTCATTGACTGCTGCATCTTGGTCCCCATCTACGAGTTGCTGACTGCTGTCAACTCTTGTTCGCTGACCCTGATGCAAGCCCTACCCCATATTTTACAGCTGTACTGCGATATCTGCGACTTTCGGCCCAGCACATTCGTTTTTAGTATAATATTTTATTTTGGGTTAACTCTCCCTAACCTTTGGATGTCCTCATTCTACCTAAAAGGCAGCAGGTGGTTTGGAGTCTTCTTTCTAGATGATCTGCGTACCAAACTAGTGAGTATCTCTACCCAACACATCTGTCTGGTTTAGGACACCAGAAACTCGCCCCTTCTCCTGTTAGTTTAAATAAACAGGCGTGACACTGTAAGGTCAGCTGTGTTTGAGATTTGCTGTCAGAGGATATATGAGACGTATGCCATGTGAGTATTTGATTAGAGAGCTTGTTCTCCACTTAACTCCCAGCTATGACAAGCAGAATCATCTAAATGACATTACTTTCTCAGGAAAACTGAGCTAAGAAAGAATTCTGCTTCATTCCTACAGGAGAGTCTTCGTAGAGGATGTCAGATCTGCATGCATTCACACCGTTGTTATACCGTAAATACAAATATGCTGATGGCATCATAACAGTGGCACTTGGCACGTTATTGTACCACATGCACACATTGATTAGAAGGGAATTCCTAGACCGTTATTATTATGCAAACTACTTTGTTTTTCTGTAACAGCAAGGCCAATTCTGCCCACTTTTTGCAATCATTAAAATAGAAAAGGAAGTATTTCACAGCTGTTGTTTAATAAGGTTGGCAAAGGTACGGCCTCCTCAACCACATAGTACTTTGGTTATATCAGGGCCTTTTAGCCTGAGTTGTGTGCGAAATAAGTGGTCCAAATGTGGCTCTTATCGTTTCCTTGTCCATTAGAGGATTTCACTGAATATTTTAGTGGCTGAAATATAAGCTATGGTGAATTTCATCTTACGCTCATGTAGGATGTGTCACCTCTCAATCCACAGTTCTTTATTCTAAACTCGTCAATTTCTAAATAATCTTCTTGGTTGGGATTAATAGAACATAAATGACACAGTTGAGTCAGCTCAGTAAAAGGTTAATACTGCTCTCAACATCTAGAATTGTTTCCCAAACTGAAAGTAAACATGTTGAAACTAAGCCTGAAGACCAGCATATAATCTAATGAGGTCACTCTGTGATAAGATGCAACTAGCAGTTAGTTACATAGACAGGATACAATTCAGCAAGATGTGCTTGCTAACTGGGTCTAGGTCCATCAAGACGGTTGAGCTATCATACTCACTTCTTGACTGACCTAATTATCTCACTTGAATTCCTGATTCCAGTCCATCAAAACAACATGAATTATTGACCAAGTAGGGTAAGAACAGGTGATAGAAAAGAGTTAATGCTATATAGACCATCATAATGGGGAGTGGCAGTGGTTAAATTCCATATCCATCTGTTTGACATGATGTGATTGCCATTCCCAAGCACAACCTTCTATTTCATGGGCACCCAGTGCCCTAATGTAGCAGTAAGTATAAGAAAGACAGTTTTATGACATGCTCAATAATCTGCTCCAACTGTGTCCTGTCTTTGTTTCACTTTTGTGCTTCAGCCCTCTTCCCACCGATAGGAACGAACAAACCACTATCATTGAATCTCTGACACAGGAGAACAGTGAATGAGAATGCCAGACCTACTGAAAGGTGAATCATCTCAAGAAGACATCCCATAATATGAATGAACATGTCAACATTATAAAGTCACAGAAACTGATGTCAATCCTGTGATAAGCAGAGCAAAAGATTTGTTAAATTAGGACTTTACATGCACTTATCAGAATTGAGAACTTTCATAAAGAGATGGAGAAAAAATATTTGACAAATGCTAGTAAACAAGCTCATCGAGGAGGTCCATGAAGCACAGGCATGTTATAGAAAAGGTAGGGGCACGAGGGATCATATCCTTAACATAAGAAATATTGTAGAAAAATGCAGAGTATAATGTTGACGAACACACTAGATTTATAGATTACACAAAAGCGTTCGACTGTGTGCAACACCAAGCATTGTGGAACATGAGAGAGATGGGGTTCGCAATGATTTGATTCATTTGATCGAATCACTATGCCAGGAACAAAAAGCTTCAGTCAGAATAGCCGGTGAAACGCCAGACTGGTTTCAAGATCAAGAGTGTCTAAGACTTGGATGCATACTCTCCCCTTATATGCTGAACCTATAATGAACATAAAAAATGGGATGGAAAGTATGACAAGTTCGAGCCAATAACAATCGGTGGGAACGAGATACCAGAGCTTAGATATGCAGATGACACAGCCGTTCTCTCAAAAAGCGCTGCGGGACTGGAACGCATGATCCTGTCTGTAAAGCAACACAGCCAAGACCAAAATCTATACCTGAATATAAATAAAACCAAAATAATGAGCACAGACAAGACAATAACCAAACCTAAAGTTATTTTAGATCAACGGGAAATTGAGAAAGGCACAAGTTTTTCAGACGGAGAATGGCTATGGCAATGCAGAGGTTGAATAAAATGAGAAACTTAAGGCTGAACTCTAATAAAATGACGAACATAAAATTCCTGCAAACTTACATCGTTCCCGTGGCACCGTACAGATGTGAAATGTGGACCACCACACAAACACTTAAGAAAAGGATTTAATCTTTTGATCTAAAATGCTACAGAGGAATGCTCAAAATACCATGGATAGCGGAAAGGAAAAATGCAGATATCCTACAAGAACTAGATATCGAGGAAAATTGGTTAGTAAACAATATTTTGTCCAGAAAGCTAAAATATATTGCCCACATCAAATGCCATAATGGCCTAGACAAAATGATACTGGAGTGTATAGTGCCTGGAAAGTGGGGTAGAGGCGGACCAAGCAGAAGATGGACACATGACATCACTGAGGTCCTGAAGTTGACAACAACGGAGCTGGGAGTTATGGCTAGAGATCAGGAGTCTTACAGATCGGCTGCTATGAGAGCAACGTTCTGTAAAGGACATGCTACATGATGAGCAAACAGTATTTGATTTCAGATGACGTGATAACGTAATTAGTCTTTGATAATTAAAAACTAAATATAGACACAAGTCCAATATAAATGATTTTGATTTTTAATTCACAATAGCATTTGAGAGATATAATTACACAATCTTTTTAATCCAAGTTCACGTAGCGATGACACTGAATCTGCTAGTCCGGTCATCGTGTCCAAGTCCACAATAATAGAGTGGTGTGATTGCGACATTTGCAGATGAAACAAAACTATGCAGAAGTGTATCATCTAAAGCAGATGTGGATATATTGTCGGATTTAGATCAAATTTGGCAATGGTCTGAGTGCTGACAAATGTAGTTTAATGTAGATAAATGTGCAGTCATCCACATGGGTAGATCCAATATGGAGCATAAATACAGAATGGGAGTGAACAATATTAGAAAGATAGAAAAAAAGGTACGACACCTAGGTGATAAAATAGATCATTCAGGTAAAGTGAGTGAGCAATAGGTAGCAGTTAAAAAGGGAAATGCAATGTTAAGGAGCAAGGGAGTGATGGTCAAACTGTATAAAGCATTAGTTATACCTAGGTTGAAGTACTGTGTACAGATGTGGAGTCCTTATCGTAGAGGAGATATAAACATGATGGAGAGGATACAAAGAAGAGCAACAAAACTGATATCAGATAATCAAGGGAGAAGATCAATGAGGCTAGCACAATTTTTTCAAAGTACAGTCAGCTACAATATGGCACAGCTACAAATGAACTAAAGAAAGGTCCAGATTTAATGTTGTCCACCAAGATCAGTGTCTATGGTGCTAACCTGCTTTCTATAGGTATGCGAAACATGTCAGGAAACTCACATGAGCTGTCTCTGCAGGATGCTCAGGATAGAGTGCCCATCTTTGTAGTCCTCAGCAAGGTCATGTGTCACGGCATCCATAGACTGCTGTAAAGAACCTAGATCAGGTGGATTGGGCATGCCCAATGAGTGCCTCCCTAAGCAGATGTTGTATGGTGAGCTCAGGACGGACAAATGTGTGTCTGGGTGACCAAAGAAACAACAGAAAGATATGTTTTTGCTCTGAACCGGTAAGCTTACATACTGCCATCACACAAGGTGCTCGCATCACCTAGAAGAGAATCATCGCTGTGTCGCATAAAATGCGAGCTGCATGGAAAGACATACTGCAAGACGGACCAATTACTAACACTGTCCACATGTACGGTAAAGCTTCTTCATTCGTTTCAATCTTCCTCTAACCAGCCCTTAAAACGGCTTTGCAGGATGTAGTCCGGAATGTGTTGTGTAGTAGTTTACAACCTGACTGCTATATTTGCACCTTTCGATCCGACTTCAGCAGGCACTTTTAAGTATCTTCAGTCCCTTCTACTTAGCCATTCTGCTCTATTGCAGCCTGTTATCCAGGATCACCACGTGGAGGTGTAGAAGGGTCTTGGCAGCTCTGGTTTGCTGGCCCTAACGCTAACAGTCAGCTATGGGTCGCTACAACTCATGCACTGCTCAGCGTCTTGATCTCGGATCATACTGTACAATCATACACGGCCACACCTGAATACACACGTCTGGGCAACTCTGTGTACAGATCACTGATATACGGTAGTCCATATTTTAATTCATAAACAATGTCCGAAGCAATTTTCTACTAAACTGTATGTCAGATCCAAATGATTTTTTGCATGTACGGTAGCTTTAGAATGTCCATGACGTTAGAATATTTTTTTTTTCTCTAAGAAATTTTATGAATTTTGAAAAATGTATTCATTAGGCTATATTAAAAGCAACCCCACTGAATTGAACATAAGTTTAACATATTTACACAGTCATGGTGTTTTTAAAATAGATGTTTTGACATTCAAATAGGCTGAGTTAAAAACAAATTCCTGATTATCTCGTGCACAAATTAGACACTTTGTCTAGTGCAGAAAACAACCAAGGTTATTTCTGTAGTTCAGTAATAGGCGTATCACAATATTGTAGTTTGTGGGTTGCTATTGTGACATAGTTACATTTTCAAAAGTTATATTGATATCAATTTCAAAATGACTTTGAAGTGTACATTTATAACAATGCAGAAGGTTACCGTTTTACTATAACAGTTCTTCCTCAGGGAATCTAGAGAAACAAATACAATTGGTGCTTGGTCTGGATAGATCATCCTTTTACTGTTGTCATAAAACGGAAGATTTTGAAACTGTTGACGAAAAATCGATTTGTTACTCTCCGGACACTAAAATTAACATTGCAATCTGACTGCAGTGTTGAAATTTTCAAAAGTACTCTTTGGAAAATTGTAAGAGCTGCCGGCTTTACATTCAGGAAAACTTCAGGCGGCAGGAATATTATATGTGAAAAGCCACATTTGATTGCTGCCAGACGCAAATACTTGAAACAGATACTTGAACAGCGAAGGCAAGGCTATAGTATTGTATACTTGGACGAATCCTGGCTCAATGCTCACCACACTTATGGTAAATAATGGCAATCAGTTGATGGTGAACAGAACAGACAAATTCCAAGCAGCAAAGGGCAGCGCATTATACTAACATGTCGAAAGCAGTGACAAAGAACTTGTCCATGACGCTGAACTTATTTTCCAATCAAAAAGTACCGATGGTAGAGACTACCACACTGAAATGAATCGACACATTATCAGGCACTTAATGACGAATGATTTGCTTCCAATTCTGGATAGACCATCATGCCTATTAATGGATAATGCATCCTATCACACTGGATGACGAATGATTTGCTTCCAATTCTGGATAGACCATCATGCCTATTAATGGATAATGCATCCTATCACACTGGATGACTTGGATGAATTAGCGTACGTTTATCAAAACAATTAGGTATATATATAATAGCAACAAATACATTGCAAGATTCAAATGCGTTACATAACATAAATTTAGCTGCACAGTTGATACAACCTTGGGGTCTAAGGGTGACCAAAGGGCTGGTACTAACTCTTGCATATTGGTGCCATTTTTATGATTGTACATAAAATGCCACACAAACAAACAATTGATCTATCAAGACATAAGGAGGATGCGCCTATGAACAAAATATGATAATTAATTAAGTTGCGTACTGTAAAATCTTTAAATTTAATGCCATTTCTTTACCATGGTTCTAATAGATCAAAGGAATTTGTCAATGTGCAAAATTCTTGACATATATGGATTAAATAATATCAATGTTTTAGCGTCATGGACATTCTGAGGCTGCATGCGAAAAATCATTTGGATATGACATGCAGTTTAGTAGAAAATTTTATCGGACCTTGTATATGAATTAAAAGACGGACTATAGTACACATCCTTTGTCTAGCACCCTACTTTATCCATATGAAATTCGAATCTGGTTGCTAAACCCTTGCAACTCCGGTTCACTTTGTTTTTCTGCATTGTTTTTTCTACTTAATATCATTAAATGTCAAGTATCGGATGATCTGTGGAGGTAGTGGTAGTTTCCAAACGTTTTCATCTATATTTGGAGGAATATTTGTTCTTATAACTATACGACATTGAGATTGCAAATCTGAAGGATTGGATGCACACATTTCCAGGAGAGCATCAAATTCTTTGGATACTTTCTCTGCAAGCAACAGGGTCAGTTCTGTTTTCTTCAGGTGGTAGTGTGTGCATTTGCTTCCAGCGGCTAACAATAGACGCACCATCCTGACTATATCTTTGTAGGCCTGTGGGTAACACATGGTAGCATCCACCAGCTTCATTAATGGCGAGTGTTTGTGGTTGTCTCTAAGGTTGACATCTGCCCCAAAAGCCAACAGAAGTTTAATTTTGTCTTCATTCACAAAATTACAAGCTATGTGCAGGGCTGTTGTTCCACAGTTGGTGTATGCATGAACATCGGCTCCCCACTCTAGAACAAGTCGGACAACACACCAGCTGCACTCGTGAGCAAAACAAGCAGAGTGTAGAGGAGATAACCCTAGCATGTTGGCTCTATTCACGTTTGCACCACTTTCCAAAAGAGTCTGAGAATAAAAGTTTCATCAATGTCAGATTATTGTATTTGGTATGTGCAAACAATCGATAAAGGATTCATCACGTGTAAGAACAACAACATATTTGATGTTTTTCATGCAAAGGTTAACAGATCCATTAACGGTGAGTTGTGTGTCAATCTCAGATTGAAAGACACAAGATGCCTCATGTTATAGTAGTAGTCCATGGCAAGTGCTGACAGCATCAGATTTGTGTGTGACTGCGCAGTCCTATCCTTGGATAGGCACACCTAACTGCAGGAGAGCACACGTGGAAGGCATTGGTTGCCTGGAGATTTTCAGCTCAGCCATGCCCAAGCGACAACATTAATAAAATAGATGTATTTCAAGAAGGCTATACTATACCCAAGGAGGCCTTTAGCAAATCCTTGTTCTGCTCGCTCGATGAACGCTTGCCTATCTTGATCTCTCCTGATGAACTTGTGCCCGCGCCTGTCTACCTTGTCTGCATGGATTACCTCATCCTTCACCAGGGATAATCGTCTTATGTCAGAACTGTGGAGACCTTGCATACGTTGGTTTCATAAGATTCCGACCAAGCGTCTCTCGGGGGAGGCCTGGGTCACTCTAAATTTGTCCACTAGTGATGTTGTTAGTGTCCATGTCTCAGCACTGTAGCACATCAAATGGAGTACAGTGGAATTGAAGAGGGAGGATCGTAGGTCTTAGTCATGACAACCATCCAGGGCCGTGTTAATAGACAAGAAGGCTGCCCAACCCGCTCAGCGACTTCTTGTCAGTTCAGAGCACTGGAGCAGGTCAGCAACTTCAAATATCTAGGAGTGGTAATAGACAGCAGGGGAGGAATCAAATAAGAGTTAACTGCACGAAGGGCAGCAGCAGGTAGCCTTTTCATGCAATAAACAGAGGATTTCTCAGTTAAAGAGAAATAAGCAGGAAAACAAAGATGGACGTATACCGCTCGACCTATGTGCCTGTCCTGACATATGGATGTGAGTCACGGGCAATGACTACAGCCCAAGAAAGACAACTACAAACTTTCAGAAATGAGGTACCTAGAAAAGGGACAAGATCCGTAACCAGACAATAAGTTGCAATCTCGAAGTTCAACCCCTGCAGACACGAGTGGAGCAGTCCCAACTACAGTGGTTTGGCCATGTCTGTAGAATGGAAGAAGATCGGATACCAAGGCGGTCATGGGAGATAAAAAGTCAAGGCCGCAAACCCCCAGGACGTCCCAAAGTACGTTGGGAAGAAAACAAACGACAGTCCCTAAGTGATGGAGGGCTGAATTGGAAAGAGGCCAGGAGAAGGACGGCGGATAGAGCAGTGTGGCGTTCTCTCTGGCAAACCTCTACACCTCGCGGTAGAAGAGGAGCGACTAAGTAAGTAACCTGAGTGGCTGGGGCTGGCTCCGAACAGAGTCTACCTCTTGTCGCAGTGGTGTTCATATTTACGTGTTTTACATGAAACCGTCAACGCAAACAAAGAAAGCAGCCATCTTGCTGAGCACCGGAAGTACATGATATAATGATCTATATACATGGACAAAATCGCATCAGTTCTTGGTCAACCTGTACTTCTACAGAGGCAGATGGCCATGTGCAGGTCCCACTTAGTCGACCTGCACTTCTACAGGGGCAGATGGCCATGTGCAGGTCCCACTTAGTCGACCTGTACTTCTACAGGGGCAGATGGCCATGTGCAGGTCCCACTTAGTCAACATGTACTTCTACAGGGGCAGATGTCCTGTGCAGGTCCCAGCTCTGGTATGTGCTGGATGTAGCCTAGTCGACCTGTACTTCTACAGGAGCAGATGTCCTGTGCAGGTTCCAGCTCTGGTATGTGCTGGATATAGCCGGGAGAAAGGATTATCTGTTTAACGGGCTAGGCTCGAGCAGCTTAATACTCCACTGCGTTGGGACAATCGCTTACGGAGGGTGGTTAACCGATGTGCGATCTCATCTTAATAGACTCAATTACTGGAGCAAAGTAGACCCGCATCAGAGACCAGTCTGAAGCAGAACCGGAATCCATACACGAATTACTCTTTGCAGATGATCAGTGCTTGCTGTACGACGATGAAAATAAACAGCAAAATCACATGAGCGCGCGTGCGACTACCTGTGAGAAATACAATATGCGAATTATCGAGAACAAAACAGAAACTATGATGATCAGTAGAACACCTGGCCACTCAATATCAGTGTAAATGATATTGGTCGTTAACAGGTCCACGAGTTCAAGTATTTGGGCAGTATTTTTTTCGGCAGGCGGTGGGATCGACAGGGAAATCTAAACCAGATGTCAAACAGCATATGCGTCGACTTATCAGCTGTGACCACTGCTTAGGTACCCCCGGGCTTTAGTTTGGCAGCAAAGTAACAGCTGATAAATAGTATATTTATGTAGACTGTGCTGCCAGTGCCAAACATGGCCTCTGTCCACGACGCGTGCCAGCAGAATTTCGACGCGTGCAAGTGTTTGTAGAAGGTCGTCTGTGTTTCCAGGAAAGACAGAATGCGAAACGACGACATTCGAAGTATGGTTGGCACCACTACGTCTTGCGCAGAATTCCTTTTCAGGCACAACATAATTTGGTTTGGTCATCTCATGAAAATGCACCCTCACCAAATTCCACTGATGGCTTACAATGCTGGTAGATCGCGACAGTGCAAGGGGGCGGCCGCGAGGCAGGTGGATAGATGACATTAGAGTGATTGCGCAGCGAAACGGGCTCACTTTGACCGGCACAAAGCACTTGGCGCAGGACAGGCGACTGAATCTCCCCATGTCACGTTTAACTGGCTATTGGGAAGAAAACTACCAGTAACTATTGTAGACCAAAACGAGAGCATGCTGGACCGCAAGACCTGTTCTCATCTAGTAATCAGGACGCAGTCGTCAACAAATAGGAGGTCCAAGATGGTGGCCATCTGAGACCATAGTGACGGATCGCAAGTAGGCAAGGGATGACATGTTCGCTGATAGCTCCTGCCTCCGTGATTATTGTTTTAGGATATTTGAATATAAATGCGCGGGAAGAGTTGGCTGAGAACATCCATTGGCCACTTGCGATCCGTCACTATGGTCTCAGATGTTACGTAAGTTCCTTATCAGCAACACTAGAGCAGGAAGTTGTGGAGATCATTGAACGCACTCACCAGCCAAATAGTGGATTATATATACCAACATAATACATTTAACTGTTAATAAAAACAATGTCAGTAGCATGCGCCTTGTAGAACGTCGCTTCTTACAACTGTCAACCTTTTTGGCTGTTATAAGTTTCTTGTCAGGTCGGTTGCCTTTGCATTCCGTACGTAGAGGAGCGATTTCACCGAGTCTAAAAAAACAAAACAGTGTCTGCCAAACTTGACACAGTTGAATTCTGACCCAGTGCGTTGGGATTGTGAACCGTTTGTTCCACCCCGAGGACGCGCATTTAGCTGCTGGTACATGTACACATATTTCTAGGCTAGTAACATCTATCTTTGCTACTGTGATGCTTAAACACACAACCACCTCAGCATGCTTCTCAATCTAACATGAAACTAAGACTCTGGAGGTTGTCAATGACAAAGTCTTCAAATAGTACACACTTAGAATGAGGTCAGTGTTATCAGGTCCCTCCAAGATAACAGCAGTATTAGTGACGTCGACTCATACACATGTGATGTGCAGGCAAACAGTGACAATGGCCAACTTATTCATGTAAGCTCCCAGCACACTTCTGCGGAGATGAATGTGCTATTTAATACCATGCACATAATGCTTACAATGACTAAACACAGTCTCCCCATGTAACATTGAACAATCACAACCTGGGGAAAGTCCAATCAACATATTAACCAACACATTGAATTGATTCTCAGATGTTGGCGTTGTGTTTAGGTGAGAGGGAAACACCAAATAAAATGATAGAAAATAAAGATAGTGAGATTGTAATATTTGTAGTGAACCTACCTTGACTATTGAATAGTGACCGCACTGGCAGGCATCACTCAAGTAACTCCACTTATCAAGGTCAGCACCTGCTTCTATCAACAGATTCAACATTGTAACTGACGGAGAACGAACTGCTAGCTGGAGTGCGTACCCTTCCAATAAATTCGGATCACTGCCTGCCTTCAAAAGGATATCAACTAGTTGAATGGAGGAGGCAAGGCAGGCTTTGAGAAGAGGAGTTTCTCCATCAGTATCAGTGAGATTTACATTGGCACCACGTTCAATTAAGAGTACAGCTACTGGCACGTTGCCCCCTGCACAAGCCAAGTGCAGACCTGTATGACCATCACTGTCCTGTCAGGAAATACTTTGTGTCAGAGTAGTTGTTGCAGTGCAAAACAAAGACATACATAAATATGTGAGGATTGCATAGCGGACAAGTCAAGCTTACGTTTATCCAACAAGTGGCAATTGGGGAATATGGTAACCAGCGGCACACTCGGGTCAACATCATACTGACTGCCTTTACTTTCCTTGATTATTCTAGTACCCAATCTTTGAGGCTGTCTACCCCAGGAACCGTTTTGATATAGGAAAAATCCATCATCAACTAGGGACCAAACCCTGATCATCAGCTGGAAAATCAGTTCACTAACCACTGCACTACCTCGGCTCCAAGAAAAAAGCATACCGACTTGCTGCCATATTCATCATCATATCATCATTGGCTCTTTTCGTCTTGTCAGACGATAGTGAGTGTACTTTGAAAAAAAGGTATGTAACTACGGTATATAATGGCAACGAATGTTACCAATCCGAGCAGAGAAGCATCTTCCACAGTGTATGCAAGGAAAGTCAGGACCGTTTGCATGGTGTTGCGTGTCTTCTCTCTGAGTCTTTAGCCTATCAGTATCTCCTTTGTCTGTATTCTATGCTTTTAATCCTGCCCCTCCATGATCCATGATGATGACCTCGTCTCCAAGAAAAGATCCAACCAACTTGATCCGAGTTATGTTTATTGCAAACAATATGAGCCATTGGTGAGTTGATGGACCACGCACATGATTTCTATTACCGTACTAGTGAAGTTGTTCATGTACACACTTTAAAGTGTGTGCTTTACCGCAGCAAGCTGATCTGCTTAGATTATTGCTTTCCCACCCGGGATGAGTAAGTTTACTCTTTTGTGCCCCATGAAAAGGACACTAGGTGACTCGTTGCAGCAGCTTTCTCACATACCGAGCATGCTGATGAAGGTGGACAAGGTCCTCCAGGCGGTTGTGCTATGCGTGGATTTTTCTGTGTAACGTTCACTACAACAGGGATTCTGTAGATCCTCATCTCATTGGCCAAGCTGAAACAGTCTGTGTCAATGGAGAACTGGAGTGAGGTGTTTACCTGACCCCGACTAACATTGTCTGATCAGTACGTGTTGCGTGACCAGACGTTAGTCTCTCTCCCCGACCTTGTTATATAGATGACAATTAAGCAAGCTGGGGCATGCTGGTTGGGATATCTTATATACCTTGCATTTGTTTGATTCTTGTCTGTTTTTACAAGTACTGATACTTTAGTTTACACACATCACAAATTGTACAATGTATTATTATTTGTTATCAGCTATACTTCTATTATCTGAATGTAATAAACTATGATGTGCTACTATTGCCAAACATGGCTTGTGTCCAAGGCACAAGACAGCAACATCTCCACATGTCAAATGAGATGTCTGCAAATGGTTTACAGGAGACACGGGATGAAATTAAGGACATTCGCAATAGGGTGGGTTCCATCTCCTATTTCTAGTACATGTCCAGACAGAAGGCGTGATACTTAGCTCATCTCATGAGAGCTCTCCGACCAGCTTCCTCTGCAGGTTTACAATACCGACACACCATTTTTTTATGAGGTCAAAGGTGGATAGACGACGTAAAGTATCTAGTCCAGGAGAGGCGACCGGCTCCCCATGAAGACACAGCTGGACAGCTAGGATAGGAGATGTGACCGGCTCCCCACCAAGACACAGCTGGACTGATAGCTAGGATAGGAGATGTGACCGGCTCCCCACCAAGACACAGCTGGACTGATAGCTAGGATAGGAGATGTGACTTAGGCTTCCCACCAAGACAATTCAACTGATAACTAGGATAGATGTGACTAAGGCTCCCCACCAAGACACAGCTGAACTGATGGCTAGGATAGGAGATGTGACTTAGGCTTCCCACCAAGACACAGCTGAACTGATGGCTAGGATAGGAGATGTGACTTAGGCTCCCCACCAAGACACAGCTGAACTGATAGCTAGGATAGAAGACATGACAGGCTCCCCACCAAGACACAGTTCAACTGATAGCTAGGATAGAAGATGTGACAGGCTCCCCACTAAGACACAGCTGAACTGATGGCTAGGATAGGAGATGTGACTTAGGCTTCCCACCAAGACGCAGCTGGACTGATAGCTAGGATAGGAGATGTGACAGGCTCCCCACCAAGACACAGCTGGATAGAAGACATGACAGGCTCCCCAGCCAGACACAGCTGGACTAATAGCTAGGATAGGAGATGTGACAGGCTCCCCACCAAGACACAGCTGGATAGAAGACATGACAGGCTCCCCAGCCAGACACAGCTGGACTAATAGCTAGGATAGGAGATGTGACAGGCTCCCCACCAAGACACAGCTGGACATAGCTAGGATAGGAGATGTGACAGGCTCCCCACCAAGACACAGCTGGATAGAAGACATGACAGGCTCCCCAGCCAGACACAGCTGGACTAATAGCTAGGATAGGAGATGTGACAGGCTCCCCACCAAGACACAGCTAGGATAGTAGAAGTGACAGGCTCTCCGGCAAGACACAACTGGACATAGCTAGGATAGGAGATGTGACTTAGGCTCCCCACCAAGACACAGCTGAACTGATAGCTAGGATAAGAGATGTGACTTAGGCTCCCCATCAAGACACAGCTGAACTGATGGCTAGGATAGGAGATGTGACTTAGGCTCCCCACCAAGACATAGCTGGACTGATAGCTAGGATAGGAGATGTGACAGGCTCCCCACAAAGACACAACTGGACATAGCTAGGATAGAAGATGTGACAGGCTCCCCAGCCAGACACAGCTGGACATAGCTAGGATAGGAGATGCGACAGGCTCCCCACCAAGACACAGCTAGGATAGGAGATGTGACAGGCTCCCCAGCAAGACATAGCTAGGATAGGAGATGTGACAGGCTCCCAACCCAGACATAGCTAATAAACTAATGAGAAGTGTGCAGGTCCAACATTGAGGACAGCTAAGCTAGTCTTGTTCTGTAATATGATGACTTTATTAGAGAGGAATGAGTCTAGTCAATTGTAAACAATCACACAACATGATTTCTATAAACATGTAGAAAACTGTGCTTGACTCAAACAACAGGAATTAAAAAAATTAAACCACACTTTCAGACACTTCTTGATTTTAAATATTGTTTCAGAGTTTGAGGGAGTCAATCTAGTGTGTAGGTGGTCTTCCGCGTGGTTGTCTTCTGTCTCGTGGGTACCAGACTGCCGTCGCTGTGCTCCAAAAGTCTCTGAAGCCTCTGTGACCAGCCCTGCAATGCTTTACCTTGTCTGCGGATGTAGCTGCATATTTCACAAATGACATTTGCCGTACGTCAGTGTTGTGAAGACCTTTTAAACATTGGTTGTGGAGAGTAAGGCCGATTATACGCCTCTCGAGGATGGCTTGTGTCACTCTGAGTTTGGACTCCATTTCTTTTGTAAGTGACCATGTTTCTGCAGCATAACACATTGGAAGGAGAACTAAAGCTGAATAGGGAGGCGTGCAGGCTCTGGTCGTGATCTAGTCTCGTCTTTATGGACAAGAAAGCCGCACAGACCGCGTGACGACATCTTGTTAATTCTGGGTTTAGGTTATTATTCATGTTCAATAGGCGTCCCACATAGATATACTCCTCCACTTTCTTGCCATCGAGGATGACTGGGACATTGGTAGTGAAACGGTTAAGCATATTTCTCTTGAAGGTGTTCATCTCATGTCCCACTTTTCTCCATACTTTATGAAGCATAGCTACCATCTGGTTAACGTCCTTGGTTGTTTCTGTGATGAGCACTATGCCATCTGCAAAGCGAATGTGGTTAAGTCGCTTGCCATTGATGTTGATACCAAAGTGGGTCCAGCCGCATTGAATGATGGTCTCATATAACCATTCCATATTTTCACAGATCTCATATAACCGTTCTATATCTTCATATTTATCTCCTATAACCGTTCCATATCTTCATATTTATCTCATATAACCGTTCCATATCTTCATATTTATCTCATATAACCATTCCATATCCTCATATTTATCTGATATAACCATTCCATATCTTCATATTTATCTCATATAACCATTCCATATCTTCATATTTATCTCATATAACCATTCCATATCTTCATATTTATCTCATATAACCATTCCATATCCTCATATTTATCTGATATAACCATTCCATATCTTCATATTTATCTGATATAACCATTCCATATCTTCATATTTATCTCATATAACCATTCCATATCTTCATATTTATCTCATATAACCATTCCATATCTTCATATTTATCTCATATAACCATTCCATATCTTCATATTTATCTCATATAACCATTTAATTCCTTCATGTTGATGTTATTTCACCAATCAAAAAAATGTTGATGTTAATGTTGGAAAAACATTAGCAATGAAACTGCCAAAGAAAAGCCCATATTTAACAAAGATAAGGTACAAGATAAAGAATACACTTCAGTCAGACAAAGAACATTTCTGAGACAACCTGTAAAAGTATTTGGAAGAACTGACATTTTTTTTTAAAGTAGAAAAGAACAGTACAGTGTCTGCCACATTGTTCAGAAATATACATTCCTTAGCACATAAAACTGACAGACTCACAATGGTTGAAGTTTGGCACATGGCTCATATAAGAGAAGTAACATGATCAGTGAAACAAACAGCTTGGCACAATAACGAACAACAGAAACAAAGTTACAGTAATAACTAGACTTAGTCAATGGACATTCAAGACTTGATCACAGTAAACTAAGATACAACCAAGGACAAATATGTCATCAAGCCTGCAATTGTGATGTACAACTAACAAGGACAAAGCACAAAATACTGCTGAACTTACATATGGTCAGAATATACCAGGTATCATGACTAGACAACGCTGACCAATTTAATAATATGATAAAGAAATTAAACACAGAATGAGTGATGCAAGACCAAAAATAAAAAACACTTGACTGACAACTAATAAATTACGTTGGACTCAACGAAAAGAGACAACTAGTGAGAAATAGTTAAGAATACAGAGAATCAATCAAATGTTGTTCAAAATGTTCAAGAACAAATTAAAAACGCGAGAATTGTTTGATTAATATTTGAGAAAATCCTTGCACCACTTACTTGCACATTTATATCAGCCTTTGCCTCCAGCAACTTTCGCACCATTCCACGATTCCCGCAGCTGTGATCACAAGCAAAATGAAGAGGCAGTTTCCCACAGTATGAAGCAGATTTGTCCGTCCTTGCCCCATGGTCAAGTAACACTGTCAACAGGTCTTCCCTCTTGAACTTGGAAGCCAGACAAAGAGAACTGCTCAACTCTTCGTTAAGCACCGACTTATCCTGGGCACTGACTCGTAAAATTGTATCAAGTTCATTAAAATGGATATGTTCCCAATTGATATTTTCCATTATTTGTGTATTTTTTGTTCGTCAGTAGCAGACATCAAACCTGAATTATAAAATAAATAGAGAGTTTCAAAACAGTTCCAGAAAAGCTAAACAAGGAATATGTTCATGTAGGAAGGTAAACCTCAAGCATAAAAAGCGGATAACCAGATTTATAGTTGAATGTAGAAGAGCTAAATATAAAGCATGGAAAAAATATATCAATCAAATCCTTGCCAGCTCCCTGTGGAGCATAGGTCCTCAACAAATACTCGCCAAGTCTTCCTATCATTAGCCATCACCATCTCAGTCAATTCTGTCCACGTTGCCTTTACATTTGCTTCCAGTTCCCTCTTCCATGAGTGTCTCAGTCTTCCTCTACTTCTCTTGCCCAAATAGATTCCAGAACAGAGTTTGTCTGGTAACGTTATCCACTGGTTTCCGTAATGTGTGGCCTATCCATCGCCTTCTCCGTATTTCATAATCCACTGGTATTTGTCCCGTTTTTCCTATCAGTTCCACATTGATGATCTTGTTGTACCGTTTCCATCCTTGTATTTTACGCAGGTGACCCCATTTATGAAAGTCTGTACATTTTCATAATTACCTGTGTTGTTTTCCTTGTTTCAGAGCCATATAATAGAATGGATTTCATATTAGAGTTGAAGAATTTAATTTTGGTGATGGTCTTAATTTCTTTTGACTTTCATAAATTCCTTAATACAATTAAAGCTATTCTCGCCTGCTGTATTTTTAACTGAACATCATTTTCTGTACCTCCTACTATGTCTATATTGCTACCAAGGTATGTGAAAGACTCCACATTCTGAAGGTGGGTGGCTCCCAACCCAATTCTATCATTGCTAATATATAGAAACTGATAAATCAAAAGAAACATTTAAAATATTTGGACAAGCAAAACATAGCTCAGAAAGTGAATAAAGCAGCAAACATACTTTGAAAAAAATATTGCTAATAGGAATAAAACTGATAGCGAAAACTTCTTTTCTTATGTTAGAAATAAACAGAGAACGAAAGACAAAGTAAGCCCTCTCATAGCACAAGAAAAATTATAAATGAGAATAGAGATGCATCAAATCTACTCAATTAGTACTTTCCACAGTATATACAAAAGAAAACTGTTCCAAGATCCCAGAGCCTATAGATATTTTCCAAAGAGACATGGATACAGCTGGATTATTATCAATCTGTATTATAGAGGAAATTATTTTTTGTTAATTGGAGGGGTTCAAAGTGAATAAATGTCCAGGTCAAGATGGTATTCATCTAAAATTTATGTTTGAAATTAGAGACCTGCTAGCAAAACCATTGGCTATATAATGTTCTCAATCACTTGTGAAAGGGATTGTTCCAGGGGATTGGAAAGATGCAGGAGTGATCCCCTTATTCAAAAAGGGCAAAAAATCAGATCCAGCAAATTATAGACCATTGAGTTTAACAAGCATAGTTTGTAAATTGCTACAGTCAATAATCAAAGAATACATTGTAATGCATTTAGATGTGTTGAATCTAATCAGAAATAGACAGCATGGGTTTACTAAAAGGAGGTCGTACTTAACAAATATATTAGAATTCATGGAGGTTACTAAAATTATAGATAAAGGTGAGCCAGTGGATGTTATTTTTCTAGATTTTGGCCTTTGATAGAGTACCTCATCGATGATTATTTAGAAAGTTGAAATCACATGTAATGTGTGGCAAAGTTGCCAAATGGATTGAAAATTGGTTAACAGGAAGAAGGCAAAGGGTGGGCATAAATAAGGAGTACTTTGAGTGGTGTGAAGTAAAAAGTGGATTACCACAGGGCTCAGTTTTGGGACCAATTTTTATCTTGATATATTTAAACGATTTGGACATTGATATCGGATCCATGATTGCAAAATACGCGGATGACACAAAACTATGCAGTAGTATCTCATCTAACGCAGAAGTGTATATATTGAGATCGGATTTAGATAAAATTTTGGAATTGTCTAAAAGTTGGCAATTGGAGTTTAATGTAGATAAATGTACAGTCATCCACATGGGTAGATCCAATATGGAACATAATTAAAGAATGGGTGTGAACAATATTAGAAAGATAGAAAAGGAAAGGGACCTAGTAGTTATAATAGATCATACAGGTAAGGTGAGTGAGCAAGTGCAGGTAGCAGTGGAAAAGGCAAATGCAATGTTACGTATGACAAAAAGAAATATTAAACATAGGAGCAAGGAAGTGATAGTCAAACTGTATAAAGCATTAGTTAGACCTAGCTTGGAGTACTGTGTACAGGTGTGGAGTCCTTATCGTAGAGGAGATATAAATATGCTGGAAAGGATACAAAGAATAGCGACAAAACTGATAGTGGGATTCCCGAATTACAGTTACGAGGAAAAACTCAGAAAAACCAACCTATAGCGTCAAAAAAATAAAATAATTTAAGGTGGCTTAATACATGTTTATAAGATAATCAAAGGAACAGATAAATTGGACTATAACAAGATTATTTTGCAAAATACAACCACCGACAAGAATTAGAGGGCATAGCTCCAAATTGTACTAGAAACCAGGCCCTTGATATGTGGCTGTAAAAGAAACCAGGCCCTTGATATGTGGCTGTAAAAGAAACCAGGACCTTGATATGTGGCTGTAAGAGAAACCAGGACCTTGATATGTGGCTGTAAGAGAAACTAGGACCTTGATATGTAGCTGTAAGAGAAACCAGGACCTTGGTATGTGGATGTAAGAGTAACCAGAACCTTGATCTGTGGATGTAAGAGTAACCAGAACCTTGATCTGTGGCTGTAAGAGAAACCAGGACCTTGAATTGTGGGTGTAAGAGAAACTAGGACCTTGATATGTGGCTGTAAGAGAACCCAGGACCTTGATCAGAGGCTGTAAGAGAAACCAGGACCTTGATATGTGGATGTAAGAGAAACCAGGACCTTGATCAGAGGCTGTAAGAGAAACCAGGACCTTGTTATGTGAATGTAAGAGAAACCAGGACCTTGATATGTGGCTGTAAGAGAAACCAGGACCTTGATATGTGGCTGTAAGAGAAACCAGGACCTTGATCTGTGGCTGTAAGAGAAACCAGGACCTTGATCTGTGGCTGTAAAAGAAACCAGGACCTTGATCTGTGGCTGTAAGAAAAACTAGGACTTTGATCTGTAGCTGTAAGAGAAACCAGGACCTTGATATGTGGATGTAAGAGAAACCAGGACCTTGATATGTGGATGTAAGAAAAACTAGGACCTTGATCTGTGGCTGTAAGAGAACCCAGGACCTTGGTATGTGGATGTAAGAGAAACCAGGACCTTGATATGTGGGTGTAAGAGAACCCAGGACCTTGATATGTGGGTGTAAGAGAACCCAGGACCTTGATATGTGGGTGTAAGAGAAACTAGGGCCTTGATATGTGGCTGTAAGAGAAACCAGGACCTTGGTATGTGGCTGTAAGAGAACCCAGGACCTTGATCTGTGGGTGTAAGAGAACCCAGGACTTTGATCTGTGGGTGAATGAGGAAGATGAATAAATCCAAAATCAAGCTTTTATGTTTATTTGTTGGGGACTGTTTTCATGGCAGCCTGGCTAACGAGGTGGGGATCAATGTAATTCATGTAGTAGCAAGTGACACGCAGATGAGGATGAGCATAGCATAAACGCCTGGAGGACCCCAGTCCACCGTCATTCGCACGTTCAGGACGCCAGCAAATCTACTGTAATGCGCCACCTAACAAAGAACCACATAACATATGCCAACATAGAACCAATGGATCCACTGTGTCGTACTTGAGGCTACAGAGCGATATAGAAGAATAAGACAAGACCATCCAAATAGACTGGAAACCAATTAATAGATTAAAACAAATATTCTCATTACAAGTACAGTAGCAATATCCTTAGTAGAACAAAACTGTCTCCCACAATAAAAGGAAATCACACAAAAATGCCAATTCCTTTACCCAGGAAATGAGTTTAAAACCGCCTATAGTAAGAATTCTACTTTTGGAAAGCACAGCGACAAGAGAAACCAACCCAAGAATACTAAAGACAGCAACATTGGAGACAATAGACAGCTATCCTAACACTATGAAACATGTATTTACAGATGGCTCTGTAAGATTTCAGCAATATCAACGTGTTATATGTCATTTTTTGTTTTATAACCCCATTGAATTCAATAATAATAGCAATTCAAAGTATTAAGTAATAAGGCTAGATACAAGTATTTTTCATCAGGAATTCTGTGTTTGGCCTTTAACTTTAGCCCGTGACTAGACTTGGCATGTGCCTTTACTATTTAGTCTGTGACTAAGCTTGGCATGTGCCTTTAGCCTGTGACTAGGCTTGGCATGTGACTTTAGTCTGTGACTAGGCTTGGCATGTGACTTTAGTCTGTGACTAGGCTTGGCATGTGCCTTTAGCCTATGACTTGGCTTGTCTTTAGCCTGTGACTAGGCTCGGCATGTGACTTTACCCCAAAACTGAGTAGCGAGTTGCTACTCAAAGGTCGCATCAATCTATCTAGTGTAACTGAAAAGGGGCTACCAACTTACTTATTAATTACTTGTTAATTAGTATGCTACCACAAAATGGCAGATAAAACTAAGTGCACAGAAAGCTCATAAATAAGACTATTACGTTTAAAATGATCAAGTACATGTAGTGGACTGTGTAACGAACACTCGAAAAGTGAGATAGGACGAGGTCTTTAGATTAGATTGACAGCACTACTGATCACACACAAACACAAGACAAACATTGGTACATTCACTCCTCGCTCATACCGTATAAAACAGACACTGAACAGTGATTCGAGTTACGACACCTTGCAAGTATCTTAGACTGTCGCAAGTCTGAAGATCGTATGTATAATAGTGGTTATTCATAGTATTGTTTATTATTATAATGAATGAATACTCAATTTAGCAATAGACTTTTGACTTGACCATCACTGCCGCGAGCTAGCCTAATAAAATAAAAGGCTAAAAAAGATCATCTAAGCATCTAACCTGGCCGAAGGAAAAGAGCACTACCTTAGCACCGCTGCTCTAGATTCACAACATCATTCTAAATAATGTTAAGACAATTGTCAACAGGACATCTTTAAACACGATAGTATTGTAGAAATGACTCCGAAAAAAACTGATTAGAAGAAAGTTGATGAACTCTACATTGACTACATGTTGTAAAACAAAGAGCACCAACATTAGGCCAAACTAAACTATTGCCATTGTGACATTTCAATAACATATTTCATATAATTAATACGTGTTAAATTATTATACAAGCAATCAGTTATTTTCAATTTATTTCAGTTCATTGTTTTGTGTGGCTGCTAGTAATATCAAAGATGTATAAATTGCACCGACATTCTGTGGTTGATAATTAAGCATAGAATGAGTGAAGATATCTGGCAGGTAGGGCCGATAACCCTCTTGTTTATCTCACACGTCTGCTGCTGCTGGCCAGCTCGCTCGACAAGTCGGTCATCCTTGTTCTTGTTCTGTCAACGTGTTAGATACTACAAAAGTACAAGACACAGGCATGTTTTAATTATGTTTTTAATACTTTTATTTGCTGCATTATATGTAAATGTGATCTGTTGAAATAACGAATGAATTGCTTATTTGTAATGCGCAGTATAAATATTTCATTATTATTGATTGTCTCATTCAGAGCTCTGTTCTTACCTAACTCTGTTCACTGTTTGAGTGTTTCATTTGACTCTGTCCAACAATCACACTCTTGCACAACTTTCACACGCGCCCTCAGGGTGAGACTCTTCTATTGCACTTTGGTTGGGCTGGCTTCTGAGAGCACACAAACCTAGCACACAAAAGTACATACAGAACAAAGAACGAAAGACAAACTACAAAGTTACTACTAGTAGTAATACTAGTTTAAGATTAAGTAGGCCCTCTCATAGACAGTACAGGGAAAATAATAAGTGACAATAGGGAGGCAGCTAATCTGCTCAATCAGTACTTTGGCACAGTCTACACAAAAGAGGACTGCTCCAAGATCCCAGAGCCTATAGATATTTTTCAAAGAGACATGGATACAGCGGGATTAAGATCAATCTGTATTACAGAGGAAATGGTTTTTAAAAATATTGGAGGGGTTGAAAGTGAATAAATGTCCAGGTCAAGATGGTATTCATCCAAAATTGCTGTATGAAATTAGAGACCAACTAGCAAAACCATTGGCTATATTATGTTCTCAATCACTTACAGAAGGGATTGTTCTACGGGATTGGAAAGATGCAGGAGTGATCCACTTATTCAAAAAAGGCAAAAAATCAGATCCAGCAAATTATAGACCGGTGAGTTTAACGAGCATAGTCTGTAAATTGTTAGAGTCAATAATCAAAGAAAACATTGTAATGCATTTAGACAAATTTAATATAATTAGAAATAGTCAGCATGGGTTTACTAGAGGGAGATCATGCTTAACAAATCTATTAGAATTCATGGAGGAAGTTACTAAAATCATAGATAAAGGGGAGCCAGTGGGTGTTATTTATCTAGACTTTGCAAAGGCCCATGTTAGAGTACCTCATCAAAGATTATTTAGAAAGTTAAAATCACATGGAATAGGTGGGGAAGTTGCCAAATGGATTGAAAATTGGTTAACGGGAAGAAGGCAGAGGGTGGGCATAAATAAGGAGTACTCTGAGTGGTGTGAAGTGAAAAGTGGTGTGCCACAGGGCTCGGTTTTGGGACCAATTTTGTTCTTGATATACATAAATGATTTGGACATTGATATGGGATCCATGATTGCAAAATTTGCTGATGACACAAAACTATGCAGTAGTGTCTCATCTAAAGCGGAAGTGGATATATTGATGTCGGATTTAGATAAAATTCGAGAATGGTCTGTAAGCTGGTAAATGGAGTTTAATGTAGATAAATGTACAGTCATCCACATGGGTAGATCCAATATGGAACATAATTACAGAATGGGAGAAAACAATATTAGAAAGATAGATAAGGAAAGGGACCTAGGGGTTATAATAGATAATACAGGTAAGGTGAGTGAGCAAGTTAAGGTAGCAGTGAAAAGGGCAAATGCAATGTTAGGTATGATAAAAAGAAATATTAAACATAGGAGCAAGGAAGTGATAGTCAAATTGTATAAAGCATTATTTAGACCTAGATTGGAGTACTGTGTACAGGTGTGGAGTCCTTATCATAGAGGGGAAATAAACATGCTAGAAATAATACAAAAAAGAGCGACAAAGATGATAGTGGGATTCCAGAATTACAGTTATGAGGAACGACTCAGAAAAACCGGCCTACAGTGTCTCGAAGACAGAAGAATTCGTGGTGACTTAATACAGGTTTATAAGATGATCAGAGGAATCGATAAATTAGACTATAACAAGTTTTTTTAAATACAGCCACCTACAATAACACGAGGGCATAGCTACAAGCTGACTAAAGAGAGGTCCAGATTGGATATTAGGAAATATTTTTTTAGTCAGAGAGTGGTGTCTGCTTGGAATGCATTGCCAGGGGAGGTAGTGGAGGCAGGGACAGTTAATGCATTTAAGAATAAACTGGATGCGCATAGCTTTTAGAGCAAGGTGATGTAAATGTAACTGGTTGTATACAGACTCTGCAGGGTCTTCTAAACCAGTATAAAGACGTTAAGTTAAGACGCACACATTAATATTAATAATAATTTTAAATAATAGTAAATATGTCCAAGCACTCAGCACTGGTTTAAGTTTCTGCGTCTTAATATGGATGATAAATATCACCTAATTGACTACGTCTGGGGTGAAATATTCGCTCCCCAGCCAGTAGAAACTAGCCTAGTGAGACAAACACGTAAAATTAAAATAAATAAAAAATCTCCATTGAATGGAAAATATGTGTCAGTAAGTCAACTAAAATTATCAAAATCAGAAATGGGAAAAACAACAGCACAGTACTCTAAAAGGTTTTTATGCAAATGTTAGAAGCATAGTTAGTATGAGTAAGTAAATACATGAGAGGAATTGAAACTGTATGTAGAGGAAGAAAAGCCAGATTTAATAGGATTAACAGAATCTTGGACATATGAGAACATTGAGGATAGTGAACTTGAAATAGAGGGATATACACTGTTAAAGAAGGATAGGGTAGTTAGGGACAATGCTAAGGGAGGGGGCGTTTTATTATACTGTGCAAATAGAGTAAATATAACTTTACAAGATGATCTATCATCTGGAAACAAAAATGATAGTGTTTCGGGAGAAATAGATAGTGGGGGGTGAAAGAACAGTGGTTGGAGTATGCTACAGATGTCCTTCAAGTACAAAAGAGGAAGATGAGGAAGTAATTAGTAACATTAAAAAGGCTAGTGCAGGAAAATTATTATTAATGGGGGATTTCAATTTTCCTGATATAAAATGGGATATGGCTGAAGCATTTGCAGCGCCTAATCCTTTTGTAAAATGCATAACTGACAATTTTGTTGATTCAGCATGTAGAAGAAGCTACCAGAGGCAAAAACATACTCGATCTAACATTTATTACAGAGAAAAATATGATTGAAAACGTTATCGTAGGGAACTGTTTGGCTCAAGTGACCATCAGATCATCCGTTGGGATCTTATAGCGAGGAGAGATGTAAATATAAACTCGCGAGCATACAACTACTCTAAGACAGGTGTTCAGAAGATGAAAGAGACAGCCATCCACATAATCTGGAAAGATATTGTCAGAGGTACAGATGTTGAACAAGAGTGGGAGAGTTGTAAAACAGTTTTAGAACAACTAAAAGTGGAGTCTATTCCATGTAGGGAGGTAAACACCAAACATAAAAAGTAGATAACTAGATTTGTAGTTAAATGTAGAAGAGCTAATAATAAAGCATGGAATAAATATATAAAGGCTGGTAAATCAAAAGACACATATTTTAGTATTTAGAAAAGCAGAACATAGCTCAGAAAGTGAATAAAGAAGCAAAAATAGACTTCGAAAAAAAACTACCTAATAGGATCAAGTCTAATAGTAAAAGCTTCTTTTCTTATGTTAAAAATAAACAAAGCATGACAGACAAGGACGGCCCTCCCATATATAGCACAGGTAAAATAATAAGAGAAAATAGGGAGACAGCTAATCTACTAAATCAATACTTTGGCACAGTCTACACAAATGAAGACTGCTCCAAGATCCCAGAGCCTGTAGATATTTTCAAATGTGAAATGGATATATTGGGATTAAAATCACTCTGTATTACAGAGGAAATGGTTTTTTTTAAAATTGGATGGATTAAAAGTGGATAAATGTCCAAGGTCAAGATGATATCCATCCAAAAATGCTATTTGAAATTAGAGACCAACTTGCAAAACCATTGGCTATATTATTTTTTCAATCACTTGCAAAAGGGATTGTTCCAAGAGATTGGAAAGATGCAGGAGTGATTCCCTTATTCAAAAAAGAAATCATATCCAGCCAATTATAGACCAGTAAGTTTAACGAGCAGTCTGTAAATTGTTAGAGTCAATAATCAAAGAATACATTGTAATGCATCTAGACAGGTTCAGTCTAATAAGAAATAGCCAGTATGGGTTTACTAGAGGGAGATCATAACTAAGCTATTATAGTTCATAAAGAGGTTACTAAAATGATAGGTAAGGGGGAACCAGTTGATGTTATTTATCTAGATTTTGCAAAGGCTTTTGATAGAGTACCTCATCGAAGATTATTTAAAAAGTTAAAATCACATGGAATAAGTGGGGAGTTTGTCAAATGGATTGAAAATTGGATAACAAGAAGAAGGCAGAGAGTAGGCATAAATAAGAAGTACTCTGAGTGATGTGATGTGAAGTGAAAAGTGGTGTGCCACAAAGCTCAGTTTTGGGACCGATATTGTTCTTGATATATATAAACGATTTGACATTGATATAGGATCAATGATTGAAAAATTTGCAGATGACACAAAACTACGTAGAAGTGTCTCATATATAGCAGAGGTGAATATATTGAGGTCGGATTTAGATCAAATTTGAGACTGGTCTGAAGAAATGGCAAAAGGAGTTAAATATAGATAAATGTACAGTTGAATATATTTCCGGGCAGAAAATAAGTTGGATTGATCATCTCATGAAAATGCACCCTCATCTGGCTACAGGGCAAGGAGGCGGCCGTGAGGTAGTTGGATAGATGACATTAGAGTGATTGTGCAGTGACAAGGGCTCGCATTGACCGATGCAACGCACTTGGCGGAGGTTAGACGACTTCAGCTCTCCACGATGCTAAACGGCACAAGTGGAAAGAAAACTAACTAATGTACAGTCATCCACATGGGTAGATCCAATATGGAATATAGTTATAGAATGGGTGAGAACAATATTGAATGATAGATAAGGGAAGGGACCTAGAGGTTATAATAGAGCATACAGGAAAAATTAATGGGCAAGTCCAGGTAGCAGTGAACAAGGCAAATGCAATGTTAGTTATGGTAACAAGAAATATTAAACATAGGAGTAAGGAGGTGATTGTCAAACTATAAAGTATTAGTTAGACCTAGATTGGGGTACTGTGTACACGTGTGGAGTTCTTATCGTAGAGAAGATATAAACATGTTGGAAAGAATACAAATGAAGAGTGACAAAACTTTATAAGATAATCACAGGAAAGATTAAATTAGACTATAACAAGTTTTTCAAAATACAACCACCAACGAGAACAAGAGGGCATAGATACAAATTAAACAAAGAAAGGTCCAGATTGGATATAAGAAAATATTTTTTTAGTCAGAGTGTTGTGGATGCTTGGAATGCATTACCCCAGGAGGTGGTGTAGGCATAAGCAGTTAATGCATTTAAGAATAGATTGAATGTGCATAGTTTTTAGAGCAGGTTAATGCAGATGTAACTGGTTGTCTATAGACTCTGATGAGTCTTCTAAACCAGTATAAAAACGTTTAACTTAAGTTAACAATCAAGATTCAAGGTTCAATCTTAGATTTAATGAAATCAAAAACTACCAGTATGAGCACCATCACGCAATAAGAACATTAGCAACTTGTGAAGTGTTACACCACTGCAGTGTATAGTATAAAGAGCATTATCGCACTGCCGATTATTACGTAGAAATTAGATGTTTGTAGCTATTAGCAGTAAGAATACTTTGATGGCGAAGAACAGAACAATCTGGTCAAGAGTTATTTGATTTATTATTTAGAAAGTAAGGACAAAATTCAAATAGATTTGACTATGCTTAAAGTTAAAAGTAAAACTCCCTCTAGTTTGAAGATTGGTCAACTTTGTAAAAGAATACAACATACTTTATGAGCAGTCATGTTCATGTAACATGTCCTTCCTTTGCAGAACGTCGCTCTCGTGACAGCCAATCTGTAAGATTCTTGATCCCTGGCCAGCTCTCCCACAGAATGTTGCTCTCATGACAACCCATCTGTAAGACACTTGATCCCTAGCCAGCTCTACCACAGAACGTCACTCGCATGACAGCCTTCTTCTTCTTCGTCGTTCGTTCTCAATCTCCCACTACCAAACCCTGAAAGGGCTTAAGTAGCAGAATGTAGTCCAGAGAACGGAATGCGTTGTGTTGTAGTTTACAGCTTGGCTGCGATATTTGCACCTTTCGGTCCAACACATCCGACTTCAGCAATCATTTTTTTAGTACCAGGTTAGCATTCCCTCTTCGATCCCTTCTCCTAAGCCAGTCTGCCTGCTGCAGCCTGTTATCCAGGATCACCGTGTGGAGGTGTAGAAGGGTCTTGGCAGCTATGGTTCGCTGGCCCTGACGCTAGCAGTCAGCTATAGGTCACTGACCACTGCAGCTCATGCGCTGCTCAACATCTTGATCCCATAACAGCCAATCTGTAAGACACTCAATTCCTAGCCAGCTCTCCCACAGAACGTAGCTCTCGTGACAGCCAATCTGTAAAATACTTGATCCCTGGCCAGCTCTCCCACAGAATGTTGCTCTTGTGACAGCCTAAAAGACACTCAATTCCTAGCCAGCTCTCCCACAGAACGTAGCTCTCGTGACAGCCTATCTGTATAATACTTGATCCCTGGTCAGCTCTCCCACAGAACGTAGCTCTCGTGACAGCCTATCTGTAAAATACTTGATCCCTGGCCAGCTCTCCCACAGAACGTAGCTCTCGTGACAGCCTATCTGTAAAATACTTGATCCATGGCCAGCTCTCCCACAGAACGCAGCTCTCGTGACAGTCTATCTGTAAAATACTTGATCCCTGGCCAGCTCTCCCACAGAACGCAGCTCTCGTGACAGCCTATCTCTAAGACACTCAATTCCTAGCCAGCTCTTCCACAGAACGTAGTTCTCGTGACAGCTGATCTGCAAGACACTCAATTCCTAGCCAGCTTTCCCGTCTCTGCCATTGTCAACAACAGAGCCTCTGTATTGTCCCTTGGCCATCATCTCCTCGGTCTGCCTCTGCCGTTTTTGCCAGAGACCATACCCTCATCATAGTTTTTCTAGGTCATTGTGGTGTTTGATGTGGTCTAAATATGTTCATTTTTTAGATGTAATGCTGTTTGCTAGCCAGTTTTGATCTATATCCAGCTCCAATAGAATTTCTTCATTTTTTCCCCTCAATATTCATGGTATTTTTAGCTTCCTCCTGTAGCATTTTGGCTTGATTGATTCAATGTTCTTCTATATGGTATGTCTACCATATCTTACATCCATATTGTAGCAGAGTCCAGGTTTTCACTGGGGTTTTTATATCTAGAATGTTACCACATGTATCCACATCATTCATGACCACACACAGCAAATAACATAGCACGCAGCAGGTGGCATATTTATTACATCATACTCATACAACAACTATTAAAGTGAGTGCAATGAGATTACAAACAACACAAGAAATACATCTTATCTAAATAGATATGCAAAGTTTATAAGCATAAGCTATTCTATGTTGCTCTAGACTACCCCAACCCAGTTCTAGCCGCACATTCCCCTCCCCTTATCTGCACCCTCAATACACTCTCAATAACTCGTCTTCACTATCGTATTCTGTGCATTCCTCACTCTCAGATCTCCTCAGGCGGGTGATCTTGACATTATACATTCAATCTATTCAACGTATACTCACAATGTGATCACACACTGAATCAATCTGCGTATACACACATTCTGGAACATACATCGTTCCCTCAGTGTCCTTCACACACCACACACACATCCAGATCTCTCCTAGGCAATCTGTACACTCGTGGAACCATTAAGGACATACATCGTTCACAAGGTGTCTTGCAAATACAAGACACATTCACATGTCATCGAGACACAGGTCGCCCAACACACACCGACTGGCCAAGAGTCAAAGGCGTATGCTGGTTGAGCCACCCTGTATTGACATTCGTCAAACAGCATATCAATTGCTCTTCTATAAAGTCGGCGAGCTTAAGACTCCTAGCTAAATTCTTTCTCTCTCTCTGTCTGTCTCTCCATGACCAGTCTACTTTGTCTAGTATTATAGTCTCAAGCAGTATCATAGCTGTGCAATCGACCTCTGGGGGATATCTGCTCCAGCCATCACCTAATTTGGATCCACCTCCATTCAGTTGTTATTGGAACGAATCACTCAGAATTCCTGTCATTCAAAATGTCGCAGCAAGCTCCGCCGGTCTCTGTCTGTCACTAATCTCACACTCCCCAAATCGGAACGCCAGAGTGGTCAGCACCTAGCCCCTACCTGTACTAGACACATTCTTTCCCCCAACCTCCTGTTTTCCTTTGTTGGCTTAGTATCGAGACGGAGAGTGACCTTGGCATCATTCAGGTAGCTTTGTTCCCAGAGTTGCCGACCACATCATCCCTGCCCTAAACGCTCATGCTCCGCTGGAACTGTTACAATATGTTGCCATAGGGAAGATGCAATTTCTCAGGATCTCTTTTTTTTAAATTTTGTTAGTATTCTGGTATATGTTTTTCATTTTAGTTAGCCTCTTTAGGGCTATGGCCATTCTTATCTTGAATTATTTTTTGGCAATCTGTTGTTGCTTATAGTCGGGCAGAGAGATTCAAAACTCATGACGTGCTTAACTTAAAAGCCTGTATACAACCAGTTACATTTGCATTACCCTGCTCTAAAAACTATGCACATCCAATCTATTCTTAAACGCATTAACTGTCCCAGCCTCCACTACCTCCTGAGGCAATGCACTCCAAGCATTCACCACTCTCACTTTTCCTCTGATCATCTTATAAACCTGTATTGTCACCTCAAATTCTTCTCTCTTCTAGACACTGTAGGCCGATTTTTCTGAGTCTTTCCTCATATCTGTAATCCCACTATCAGTTTTGTCGCTCTTCTTTGTATCCTTTCCAGCATGTTTATATCTCCTCTACGATAAGTTAATCCACACCTGTACACAGTACTCCAATCTAGGTCTAACTAATGGTTTATACAGTTTGACTATCACCTCCTTACTGCTATGTTTAATATTTCTTTTTATCATACCTAACATTGCATTTGCCTCATTCATTGCTACCTTGACTTGCTCACTCACTTTACCTGTATGCTCTACTATAACCCCTAGTTCCCTTTCCTTATCTATCTTTCAAATATTGTTCTCGCCCATTCTGTAATTATGTTCCATATTTGATCCACTCATGTGGATGACCCTACATGTATCTATATATCTATATTAAACTCCATTTGCCATTTCTTCAGACCAGTCTCGAATTGTATCTAAATCTGACCTGAATATATCCACTTCTGCTTTAGATGAGACACCCATACATAGTTTTATGTCATTCACAAATTTTGCAATCAATGTCCAAATCATTTATATATATTAAGTACAAAATTGGTCCTGAGTCAGACCACTTATTACATCAGACGTCCATCAATCTTGTCCATGTTGTGCTATGCCAGATCTTCTTGCATAATGCATGCTTTATTTTGATACTGGTCTCTCCACCTGCTAGTATGAATTGTTGTTTTTCACTTTTTACTGATTGTGTTTGTAATAGTCTGTCACTGATGTATTCTACCTCTACAATGAGCTTTGCTTCCTCTGGATATACAAGAAAGCTGACACTGTGCTTAGCTCTTTCCTTTGTGTAACATATATTAATTTAAAACACTGTTCTGTTCTGCTAAGAACTGGTGTCACTGCACTTCAGGCAGTCCCATATGTGCTCAATCACCCTCAACAAATGGTGAAGAATATGCATACTGATGGTTCTACTAGTTCACGGGCTGTTCATACTCCTGCTCTGCCCACTCAGGTGCCACTCTCTGCTTGATCCCCAATTGATTTTAAAATTCTCCAGTCTGTAGATTGCCAATTCATGCATACAAGAGGAAGTCATTAACCCCAGAATGTCATCCATATTCAAAGTCTCTACTATGAGTAGCTTTGGAAAGAGATTGTCAACTGTTTGTTTCATAAATGCCAGCATGACCAGAACTAGAGATCCACACAAGCCCCAAAGGTTTGATGCCTTTATGTCTGCTATCCAGTCATGCTGTAGCCAACCCTTCTGAGCTTATTAATGCTTATAAATGGATTGAGAGTCTACTGCTTATTCATCCTGAAAAGGACATTGTGTTGTAGTTTTACAGCGAGGCTGCAAAATCTGTGCTTATCGGCCAGACACATCCAATTTCAGCTGACTTTTTTTAGTACTGGGATTGCCTTCCCAGTGCGATCCATATCCTTTGACCAGATTACACTTGTAACTAGTGCAGCCTGCTTTCAGGGCCGCCACATGGGGGGCGGAATAGGATAAGCTATGGTTTACTGACCCTGATGCAAGAACCCATCAATGAGTTGCTGGCTGCTGTCAGCTCATGCGCTGCTGCCTCTTATCTCCAAGTATTGTTTCAGATATCCACCTCAGAGCTGAATCTTCCTTCTCATGCTAGAGTTGTTGTCATGTATGCACTGCTCCACTAGACAGCCACCTGACCTCTCACTCTAGCAGAAATTTCCACACAATTTCTCTGAGTGCAGGACTCGTACATCTTTATGTATAATTCTCACCCGTATCACATCTGTATATATACTGTTCATCCTTACCTCATCTGTATGTATACTTTCATCCTTACCTCATCTGTATGTATACTTTCATCCTTACCTCATCTGTATATATACTGTTCATCCTTACCTCATCTGAATGTATACTTTCATCCTTACCTCATCTGAATGTATACTTTTCATCCTTACCTCATCTGAATGTATACTTTTCATCCTTACCTCATCTGAATGTATACTTTTCATCCTTACCTCATCTGAATGTATACTGTTCATCCTTACCTCATCTGAATGTATACTTTTCATCCTTACCTCATCTGAATGTATACTTTTCATCCTTACCTCATCTGAATGTATACTTTTCATCCTTACCTCATCTGAATGTATACTTTTCATCCTTACCTCATCTGAATGTATACTTTTCATCCTTACCTCATCTGTATATATACTGTTCATCCTTACCTCATCTGAATGTATACTTTTCATCCTGACCTTATCTATATGAATACTTTTCATCCTTACTACATATGTATGAACAACATCATTCATGATCCAGAGTATTAAATACTACTGCTAAATATTGCTGTTATTTACATTTTAAATCTTAGGTTGAACTTTATCTTAGCTAACAAAGAAAGGTTGATCTTGGAATTGCTTTGAGATAAGTATGGAGCCTCCCATAGAGTTGCTAAAAGGCGAGTTATGCATTCGGAATACATCTAGATCTACCATTGTTGATGCTGTCATTGATTTCACTGGAGGAACGCTGGGTGAGTTCTTGTAAATGGGAGCAAACATTTGAGCCCTGACTTTCTCATAAATAAGAATATCAACCTTGCAGGTAATCTCACAGTGGTGTGACGACTCAAGCTCCAAGATCAATCCGAACAAGACCTGCATGATGTGGTGCTCTTGAAATAATTCCATAGTAAAGACTGAACTCCCGGGCATCACTTTTGGTGGTTGCACCATTGACAGGTGTGACAGGTTGAAATACCTCGGAGCGACATTTGATCGCAGTCTCTCTTATAATTGTCATGTTGACCACATCGTACAAAGATGTAAGTGAAGGCTAGGAGAGCTCAAGATTGTGGCTGCTGTTGTTGTTGACCAGGTCGTACAAAGATGTAAGCGAGGGATAGAAACACTCAAGACCATGGCTGCTGCCAACTTGGAACTGCGCCTCCTGTTTCCTATTTCGTCAGGTTGTGTTGTCCATTATCAATTACAGACCGGCCATCCTCACACTGTCAAGAACACTGTTTGAAAGGTTGGAACGCATCCAGAATGAAGGTATGCGACTGGTTCTGGGCTGCACTAGAGATACCTCGATTGTGATGATGCGGTACATGTTGGGATTGTTATCGGTGACATCCAGGCATAAACTGGCACAAGTCAAAGCCTATATGGGTGTCACCACAGACATGCGGCACCCTCTGTACAGTAGTATCTCAAGAATCAAGTGAGGGGCGTCATGGAGTGCACAGGCAGAGAAAACAATCAGACAGGTCACTGCAGTTAAAGCGATAACCAAGGGGGAAGAATGGGTCCACACTGGTGATAGAATGATAGAGTAGCAGAGAGTCATCATAACCTTAGGCAAGAAATGTAGAGAATGGGGCAACGGGAGAGCAGAGCACAAGATGAATCTGCTGGTAAGTGAGAACATGCAGGATAGTGATGCCGTCATGTACACCGACAGATCAGTGCTGCGCAGCGGGACATCAGGCTGGGGCTTCTCGACTAGAGCGAGAGGACAGGTTGTTGCTGAGCGCAGTATGGCATACATGTCAACAACCTCCAGTATGAGAATGGATAAGGAAGAAGTGACCTCAGCGCTGAGATGAATATCTGAGACTTCTATAACAAGGGCACTCATCGTGACAGACGCACAGGCCATACTTCAGAAGGTACAGAAGGGATGGCTTAGGTATGACTGGATAGCTGCTATTGAGGCCTCAAACCTGCAGTGGTTGACATGGATCTACTGTCCTGCTCATGCTGGAGTCCAGGGCAATGAAAGAGCTGACATCTTGGCTTCACGGGCTCCCATCTTGGGCACATTAGGGATGGATAGGAGGGACATTTTGAAATCAGTCAATGACCACCTGCTGGATGAGGACACTAAAATAGATGAAGTAGCAATACACAGGCTGCAAAGTTTCCACATTAAAAGAGGTTTGATGGAGTAGGACGCGTGAGAGGGCGGAGCAAGAGAGTGTACAACCAGCTAGGTACAGGGACCATCAGCATCCAGATCCTGCGCCATTTGCTGAGAGAGACTGAGGACCTATGAGTATGCCCGGAGTTCAGTGACGTCGATTCTTAGAAATTGAAAACACTGTTTCTGACATTTGTTCGTTCTTTTGTTGAGAGGCGAGTGTCTTACCTCTCAGCTATGGTGACTACCTCATTTGATAACTGAGACAACAATAAATTCATAATGTTTTACCTTTTTCTATGTTTTATTTATGTGAGATATATTTTTCTCATGTTTCGTATTCATTTATGAAAAAAATTTCTTTAAAAAAAAATATATAAATGGAACATTCATAACAAGGTAAGGATCAAACACATGTCCTATTGAGCAGAGTCATCCTGGCAAGGATCAAACACATGTCCTATTGAGCAGGGTCATCCTAGCAAGGATCAAACACATGTCCTATTGAGCAGGGTCATCCTGGTAAGGATCAAACACATGTCCTATTGAGCAGGGTCATCCTGGCAAGGATCAAACACATGTCCTATTGAGCAGGGTCATCCTGGCAAGGATCAAACACATGTCCTATTGAGCAGGGTCATCCTGGCAAGGATCAAACACATGTCCTATTGAGCAGGGTCATCCTGGTAAGGATCAAACACATGTCCTATTAAGCAGCTTCTATGTCACCACTGAGCTAATGTTAGTTGACTACTTTAATGTTAGTTGACTACTTTAATGTTAGTTGGCTACTTTAATGTTAGTTGGCTACTTTAATGTTAGTTGACTACTTTAATGTTAGATGAAAGAGACTGAGCACCTATGGGTATGCCCAGAGTGCAGTGATGTCGATTCTTAGAAACAGAAACAGATGTTGTGAGCCAACATTGTTACAAGAAAAGTCATATGGTAAAATGCAATAACATACTGCATTTCTTAAGCAGTTTTGAAAATATTTAATTGATACATTTTGTTTGTAATGTGATGTTGTGTTTTCCAGATTCATAATATTCTGTTATGTCACAGGTGGTATCACCAGTGTTTATGTTGGGCAGCCATTGGATACAGTGAAAGTGAAAATGCAGACATTTCCAACTTTGTACAGGAATGGATTTCATTGTTTAATGGAGACTTTCAAACAAGATGGTATTGTAAGAGGACTTTATGCTGGAACTCTGCCATCTTTGGCTGCAAATGTCTCAGAGAATGCTGTTTTATTCTGCTTTTACGGCGTGTGCCAGAAGTTGGTAAGTTCACTTGTATCTAGAATGTTCATATTCATTCAGATAAGATCATGATATTAAAAACAACAAATTTGTGCTTGAAAACATTTGAGGAAAAAAAACTCAAAATTACGAAGACCTTCACACACACATGCGTGTACACATATTGACTAAAAACATGTAATTCTGCTTGCTATTGTTGACCTGTCTGGTGATTGTGTAGAAGCTACATTCAGGGAAACAAAAACAGTACTGACGCTTTTGGACTGCTAGTTACTGAGATGCCTTCACTACAGACAATCTATCTCTTCTGTATTCTTGGTCATTTCTACAGGTCTAGAATGCACTGACATCTAACACTTTTTATTAGTTGTTATAACAAGGATATTATTGCACTATTTGAACAGTTATCTTATGTTACACTACACAAAAATGGCATCAGTGCAGCCCTGACAGACTATTATGTGCTCAGTGTCTTTCAGTAAATGGCAAAGCAAATTGTTCTTGTAGCTGTCTGGTTGTGCACACCCTTGCAGTGTCTGTCAGCCATGCTTCTTGCTCAGTGCATGTTTGGGGATAGACTCACACAGTCTGTCAGGCATGCTTCTTGCTCAGTGCATGTTTGGGGATAGACTCATACAGTCTGTCAGGCATGCTTCTTGCTCAGTGCATGTTTGGGGATAGACTCACACAGTCTGTCAGGCATGCTTCTTGCTCTGCATGTTTGGGGATAGACTCATACAGTCTGTCAGGCATGCTTCTTGCTCAGCATGTTTGGGGATAGACTCATACAGTCTGTCAGGCATGCTTCTTGCTCAGTGCATGTTTGGGGATAGACTCACACAGTCTGTCAGGCATGCTTCTTGCTCTGCATGTTTGGGGATAGACTCATACAGTCTGTCAGGCATGCTTCTTGCTCAGCATGTTTGGGGATAGACTCATACAGTCTGTCAGGCATGCTTCTTGCTCTGCATGTTTGGGGATAGACTCACTAAGTCTGTCAGGCATGCTTCTTGCTCAGTGCATGTTTGGGGATAGACTCACCAAGTCTGTCAGGCATGCTTCTTGCTCAGTGCATGTTTGGGGATAGACTCACCAAGTCTGTGGGCTGCTATGTCATCATCAGCTAACATACAGTGATTTTAGTTGCGTTGGTACAGCAGGTTAATAAAACATCAGAAGTAGCTCACGGACTGTACCAGGACAAAAACAAAACCCACTTCACATTCACAAGGCCTTCATCAGTGACAAAAAACAAAACAACCAAAAACATGTAAAATGGTGATACAATACGGTTCAAGTTGACAGCCATTAACAGATAGTGAGTGGCAGGGACATGCGAGTCACAGTATACCAGTTGTGAAAAAGGATAAACCAAACATGATATAGTTAATATGATTACATGTTGTTGTTGATTGCCCACAACGAGTAGGTTTACTCTTTTGTGGGTCCTGAAATGGATGTTAAGGGATGGGTTGTAGTAGCTTTCCTCGCATCCCGAGTGTGCTGAGGAAGGTGGACCGCGGCACTCCAGGTGGTTGGGATATGCTTGGCTTCATCTGCGTTGCACTCACTACTACAGTGATCGCATCAATTCACATCTCGTCAGCCAGGCTGCCTTGAAAACAGCCTGTTTCCAGGAAACGGTACATGGAAGAAAGATTAGTGGTCTTGGTCAGTGTATTGTGCCTGACGCGACGTCCTGGTCAGTATATTGTCCCTGACTGGACTAGCGTCTCAGTTTCCCTATGACTACATGTAAAATGAGTACAAATAAAAAAAAGGTACATGTCAGCCACACCAGAAGAGAGAAAAGCAAAACCAAGTTAAGGCCAGAAAGTCCACACAAACTCAGACAAGAAGGCAGTCATATAAATCAGAGAGTGAAAAACGACATGCCACCCAGGAAAAGATGGTCCAAACACAGACAAGAAGGCAGCCATATAAACCAGAGAGTGAAAAACGACATGCCACCCAGAAAAAGATGGTCCAAACACAGACAAGAAGGCAGCCATATAAACCAGAGAGTGAAAAATGGCATGCCACACAGAAAAAGATGGTCCAAACACAGACAAGAAGGCAGCCATTTAAACCAGAGAGTGAAAAAAGGCATGCCACCCAGAAAAAGATGGTCCAAACACAGACAAGAAGGCAGCCATATAAACCAGACAGTGACTGGATAACATAGGAACACCTTGCCCAACCCACCCTTGTTGACAGGACAAGGGGACATGGTGGTCCATGGGATGAGTCAGTTGCAGGACATGGTGACATGGTGGTCGATATGGTGAGCTTTGAGTCAGTGGCAGGACAGGGTGGTCCATAGGGTGAGTCAGTGGCAGGACATGGCGGTCCATGGGGTGAGCTTTGAGTCATTGGCAGGACATGGTGATCCATGGGGTGAGCTTTGAATCAGTGGCAGGACAGAGTGACATGGTGGTCAATGGTGTGAGCTTTGTTTTGTTCTGTTTTTGTTATGGTATAACCACAGAAGCATTACTTATATTGATTTCAATGTCTCATAGCTATATCTGAAGCTTCAACTATCGGAGCAATCAAAGTCATGAAAGTACATTTCAATGGTTTCATTTCAAAGTCTCCTTTATTTGTTGTTTCAGTAAGAATTAGTCAACTTGTTGACATGAAACATTCACATTTTTTTATTATGCAGGTGGCAAAGGTTGTTGGAGGCAAAGAAATTAAATTACTGAATCCATTGGAGAATGCTGTGTCTGGAGGAATGGCTGCATTTTTCTCATCCTTCACTCTTTGTCCAACAGAACTTATTAAATGCAGACTTCAAGCAATGAGGGAAATGGCAACGAAAGGACATCTACAAGGTGGACTTGAGAGACTTTCAATGTAATATTGCACAGCATTATATCGTCATTATTATTGTAGCAAGTTGTAGAAAGTGATCTGACATCTATAGAAGACTTGTTTAAGTTGTAGAAAGTGATCTGACATCTATAGAAGACTTGTTCAAGTTGTAGAAAGGGAGCTGACATCTATAGAAGACTTGTTCAAGTTGTAGGAAGTGAGCTGACATCTATAGAAGACTTGTTCAAGTTGTAGAAAGTGATCTGACATCTATAGAAGACTTGTTTAAGTTGTAGAAAGTGATCTGACATCTATAGAAGACTTGTTCAAGTTGTAGAAAGTGAGCTGACATCTATAGAAGACTTGTTCAAGTTGTAGAAAGTGATCTGACATCTATAGAAGACTTGTTTAAGTTGTAGAAAGTGAGCTGACATCTATAGAAGACTTGTTCAAGTTGTACATAGTGAGCTGACATCTATAGAAGACGTTATGTGCTGTGTTTGTTGTTTCGTTTTTCTTGGAGTATCCCGTCGTTGCGACCGTCGATAGCGTTGCCATGATGTTTCGTAGTGCCGAGGTGTTGTCTAAGCTGAAAGCCCTAAGTCTATGATCAAAAGTATGAAAGTTAAATATGATCGGACCCTGAACTTGACAGCGCAAACAGGCCAAGATAGCGAATTCATTCTCTTGCAAGCCAACACGACCAGTTAGAATTACGCTGGTTGGTCAAAAGTTATATAGCTACTATGTGATATTTTCTGTACTGACGACGATAAATCATTTGTTTTCAACACCCAGACGGCGGAAAACAATACAGCGTTCAATTCCTAAAGTACGTCAGAAGAGTACTCAGGAAATTTTACAACATTGGCGGTGAACGATGCAGTGGATGCATGTAAAAATGTTTTGAAATACATTGAATCGACGCTAGCATGCATCAAGTCAACTTTTGGAGCACAAGGCACAAGTAACAGCGCCATCGCCACTTGGAACACAAGGAACCGTTGCTGGGGCTATGGAGAACGTGCCCTGCAGCCGATGTCGGTCCAGGCAGCTGCAAGCGTAATTTGTTACTACTCCAGGAAGCTTGCACATTGTGGTGGATCTAGTAATGGGAGAGCGGGAAAGTAAAAGGTAAGGAGGAAAACAGACATAACTAGACTGAAGAACATAAACATCGGTTACTGGAACGCCTCCTGTATGATTTCGACATTCTTCTTCTGCTGGAGACACAAGCCGTACAATTGGCGTACCTTGGCTTTGAGTGTTACGTTAATCCAGTGAGCCCAACACATCACGATGAGGCTATCCTAGTAAAACGGGTCTACCACACTCACTACTAGAGTGGGACAAGGAAAATTGAGAACTGCAAGTCGTACAGGTTCAGGGTGGGCGGTGGAATATCATTAATATCTATGTGAGGAACTGCTTCCATACTGGGTCGGATGATTGGCGATTCCTCAGCAAATTGGAGGACTTGCCAGGAGACATGACATTGGTGTGTGGCGACTTCATTGCACGTAATGTCATTTGGGGAAATCCAAACAAAACCCACAGGAGCAGGCGCTTGGCCAGGTCCTCCTTGAATCCAGTCTGAATATACTCAACTGTGAGGTGAAAACCAGATTTGCCACTCAAATTGCAGACTCAGACTCTAACAGTGACACTGATTTCATGCCACGGAAAGACAGACACCAGGTGGTCAGCACTGACATGCCACGGAGAGACAAGAAACTACTTTCTTATGCCTCTGTCACCATTGACATCCAATTTTACCAGTCATTATTGTATGTATTCTATTTGGGTTGAGTCTGGTAGACTCAAGAAATGGCCATTTAATGTCACATAGAAGTGCCCACAGGTTTTCAGGATCATTTCTTTGTCTTTTTGTTGAAAGATTTGTAATGCATTTAGTTTGAGTTAGCTCTAATCTGATGAAAGAACAGTGATATTATCATGGTGACTGTAAGGATGTCAATGGAGGCGGCAGGCAAGGCAACCATACTTTAGTAGAGACAACCGTTGTCATACTACCAAACTTGAGCTCACATGACAATCACATAAGCAAAATAACACTGAACTGTTCACATCTTAGATTAGATACGACAATCAAGAGCCTGGAAATGCAGTTTTTGTGCTCATTAAATGTCTGTGTCATCCTCCAGTGGTCCCTTTGGCCTGACAAAAGAAATTCTACAAACAGAAGGATTTCGAGGGCTCTTCAAAGGTCTCACTGCCACATTCATGAGGGAAATGCCAGGCTACTTCTTCTTTTTTGGAGGATATGAAGTCAGCAGACATTTGTTGACACCCCCTGGGAAGACCAAGGATGAAATAGGTAGGAGTCCAACCTTCCATACCCACAAATCAAATGTTCTGTTACCCTTCCTGTGGATCATACATTACTTTACCTGTCATCAAAAGTGTGCTGATTGGCCCCCCCCGGCCTGTTCGGAACTGAAAGATGAGATTTTGATCTCTTCTATGTAGTTTCTTTATGTCATCTGTACATTTTGGCTGTGACATTTCGCTAAATACATTGCGACCCCTTGTTCCCGTCGCCCACCTGTTCATCCAGATTTCCTGAATATTATTCTTAATAATTTGTTTTACTGCGTGGTTACTGCAGGGTCTATCCAGTTGTTGTTTTGAGGCTCCTGTTTTTGCCAATCTGTCGGCCATCTTGTTCCCTAGTAGCCCACTATGTCCAGGGATCCATTGCAAGGTGACATTTATTCGGTGGGCAGTGACAATGTTGTTGATTGCCCTCCCCACCAAGAATATCTCCTTTTCTTTGTATGGGGTGTTCTTCGGCACCTCCAGAACTGACTTGGAGTCACTAAAAATCACAAAAATCTACCTGCAACAATTCGCCTAAGTCAAAGTGTTGGTGCAAAATCTGAAGGGCTGTTTTTATAGCCTCAGTCTCTGCTTCATCATTTGAGCGGTTTTTATCACATGAATCACAAAACTCGTATATGGACCCTTCTAGGTATTTCATATGGATACCATACCCTGTAAAAGAGGTAGATTTGAATGCTGATCCATCCGTATAGACCAGGACTGCTAATTTTGGGTAGCTAGAGACTGTCTCCAAGACACATGTCTTCAGGATATTAGGTGTAGTCTCCTTGGTGGCTGCCTTTTCTGTCAGGTGTGTTTTTATGACCGGCAGGCAAAGATTGTCCCAAGGGGGTGGTCCCAAAAAACATATTTTCCATTTCTCTCTCGGCTGGTAGATGGATATGGCTTTCCTCTTCTGCTACATCCAATGGGGACAATTGCTTCAGTCTTCTCTATTACTTCCAAGTGTCTATTTGTACCCTATTTGGATGGTCATTTTCTTGTATCTCTCTACCGCTTCAGTCAGTGCCCCTTTTCTCCTGATATCTAGCTGTTCAATATTGGCCTCTATCTCGTATGCCGCTGTAGGGATTGATCTCATCCCCCCACAAATTAGTCTGAGAGCTTGATTCTGCACCCGGTCAATAGATGAGATGTTATTTGTACTCACAGTAGTCTGTAGGGGAAGGCTGTAGTTCATCACCGGTCGTACATAACCAAGGCATAGTTGCCGAAGAGTTTATCAGCTCCCCAATTTGTACTAACAAGTCTTTTGATTAAGTTCAAACACTTGGTTGCTTTACTTCTAACATTGCAGATGTGGCTGCCAAATCTCATCTTTCTGTCCAAACTGGGGTATCATCTTTTACTAGTAATTCTCCATTCATTTTGATTTTAATAGATCTCTTGGCTTCTTTATGACTGCGGGAGAAGATGGTGTATATGGTTTTATGTGTATTTATATTTATTTTCTACAGTTCGCAGTATACTGAATTTGTTAGTAGTGCTCTGTTGATCTTGGCTTTTGCCAAAATGGGATATTTTGCAGTGGTCCAAATAGCGAGATCATCAACAAACAATGCCTTTGACATGTTTAGATGTCTAGTGAGGTCATTTATATAGATAAGGAATAGGATGGAGATTAGAGGAGAGCCCTGTGGCAGTCCTTCTTCTAACGTTCATTTACTTAATGTTGCCCCTGCAAAGTTGGTATTTATGGTTCTGTTGGTCAGGAAGGTCTGTATCCATTTGGTCATCTTTCCTTCTATTCCCATTTTCATCAAAAGGCCCTCCCTCCAGACCCTGTCATATGCCTGTTGTAGATCAACAAACACTAAGTGTGCTTTTCCCATTGAATCCATCCATCACATGCTGTGTAAACCTAAAGAGGGGATCATCCTTGCGGTGTCCATGCCTGAACCCTGCCTGGTTTCTATCAACGAGGTTTTTGCTTTCCAGCCACCAGTATAGTCTGTTGTTTACCATTCTTTCAACCACTTTACCTAAACATGAGGTGAGCGAACCAGGTCTATAGCTTCCAGGTGTTCCTGGTTGGTTACCATTCTTTCAACCACTTTACCTAAACATGAGGTGAGTGAATGAATCTACAACCACTAGAGGCGAGAAGAGCCCAACAAGGTCAGACATTCAGAATGAACCTACAACCACTAGAGGAGAGAAGAGCCCAACAAGGTCAGACATTCAGATGAACCTACAACCACTAGAGGAGAGAAGAGACAGCAGGGCCCAACAAGGTCAGACATTCAGAATGAACCTACAACCACTAGAGGAGAGAAGAGCCCAACAAGGTCAGACATTCAGATGAACCTACAACCACTAGAGGAGAGAAGAGACAGCAGGGCCCAACAAGGTCAGACATTCAGAATGAACCTACAACCACTAGAGGAGAGAAGAGCCCAACAAGGTCAGACATTCAGATGAACCTACAACCACTAGAGGAGAGAAGAGACAGCAGGGCCCAACAAGGTCAGACATTCAGAATGAACCTACAACCACTAGAGGAGAGAAGAGCCCAACAAGGTCAGACATTCAGATGAACCTACAACCACTAGAGGAGAGAAGAGACAGCAGGGCCCAACAAGGTCAGACATTCAGAATGAACCTACAACCACTAGAGGAGAGAAGAGCCCAACAACAAGGTCAGACATTCAGAATGAATCTACAAATATACTATGGCCAGGACTAAATCTCTATGTTCAAAACAAATGGCACAGGAAACTGTAAGTACCAAATAACCTTCCAGATATTCACAAAGTGTTGTCACAGAGTGAAAGTCAAAGCCTCACCCCACATACACACACACATCCCCAAACCCACGCACACACACACGTGACAGGCACACTACGATTAATCTGGTTCTCCTGAAACCCAGCGGAGGTAATCCAGACAAATTATTATCATGAATTCCCTTGTAAAGAAGACACAAAGATATTTCATACAGACAGAATAATAATGGACACAAGTGTCTGCCACCTTATCATTCCCACCTAAACCCAATAGAACTAGTGTGGGCAAAAGTTTAAGGATATGAGACAGCTGAAAATAAAATATTCAAACTGTGCGATGTTAACTTACTAATGCTGTCCTCTCAGAGATAGACAAGGATTATTGGACTATATGTGAGGACCATTTCTTACAAGAGGAAGAGAATTGTTGGAAAAATGAGAAATAATGGTTTGTGTTTTCTACAACCAAGCGCAGTCATCAATATGTTAGACTCATCTGAATAAGTTGAAATATAGATTCCATGTACATTTACCAGTCAGAGAATATATCATGTAATGCTGAATATATTTTCATACCAGAATGTATCATCATTTTTTAAAACAGGTCCCGTTCAAGCCTACCCCCACATATTATGGAGATTGATCTCAGAACTGAATATAACTTATTCTTCTTTGACCCACCCAATACATTAATCTCACATTTAATCCTTGTTTTCCCTTTTATTTTCTGCCACTTGGAAACATTCAGTATTTTATCCCAAGTGAAATGTTATCTCATTTTTGTTTGTGTAGGACCTGCAAGGACAATTATAAGTGGTGGAGCAGGGGGTGTTGCATTGTGGGTTTCCATTTTCCCTGCAGATGTTGTTAAGTCTAGGATTCAAGTGCAGGCTGTTTCAGGCATTGCTCCAACATTCCGAGAAATGTTTATGAGGATTTTACGGCAAGAAGGTAAGGTGTATCTTCACTCTGAATCCGTTTTTACTTATTTTACTACTTGGCTAGAATGTCACAAATAGTGCTTCTGTCACTTGAGTGTTTCATCAAACTTTATCACTAGTGACATTCTATGTTATTGTAGCAGCGTAGACTTTTAAGTTGAATAGTTTACTTATTTTAAGAGTTACAACACCACGACACGACTTCAACACAGTAAACACTATCCTGACCATAAAACACTATCCTGCACAAAACAATATCATTTATTACAAGAATAATCGTTACACAATATCAACAAAAAGCAAAGAACTTCTAAACTAAATAATCATATATATATTTAGCTACTTAGGAGGTTATAAGCACTGGCTTTTGATGTTTTCTCCAAAATCTACCGAACCAAGATTTCTTAGTCTGATATTGTTACAACAAAACTTCACAATCTCAAGAAATATTCTAGCCACAACTTAAGGGCTCCAGTTAGTTCGCCATCTTTCTTCTGCACCCTCAACATACAATCACAAACTCGTCCTCACAATCGATTACGTACTTATTCGATCTGTGAATTCACATACAATCAGATCATGTCACATATATAATCGCATCAACGTACTCATGTGTGATCACTTACTCATCTGATCTGTGCGCTTACATATAATCAGATCACTCAGTCAATCTGTGCGCTTGCATATAATCAGATCACTCAATCGATTTGTTCACTTACATATAATCAGATCACTCAATCGATTTGTTCACTTACATATAATCATATCACTCAATCAATTTATTCACTTACATATACTCAGATCACTCAATCGATTTGTTCACTTACATATACTCAGTCAATCTGTGCACTCACACCCAATCAATTCTCGTACTCAGGCGAATTGTACGTTCACACACAATCAAATCTTGTACTTAGGTGATCTGTACACTCGAATAACAATTCAGAACATACATCATTCACAAGGTGTCCTCCAGATACAACACACATTCAGCTCTCTTACTATTCACCGGGTGTCTTCATAAGCACCTTTTTGAGCTACTGGCCAAACTCGAGGTGTATGATGGTTCAACCACCCTGCAAACTCTCTCATCCAATCTCCCAGCCAGTCTGCTGAGTTTATCCTTGCAGAATACTTTATAGTCTCAAGCAACAACATGGCTGTCCAATGGTCTTCTGTGGGTTGTCTGATTTAGCCATCACTCCAATTTGAAACTACCCCCTTCCGAAATGTTATTGGTTGTCTATCCACCACGAGTCACTGTCATTCTAAATGTGGTAGCCTGTCGTGGATGTTTCAATCTGCCAACAACCTCCATCCCTGTCAAATGTAAATGCCAGAATGGTCAGCTCCGAACACCCACCCCTGTACCAGACAAAGTCTTCCACGTAACCTGTTCCTAACCATTCGTTTCTTTGTCTACCTAGTGTCGAAACGGTGATTGACCCTGGTTTGACCTGCGGTCGTCCAACACATTCTGGCAACCTTTGTTTCTTAGACTCGCCACCCCACTCTCCCCTGCGCTAAATGCCCATGCTCCAGCTGCAACTGTCACAGTATCACACGTCACAAAATGGTGCCACAGCCTGAATTTGCTTATAAAAGTCCTTTCACATATTTTACTATGTTTAACTGTATGGGGTATGTGTGTGATTCATTTTTGTGTCTAGTTACTGCTTGCGGCTGACTGGCGCAGTGGTATAGCACTCTCATTTCATGGGAAAGATACGAAGGTTCAGCTCCAGTCAACCCAGCTGTAAATGGGTACCTGACTGACGGTCATGAAAGGGAACTGGCCACCCAACCTTCCAAATCTGTGGCTTAGTACAACGAAGGCTCTAGCACTTCATCCCCGATGACAGTTTCTGCTGTAGGACTTTGTTGCCTAGTTACTGGTGTTGCACTTTCAGATGCCAGGCCAATACAACACAGCATGTCCTGTGTGACACCCTCAGCCTTGTTTCCAGCATAACATGTCTCAAGCCAATCTTCTGTCAAATGTACATTTGTCCTTGACATTAGCAAACATTCATGTGTCAAATTATCTCTTTCTCTCAGTCTGCTACCAGATGAACCAGCTGGCCCCCTCAGACTCAAAGTACAAACGGGAGTCTACTCTTGATTACACTGAAATGTATCAGACCATGATATATAGAGTTGAGTGGGGCAGAAACAAGATCTAAACCTATGTAACGGGCAGTGCACATATGGACTAACATTTCATGGAAGATAATATCAGAACACTTCTTTTTCTTCTGCATTCGTTCTCAATCTCCCGCTACCAAGCCCTGGACAAGGCTTTGCAAGTAGCAGGATGTAGTCTGGAGAACGGAATGCATTGTGTCGCTAGTTTACAGCTTGACTGCGATATTTGCACCTATTGGTCTGACATATCCGTCTTTAGCAGCATAAGAACACATGAAATGATACTTAGCTACTTGATGTATTTGACAAAATGCAACTAAACTTTGCATGAAGATATATAATAAAACAAGCGGCTAAATACCAGGTCATGTTTGGCAGAAGTCAGACGATTGTTTAGTTGGTTGGGACTGGCACTCAAAATAAGAGAAAAGTATTATCCTAGAGCACACTTGGTTATCTTGGGTCATATGTACGTGGGTTGAAACGTGGAGGTCTGCCAGCCTACTGCAGGATCTGTGTGTGGGTTCTTCTTTGTTCATCCTCAGATCAAGGTTCCGATTTCTCTTACAAAGGACACCGTTGTTTGTAAGGCTGTTTCATCTCCATACAGCTTCTGTCTCGTATCTTGTCTCACAAGGCCAGTATTGTTCTCCCTTTTCCTGCATGATCATGCAGCTTTGTAGGATGTGTTCCACTGTCATGGTATGCTCCCCACATGGACACTTGTCATCTGTCCCAATCCTCATTTTGTTGTAAAGATGACCCTTGAGTCTGTTATGCCCAGTTCTCAGTCTGAAGATGGCGACTTGCTCTTCTCTAGTTAAGCTAAAGTGACTGTCTTCTTTTCTGAAGTCGGGGTGTTGATCAGCCCATTTTACCCTGAAGTTGGCTTTAATTATGGTCTTGGCCTCATTATATGTGATACTCAGGTCTGTTTGTGGGGATGCTCCTCCACACTTTGCTAGTATGTCTGCAGCTTCATTGCCTTCAATATTGCAGTGGGATGGAACCCACTGTATGACAACCTTGGATGCTCTGCTGAGAGCTGTGTCAGGGAGAACATACATTGCTAGAAATCTTCATCTTTGTGTTGTTTTAGCGCTGCTAATACTGACGCGGCATCAGTCAGGAATACTGTTTTCTTGGTGGGTATATTTATCTTGTATTACAAGCCCAGCTGCGGCCTTCATTGCCTCTGCTTCTGCACGGAAGTTATTGGAGTATGTTCCCGTTGTTAGTTTTTTCTTCTCCATTCCTTAGTCTGTAATGGATGTCCATTGGATGTGGCTTTGTTAGATGAGCCATCTGTATATACGTGTATCCATGTTTCTGTTGGGTATACAATCTTAAGATATTCTTCTGTGATAAATTTATTTTCTAAATCTGAGTTTCCTTTTTCCCTATTCCCTCTATGGTTTCTACTATCTCAGAGGACTTGGCTTTTTTCCTTGGTGGGATTTGGGATGTTTATTTTAGATCTCTAACCACTGCCTGGGTTATGATTTGGTCTGCTCTTGCAAGTTCTTTTTGTTTTTGAAATGAAATGGTTTCTCTTTAATCTCTCTCTATTCCCATGTTATTTATCATGTCCTGTCATGTATTGAGTGATCAGGCATTCGTTTGAACTTCTATCCCTGCTGAAGTGTTTTTCGGTTTGCCCGGCCACTGCAGGATTTGTGTCAACAGTAGATGTGGCAGACGAACAGCCAACTTTTGACAGGACAAAATCGTACAATGAGATAATGACAGAAATGTTACCTCACTATTCAGCAGTTATACAACAAAAAGGGTAGGTAGTTTTGTACAGACAGCATGGCCATCCCCAACCTTTTCAAGTAATATCTTTCTGGCAATGAGAGAAGCCTGAGACATGGCTGTGGCTTTAGGAAAACCAAACAAGAAGACGATCTTGACAGTGTTTTCATTGTAAGCTCTTTGGCCCAAGCTCACATTGTTAGTAACTGTTTTGTGAAAGTCCAATATTGGAGGGAAGGACTACAGTACAACTGAATACTAATGGTAGGTGAGCAAGAACAAAATCTAGAAGACAGGTTTACATAACAGATAATCTCTTCACGTGTTAGTCAAACTTTTCTTGTTATTTTCAGCCATGCCAACCATTTTTGACTTGCATGTATCTTTAGTATAACTTTCTTGGTTTTTGTGGTTCTTATACTTGTCCTCACTCTCTTTGCTACCAGGTGTAAAAGCTTTGTACTCAGGACTGGGACCAACAGTGGTTAGGACATTCCCAGCTACAGGGGCCTTATTTTTAGCTTACGAGACAACCAAAAGCTACTTTGGGAGACTCCACGACTACCTGAGTGGACACAACATGTCTTAAGTAAATGGCTTTGGTTTGTTGAGTAATTGGACGAGAAGCTGTGTATCTGAGGTTGTATCATTTGGTTGAGATCACAAGAATTATCCAAGCACAACTAGAGCTGGCCGCCCTGATTCAGTCTAATAACTTTAGCACTCCAAATTTTTTTTGACTAAAATTTGACCTAATTAATTTTTCGCTATGGTAGTCGACTTTCAAAATTTGTACCTTTTCTGTTTGTTTGTCACTAAATATGATTTTCTTGTGTGTAGAGACACAATTGAATAATGAACATGTGGGTGTTATTGTTGTTGTTGTATGTTTGTAAGTTTCTGAGATACAAAAAGATGAAGTTGAAAATTTATGAAAATCTTTTTAAAAAATTTGGGCTCGCCCGCTAGGCCTAGTCACTCCGATAGAAAACCATGGAAACCACTAACAATGTATCGATACTGTGTTTACATTATCTACACAACTGTTAGTTTCCAATTTAAATGAAGTTCTTTCATCTAAACATACAAAATAAACAGATCTACTCGATAAAGATCGTTCCCAACAACCTACTTCACCTTTCGCAAAAAGTCGGCTTGCTCTAAACGGCTTATACAAAATGAAAACTATTCAAAAGCAATTTGTAATCTAACATACGATACTTTAACCGGCAAAATGCTGTGTATATATGATGACGTATTCAGCATTTTAAAAATGGCTGTCAGGAGTGGCTGCGTTGAAAAGAAAAAAATTTCACACGCCGTTTTTGTAGGCCGAGTTGGTCCGCTAGGGTGTTACAAGGGCGTGCCAAAGGATAAAGTTGGTTACTGTGGCACTCAGTTTGACTGGTCACCAATGTACGGCTCTGCTTAGTTACCTTTGACCACATACACAACATGGTGCAGTCATCCTTTTCTCTGGTTGACCCCATCACATAATTCTTCTCAATTGACAGATGTGCTTCATAGATTGAGTCTGTCAACATTTCATACAATAGTCAATCTCTCTTTCTCTCCCGCTGGAATCTAGTACACCAGGCAAGCTACACTCGTGCCAGCCCTCCATGAATATCAATACGCTTGAGTAGCTACACCTCTCTTCTAGCTCACTCAGCCTATGTGAACTTAGCTTATCTGTATAGTTGTTCATTTTTTGTTGATTTATTGACAGTATGCTATCAACTAGATAGGGAGGGAAGGGTGAGCATGCCACCAGTGTAGCTAGGTCAAATGGCAGCCACTATTCAATCACTGGATTGTGTTAGGCTATCAAGATCAATAGATTCTCTAGGCACAAAGGAAATGTATTAGGATGAGGTCACCTACTTTTTGAGTGTAGATAACATTCAGCATTCTATAGTGTCCACATAACTTTGGGTAACATTCAGTATTCTATAGTGTCCACATAACTTTGGGTCACATTCAGTATTCTATAGTGTCCACATAACTTTGGGTAACATTCAGTATTCTATAGTGTCCACATAACTCTGGGTCACATTCAGTATTCTATAGTGTCCACATAACTTTGGGTCACATTCAGCATTCTATAGTGTCCACATAACTTTGGGTAACATTCAGTATTCTATAGTGTCCACATAACTTTGGGTCACATTCAGTATTCTATAGTGTCCACATAACTTTGGGTCACATTCAGCATTCTATAGTGTCCACATAACTTTGGGTAACATTCAGTATTCTATAGTGTCCACATAACTTTGGGTAACATTCAGTATTCTATAGTGTCCACATAACTTTGGGTAACATTCAGTATTCTATAGTGTCCACATAACTTTGGGTCACATTCAGCATTCTATAGTGTCCACATAACTTTGGGTCACATTCAGCATTCTATAGTGTCCACATAACTTTGGGTCACATTCAGCATTCTATAGTGTCCACATAACTTTGGGTAACATTCAGCATTCTATAGTGTCCACATAACTTTGGGTCACATTCAGCATTCTATAGTGTCCACATAACTTTGGGTAACATTCAGTATTCTATAGTGTCCACATAACTTTGGGTAACATTCAGTATTCTATAGTGTCCACATAACTTTGGGTCACATTCAGCATTCTATAGTGTCCACATAACTTTGGGTCACATTCAGCATTCTATAGTGTCCACATAACTTTGCTTGAAAGAAAGATCTTTAAAGTTATTGAAACAACTTTGATTTGAGCAATTGTCATGGTTGTGCATCAAACTCTCAACAGCTGTAGGATAGACATGGTGGCCTTGTCTTTATGGCACACAGGTCCTCAGTTTAACATAACAATAGTCTAGTATTGTGTGGGTCAAGTTTATTGGGTACTGTTTGCTGACTCAAATTACTGTCAGTACAAGAGTGTCTCCTGTCTGTACAAGAGTGTCTCCTGTCTGTACAAGTGTCTCCTGTCTGTACAAGAGGATCTCCTGTCTGTACAAGAGTGTCTCCTGTCTGTCTGTACAAGAGTGTCCACTGCCAGCTGTCTCAGGACAATGCACCGTAATGAATGTGAAAATGGTTGTATCAGTTGGTCAGAACTGAACTATGTGATTGACATATGTTCAGACCTTCTTGGGAACATCAGCTTTTCTCTTCTAACGCAGAATTACCAGTTTGAAGCAGTCCTTGCAATGAATTATTCTTTTTGAGTCCATTTACACAGGAATATCATGACCATTTACACAGGAATATCATGACCATTTACACAGGAATATCATGACCATTTAAAAAAATTTTTCAAAATAATGAATGTATATAGTTTTTCCAATGACTTCCCTTCATAGGGTGGGCATAAATAAGGAGTACTCTGAGTGGTGAAAAGTGGAGTGCCACAGGGCTCAGTTTTGTGACCAATTTAGTTCTCGAAATATATAAATGATTTGGACATTGATATGGGATCCATGGTTGCAAAATTTGCTGATGACACAAAACTATGCAGTAGTGTCTCATCTAAAGCGGAAGTGGATATATTGATGTCGGATTTAGATAAAATTCAAGAATGGTCTGTAAGCTGGCAAAAGAAGTTTAATATAGATACATGTACAGTCATCCACATGGGTAGATCCAATATGGAACATAATTACAGAATGGGAGAGAACAATATTAGAAAGATAGATAAGGAAAGGGACCTAGGGGTTATAATAGATCATACAGAAATATTAAACATAGGAGCAAGGAAGTGATAGTCAAATTGTATAAAGCATTAGTTAGACCTAGATTGGAGTACTGTGTACAGGTGTGGAGTCCTTATCATAGAGGGGATATAAACATGCTGGAAAGAATACAAAAAAAGAGCGACAAAGCTGATAGTGGGATTACAGTTATGAGGAAAGACTCAGAAAAACGGGCCTACAGTGTCTAGAAAAGAGAAGAATTCGAGGTGACTTAATGCAGGTTTATAAGATGATCAGAGGAATAGATAAATTAGACTATAACAAGTTTTTTTAAAATACAGCCACCTACAATAACACGAGGGCATAGCTACAAATTAACTAAAGAGAGGTCCAGATTAGATATTAGGAAATATTTTTTTAGTCAGAGAGTGGTGTCTGCTTGGAATGCATTGCCACGGGAGGTAGTGGAGGCAGGGACAGTTAATGCATTTAAGAATAAATTGGATGCGCATAGGTTTTAGAGCAAGGTGATGTAAATGTAACTGGTTGTATACAGACTCTGCAGGGTCTTCTAAACCAGTATAAAGACATTAAGTTAAGTCTGTTAGTTGTAACAGAAACATTTTCATGACGTTGGTATAAGTTATCATTTGAGGAGTGTCTCAGATGTCAGCTAATTTTGTATGTAGGGTGGGTTATGGTGCATCACACACAATACAACAGAATATAGTCTTATTATACGCAGATACTGACATTGGGATTGATATGTGGGAGACTTGACATTGGGGTTGATATGTGGGAGACTTGACATTGGGGTTGACAGCTATAAAGACATTGAGAAGAGGGAAGGTGGCCGGCGTGGACAATATACCAGCAGAGCTCTTACAGGCAGGTGGAGAGGTAGTGGTGGAAGGCCTGACACACATCTGCAACAAAATATGGGCGACAGGAAACTGGCCAGACTTATGGACGAAATCAATGGTTATACCATTACATAAGTCTGGAAACCTAAAACTGTGCCAAAATTACAGAACAATAAGCCTCATCAGCCACCCTAGCAAGTTCATGCTTAGATTAATCCTCGACCGATTGAAACCCCAAGTAGAGAACATCATTGCCGAGGAGCAAGCAGGGTTCAGACAGGGAAGAAGCACTACAGAACAGATATTTAATTTAAGGCTGCTTAGCGAGAAATATCTAGAACAGTAGCAAACACTGTATCATGTGTTTGTTGATTTTAAGAAGGCGTTGATACGGTATGGCATAAAGCGCTATGGGCAACCATGAGGATGTATAAAATCAACTGAAATATTATAAACGGTCCTTGAACACCTGTATGACAAGGCGTCCAGCGCAGTTCTTGTTAATAGGAGGCGAAGGGGACTGTTTTTGCACATCAGTTGGTGTGAGACAGGGGTGTACACTCTCTCCAACTCTTTTCAATATATTCCTTGAAGGAATTATAAGTGAGGCACTTGGAGGTCACGTTGGTACTGTCAATATAGGGGGCCGAACGATTACCAACCTTCGTTATACAGATGATATTGATGGGTTGGCGGGTTCCGAAGCAGAACTCCAGGAATGGGTCAGAAGACTCGATGAAACAGCTCTTGACTATGGTATAGAGATAAACGCTGGAAAGACAAAATTAATGACCAACAACGCCAAAGGCTTCAACAGCAGGATAAAAGCTAACGGTCAAAGTGGTCGACCATTTTAAATATCTTGGGTCGATTATCAGTGATGAAGGATCAAAATGTGAGGTGTTGGCCAGAATAGCACAGACAATAGCGGCGCTTGCATGGGTAAACAAAATCTGGCAAGATAAACGGTTAGCACTATGCACGAAAATCAGATTAATATGTAGACTGGTCCTGTCAATATTCCTCTAGGCTTGTGAGGCATGGACAGCTACAGCTGACCTTCAACGAAGGATACAGGCCTTGGAGATGAGATATTTCCGAAGACTTTTAAACGTCTCATACAAAGATTGAGTTACAAATGAGGAAATACAAGATAGAATTACAACAGCAATAGGGCCTTTTGAAGCCCTCTTGGCAACTGTCAAAAGAAGGAAACTCGCTTGGTAAGGTCACATATCAAGATCAAATGGTCTTGTGAATACAATCCTCCACGGAAAGGTGCATGGCAGACGACGAAGAGGCCGTCCCAAAAAGAGATGAGAGGACAACATAAAAGAATGGACCAATCTCCGACCAGAAGAGTCACAGGCAGCGACTGCTGACAGAGAAGGGTGGCGTGGCGTTGTGAGGATGTCTTCATGTGTGCCCCAACGACCTCACCAGTTACGGGATGACCTGACCTGATGTGGGAGATTTATATTGGGGTTGATATGTTGGAGACATATTGAGGATATGTGGGAGACTTATATTGGGGTTGATATGTGGGAGACTTGACATTGGGGCTGATATGCGGGAGACTATAATTGCAAGATCTCAACTTTAAAAAAAATGAGGGGTCATAGTAGACCCCAGCAATGGTCATAGTCTTAGTAGACCTCAGCAAGTATCAGAGTCATAGTAGACCCCAGCAATGGTCTTAGTAGACCCCAACAAGTATCAAAGTTATAGTAGACCCCAGCAATGGTCTTAGTAGACCCCAACAAGTAGAGTTATAGTAGACCCCAGCAAGTATCAGAGTTATAGTAGACCCCAGCAAGTATCAGAGTTATAGTAGACCTCAGCAATGGTCATTGTAGACCTCAGCAAGTATCAGAGTCATAGTAGACCCCAGCAAGTATCAGTCAAAGTAGACCCCAGCAAGTATCAGAGTCATAGTAGACCCCAGCAAGTATCAGAGTCATAGTAGACCCCAGCAAGTATCAGAGCCATAGTAGACCCCAGCAATGGTCATAGTAGACTCTAGAAATGGCTATAGTCAGTTGTCTTAGTCGACCTGTCCTTCTACAGTGGTGGATGCTCCTGTGCAGGTGCGAGCTAGATTCAGCTGGGAGAATGATTTCCTGCTTAGTGGGCTAGGCTTGAGCAGCTTATTACCACTGTGTTGGACAAGTGTCGTGCGTGTGCAAGTCTACTTTAGTAGACTTAAACACTAAAGCTAAGTGGTACCGTAGCCTGTTAGGCGCAATCTATGCTGCTCTTAATAAACTACCTAACCAAGTCAGTATTTTCCAGTCTTGATGATGGTCAGTACAAGACCTGTGATAGTCAGTATTTGCTAGCCTTGGTGATGGTCAGTAAAAGACCTGTGATAGATAGTCAGTATTTGCTAGCCTTGATGATGGTCAGTACAAGACCTGTGATAGTCAGTATTTGCTAGCCTTGGTGACGGTCAGTACAAGAAGACCTGTGATGGAGAGTCAGTAACTATTTGTGATTCCAATTGATTTCTGTATTGAATGATTATTATGAGTTGACATGTCTGCCTGTTACAATGTTTTTCTGGATGTAATGTGCAGTTTTATTTTGATATATTGGCAAATGCTCAAATTTATTATTCATAACTGCTGAATATGTACATATATGAACACAAACATTGTCTCTGTTTATTAATGTGCGTCCATCAAGTAAGTTTTTGTCATAAACACAAGAATGGATTATTAGTGTGGGTCCACATCTAGTGAGTTTTTGTCATAAACACAAGAATGGATTATTAGTGTGGGTCCATCTAGTGAGTTTTTGTCATAAACACAAGAATGGATTATTAGTGTGGGTCCATCTAGTGAGTTTTTGTCATAAACACAAGAATGGATTATTAGTGTGGGTCCACATCTAGTGAGTTTTTGTCATAAACACAAGAATGGATTATTAGTGTGGGTCCACATCTAGTGAGTTTTTGTCATAAATACAAGAATGGATTATTAGTGTGGGTCCATCTAGTGAGTTTTTGTCATAAATACAAGAATGGATTATTAGTGTGGGTCCACATCTAGTGAGTTTTTGTCATAAACACAAGAATGGATTATTAGTGTGGGTCCATCTAGTGAGTTTTTGTCATAAATACAAGAATGGATTATTAGTGTGGGTCCATCTAGTGAGTTTTTGTCATAAATACAAGAATGGATTATTAGTGTGGGTCCATCTAGTGAGTTTTTGTCATAAATACAAGAATGGATTATTAGTGTGGGTCTATCTAGTGAGTTTTTGTCATAAATACAAGAATGGATTATTAGTGTGGGTCCATCTAGTGAGTTTTTGTCATAAATACAAGAATGGATAACAGTTACTGTTTAAGATAGCCCCAGACTACTCAAGTGTAAGAACTTCTGTTCTAAGTTTTCAGAATGGCTTCTCCCTTTTCTCTAGAATAACTGTTCAACAACTTTCAAATGATAACCAAAGGGACAACTCAAGACACAAGTATGCCATAACTAAACCAAAACAATTCTCTGGTGAGAAGACACACTCTGGTTATGTTCTTGATGGACATATCTATCTGTTGTGTCTTTCTATCTGGATTTTATCTGTTGTCTTTCTATCTGGACTATCTGTTGTGTGTCTTTCCATCTGGACTCTATCTGTTGTGTCTTTCTATCTGGATTTTATCTGTTGTCTTTCTATCTGGACTATCTGTTGTGTGTCTTTCCATCTGGACTCAGTCCATTGTTTTGCGTGTGTACATTCCTGGCTTTAACAAAGACATTATACAAGCAAAATCAACAACTACTTAAAAATGGCCCCTTCTGTGAGGAGACCATCCATGCTGTGGAAGACCTCATATATGCCACCTCAGACTAGAAAACAGAAAAATGGTATTCCACCTTGTGGAAGACCTGGACATGAAACAAAACAGTGGATGTCCCTTCAAACTTATCCAGAATCTAAGTAATGATCCAGCCAGTGCTCCTCCTACAGGTCTAAGTTACCTCCAGCTAAAATAGAGCATCAAGGACGCTTGTCAGTTTGTATTCAACCTCTTCAAAACCATTTCCTTGGTCAGTGATTGATGTGTTGTCACTTCTTTGTTTACAGGTTGGTCATTGATATATATGTTATACAGCATAGGTCCTAGGTCATTAGTATATATGTTATACAACATAGGTCGTAGGTGAATATGTTATACAGCATAGGTATTAGGTCGTTAGTATATATGTTATACAGCATAGGTATTAGGTCGTTAGTATATATGTTATACAGCATAGGTATTAGGTTGTTGGTATATATGTTATACATCCAAGGTCGTTGGTATATATGTTATAAAACATAGATCATTGGTATATATGATATACAGCCAAGGTCGTTGGTGTACATATGTTATACAACATAGGTCGTTGGTATATATGTTATAAAACATAGGTCATTGGTATATATGTTATACAACATAGGTGCTAGAACACTTCCCTGTGCCAGCCCATTTTTTCGGTTTAGCCATCTACTTTCTCTTCTCCCCCCCCCCCCCCCCCCCCCCCCCTCTACCTCAGTGACATAGACCTGCCTATTCTGCAATAGAAATTTGATGAGGTTGGTGATGCACCAATCATTTGTCATAGAATATAGCTTTGTCTGCAGCGTCTGGTGGTTTATCGTGTTATAGAATATAGCTTTGTCTGCAGCTTCTGGTGGTTTATCGTGTCATAGAATATAGCTTTGTCTGCAGCTTCTGGTGGTTTATCGTGTCATAGAATATAGCTTTGTCTGCAGCGTCTGGTGGTTTATCGTGTTATAGAATATAGCTTTGTCTGCAGCTTCTGGTGGTTTATCGTGTCATAGAATATAGCTTTGTCTGCAGCGTCTGGTGGTTTATCGTGTTATAGAATATAGCTTTGTCTGCAGCTTCTGGTGGTTTATCGTGTCATAGAATATAGCTTTGTCTGCAGCGTCTGGTGGTTTATCGTGTTATAGAATATAGCTTTGTCTGCAGCTTCTGGTGGTTTATCGTGTCATAGAATATAGCTTTGTCTGCAGCGTCTGGTGGTTTATCGTGTTATAGAATATAGCTTTGTCTGCAGCTTCTGGTGGTTTATCGTGTTATAGAATATAGCTTTGTCTGCAGCTTCTGGTGGTTTATCGTGTCATAGAATATAGCTTTGTCTGCAGCTTCTGGTGGTTTATCGTGTCATAGAATATAGCTTTGTCTGCAGCGTCTGGTGGTTTATCGTGTCATAGAATATAGCTTTGTCTGCAGCTTCTGGTGGTTTATCGTGTCATAGAATATAGCTTTGTCTGCAGCTTCTGGTGGTTTATCGTGTCATAGAATATAGCTTTGTCTGCAGCTTCTGGTGGTTTATCGTGTCATAGAATATAGCTTTGTCTGCAGCTTCTGGTGGTTTATCGTGTCATAGAATATAGCTTTGTCTGCAGCTTCTGGTGGTTTATCGTGTCATAGAATATAGCTTTGTCTGCAGCGTCTGGTGGTTTATCGTGTCATAGAATATAGCTTTGTCTGCAGCTTCTGGTGGTTTATCGTGTCATAGAATATAGCTTTGTCTGCAGCTTCTGGTGGTTTATCGTGTCATAGAATATAGCTTTGTCTGCAGCTTCTGGTGGTTTATCGTGTCATAGAATATAGCTTTGTCTGCAGCTTCTGGTGGTTTATCGTGTCATAGAATATAGCTTTGTCTGCAGCGTCTGGTGGTTTATCGTGTCATAGAATATAGCTTTGTCTGCAGCTTCTGGTGGTTTATCGTGTCATAGAATATAGCTTTGTCTGCAGCTTCTGGTGGTTTATCGTGTCATAGAATATAGCTTTGTCTGCAGCTTCTGGTGGTTTATCGTGTCATAGAATATAGCTTTGTCTGCAGCTTCTGGTGGTTTATCGTGTCATAGAATATAGCTTTGTCTGCAGCTTCTGGTGGTTTATCGTGTCATAGAATATAGCTTTGTCTGCAGCGTCTGGTGGTTTATCGTGTCATAGAATATAGCTTTGTCTGCAGCTTCTGGTGGTTTATCGTGTCATAGAATATAGCTTTGTCTGCAGCTTCTGGTGGTTTATCGTGTCATAGAATATAGCTTTGTCTGCAGCGTCTGGTGGTTTATCGTGTCATAGAATATAGCTTTGTCTGCAGCTTCTGGTGGTTTATCATGTCATAGAATATAGCTTTGTCTGCAGCTTCTGGTGGTTTATCGTGTCATAGAATATAGCTTTGTCTGCAGCGTCTGGTGGTTTATCATGTCATAGAATATAGCTTTGTCTGCAGCTTCTGGTGGTTTATCGTGTCATAGAATATAGCTTTGTCTGCAGCGTCTGGTGGTTTATCGTGTCATAGAATATAGCTTTGTCTGCAGCTTCTGGTGGTTTATCGTGTCATAGAATATAGCTTTGTCTGCAGCTTCTGGTGGTTTATCGTGTCATAGAATATAGCTTTGTCTGCAGCTTCTGGTGGTTTATCGTGTCATAGAATATAGCTTTGTCTGCAGCTTCTGGTGGTTTATCATGTCATAGAATATAGCTTTGTCTGCAGCTTCTGGTGGTTTATCGTGTCATAGAATATAGCTTTGTCTGCAGCTTCTGGTGGTTTATCATGTCATAGAATATAGCTTTGTCTGCAGCGTCTGGTGGTTTATCATGTCATAGAATATAGCTGTGTCTGCAGCTTCTGGTGGTTTATCGTGTCATAGAAGATAGCTTTGTCTGCAGCGTCTGGTGGTTTATCATGTCATAGAATATAGCTTTGTCTGCAGCGTCTGGTGGTTTATCATGTCATAGAATATAGCTTTGTCTGCAGCGTCTGGTGGTTTATCGTGTCATAGAATATAGCTTTGTCTCCAGCTTCTGGTGGTTTATCATGTCATAGAATATAGCTTTGTCTGCAGCGTCTGGTGGTTTATCATGTCATAGAATATAGCTTTGTCTCCAGCTTCTGGTGGTTTATCGTGTCATAGAATATAGCTTTGTCTGCAGCGTCTGGTGGTTTATCATGTCATAGAATATAGCTTTGTCTGCAGCTTCTGGTGGTTTATCGTGTCATAGAATATAGCTTTGTCTGCAGCGTCTGGTGGTTTATCGTGTCATAGAATATAGCTTTGTCTGCAGAGTCTGGTGGTTTATCGTGTCATAGAATATAGCTTTGTCTGCAGCATCTGGTGGTTTATCATGTCATAGAATATAGCTTTGTCTGCAGAGTCTGGTGGTTTATCGTGTCATAGAATATAGCTTTGTCTGCAGCATCTGGTGGTTTATCATGTCATAGAATATAGCTTTGTCTGCAGCATCTGGTGGTTTATCATGTCATAGAATAAAGCTTTGTCTCCAGCTTCTGCTGGTCTATCGTGTCATAGAATATAGCTTTGTCTGCAGCGTCTGGTGGTTTATCATGTCATAGAATAAAGCTTTGTCTCCAGCTTCTGGTGGTCTATCGTGTCATAGAATATAGCTTTGCAGCTTCTGCTGGTCTATCGTGTCATAGAATATAGCTTTGTCTGCAGCGTCTGGTGGTTTATCATGTCATAGAATAAAGCTTTGTCTCCAGCTTCTGGTGGTCTATCGTGTCATAGAATATAGCTTTGTCTGCAGCATCTGGTGGTTTATCATGTCATAGAATATAGCTTTGTCTGCAGCATCTGGTGGTTTATCATGTCATAGAATAAAGCTTTGTCTCCAGCTTCTGGTGGTCTATCGTGTCATAGAATATAGCTTTGCAGCTTCTGCTGGTCTATCGTGTCATAGAATATAGCTTTGTCTGCGCGTCTGGTGGTTTATCATGTCATAGAATAAAGCTTTGTCTCCAGCTTCTGGTGGTCTATCGTGTCATAGAATATAGCTTTGCAGCTTCTGCTGGTCTATCGTGTCATAGAATATAGCTTTGTCTGCAGCGTCTGGTGGTTTATCATGTCATAGAATAAAGCTTTGTCTCCAGCTTCTGGTGGTCTATCGTGTCATAGAATATAGCTTTGCAGCTTCTGCTGGTCTATCGTGTCATAGAATATAGCTTTGCAGCTTCTGCTGGTTTATAGTATTGCATGCTGCACATAGATAAATAAAAGCCACTAAGATCTGCCTGTGTCATGGCCATCCTCGATTAGTTGTGTCAGCTTAAGAATTTGACTGCAGCATGATCTTCCAGGTCTGACACCTGCTTAAGCACCTTGTCTATCATGGTGGCCATACTTTTCACGATCATTCTTTCCAAACACTTGTACAGATGAGATAACCTGTCAGACATTCTTGGTTTCTGTTGAGATTTTTATCAGTCCAACCATATCTCCTCCAAACACTTTTACAGATGAGATAACCTGTCAGAAATTCTTGGTTTCTGTTGAGATTTTTATCAGTCCAACCATATCTCCTCCAAACACTTGTACAGATGAGATAACCTGTCAGAAATTCTTAGTTTCTGTTGAGATTTTTATCAGTCCAACCATATCTCCTCCAGATTTAAGGGATTTGCAGAGGTTGGATGCATGTGTTAAAAAGCTTGAGCATCCATTTGATGGTCCTGGTCCAACATTTTGTCCTCAAATCATCTTGGCTAGCTGCTTTGTTGTTCTTCATTTGATGTATTGCATCATTTAGTTCTTCTCAGTAGAAAGGTGTCACCAATAAGTCATTCTAATCTTGTCAATCCGGCTGGATCTTAGTTTGCTCTGTTTGTTTAACGGCGCTCCCATTCAGTAGCTATTGCTGGCTGACTATTTTGCTGGAGGTAACTTAGACCTGTAGGAGGAGCACTGGCTGGATCATTACTTAGATTCTGGATAAGTTTGAAGGGACATACACTATTTTGTTTCATGTCCAGGTCTTCCACAAGGTGAAAATACCATTTTTCTGTTTTCTAGTCTGAGGTGGCATATATGAGGTCTTCCACAGCATGGATGGTCTCCTCACAGAAGGGGCCATTTTTAAATAGTTGTTGATATTGCTTGTATAATGTCTTTGTCTTCGTTAAAGCCAGGAATTTACAGGTTTCTGCAGCCTCGATATGTGAGGTCCTTTCTGTTAGTTCAACAATTAAACAATATATAATAATGAAAGAATATAGCTACTGAGGTTCAAGAGATCTCAGTGACCAACTACTAGTATAGCTGCATACATTATATATGAACAAACCACATACCACACAATCAAGTGTCTACGAGAAAGTCATCATCTCAGCATGCATGAGTTTCAACTAGCACAACTAACAAACATGACAAACTCACTAACAACAAAATATATCAACAATTCAACTTGGCTGGCTGCCAGTTCAATGATAATTTGTCACATTGAGATGACAAACTTCTGATGTCAAACCTGCAGATACAAAAGTCGGAGAAATTGTTCATTTCAACAAACACTTTCATTTCTCAGATTATACAGTCAACCAAACATACTGACAAATGTTTGTGTCTTTGCCATATATATGCAAACATATTGATTGCAGAGATTAACACTTGGGGGGGCCAAGAGACTAAACATTGATCCAGGGATCAACACTTGGGGGCCAAGAGACTAAACATTGATCCAGAGATCAACACTTGGGGGGGGGGGGGGGCCAAGAGACTAAACATTGATCCATAGATCAACACTTGGGGGGGGGGCCCAAGAGACTAAACATTGATCCAGAGATCAACACTTGGGGGCCAAGAGACTAAACATTGATCCAGAGATCAACACTTGGGGGGGAGCCAAGAGACTAAACATTGATCCAGAGATCAACACTTGGGGGCCAAGAGACTAAACATTGATCCAGAGATCAACACTTGGGGGCCAAGAGACTAAACATTGATCCAGAGATCAACACTTGGGGGGGGGGGGGGGGCAAGAGACTAAACATTGATCCAGAGATCAACACTTGGGGGGGGGGGGGGGCAAGAGACTAAACATTGATCCAGAGATCAACACTTGGGGGCCAAGAGACTAAACATTGATCCATAGATCAACACTTGGGGGGGGGGGGGGGCCAAGAGACTAAACATTGATCCAGAGATCAACACTTGGGGGGTAGCCAAGAGACTAAACATTGATCCAGAGATCAACACTTGGGGGGTAGCCAAGAGACTAAACATTGATCCAGAGATCAACACTTGGGGGGGGGGGGCAAGAGACTAAACATTGATCCAGAGATCAACACTTGGAGGGGGCAAGAGACTAAACATTGATCCAGAGATCAACACTTGGGGGGGGGGACCCAAGAGACTAAACATTGATCCAGAGATCAACACTTGGAGGGGGCCAAGAGACTAAACATTGATCCAGAGATCAACACTTGGGGGCCAAGAGACTAAACATTGATCCAGAGATCAACACTTGGGGGGCCAAGAGACTAAACATTGATCCAGAGATCAACACTTGGGAGGCCAAGAGACTAAACATTGATCCAGAGATCAACACTGGGGGGGGCCAAGTGACTAAACATTGATCCAGAGATCAACACTTGGGGGCCAAGAGACTAAACATTGATCCAGAGATCAACACTTGGAGGGGGCCAAGAGACTAAACATTGATCCAGAGATCAACACTTGGGGGGGGGGGGGGGGCAAGAGACTAAACATTGATCCAGAGATCAACACTTGGAGGGGGCAAGGGACTAAACATATTGATCCAGATATCAACACTTGGGGGGGGGGGGGGGGGCAAGAGACTAAACATATGAACCTTAACCAACTATATAATAAAAAGCAACTAAGCAAAGTTGAGCAAAGGGGTAAGTAACCTCTTCACAGCAGGGGTAAGCAACCTCTTCAAACAACCGGTAAGGGGTAAGTAATCTCTTCACACAACCGGTAAGGGGTAAGCAACCTCTTCACACAACCGGTAAGGGGTAAGTAACCTCTTCACACAAGGGGTAAGTAACCTCTTCACATATGGGGTAAGTAACTACTTCACACAAGGGGTAAGTAACCTCTTCAAATAAGAGGTAAGCAAATGTCTCCTCATGATAAATATATATATTATCGCCAGCAAACATGTCCCCTACTTTATTGTATTATCTCCCTCAAAGATCTCTCTTCCTGTATTATCTCCAGCAAACATCTCTTTTTCTGCATTATGTCCAGCAAACATCTTTCTTCCTGTATTATCTCCAGCAAACATCTCTCTTCCTGTATTATCTCCAGCAAACATCTCTCTTCCTGTATTATCTCCACTAAACATATCTCTTCCTGTATTATCTCCAGCAAACATCTCTCTTCCTGTATTATCTCCAGCAAACATCTCTCTTCCTGTATTATCTCCAGCAAACATCTGTCTTCCTGTATTATCTCCAGCAAAAATCTCTCTTCCTGTATTATCTCCACTAAACATATCTCTTCCTGTATTATCTCCACTAAACATATCTCTTCCTGTATTATCTTCACTAAACATCTCTCTTCCTGTATTATCTCCACTAAACATATCTCTTCCTGTATTATCTTCACAAAACATCTCTCTTCCTGTATTATCTCTAGCAAACATCTCTCTTCCTGTATTATCTCCACTAAACATATCTCTTCCTGTATTATCTCCACTAAACATATCTCTTCCTGTATTATCTCCACTAAACATATCTCTTCCTGTATTATCTCCACTAAACATATCTCTTCCTGTATTATCTCCACTAAACATATCTCTTCCTGTATTATCTCCACTAAACATATCTCTTCCTGTATTATCTCCACTAAACATCTCTCTTCCTGTATTATCTCCACTAAACATCTCTCTTCCTGTATTATCTCCACTAAACATCTCTCCTCCTTTATTATCTCCACCCAACAACTCTCTTCCTGTATTATCTTCACCAAACATCTATCTTTGTGACATACTTGTGTATATATATATTATCTCCAGCAAACATCTCTCTTTATATATTATTGCAACAGTGTTATGTATCCGAGAGCATCTAACAAGACCAAAGACCAGGAAAAGCATAGAGTGTAGAAAGAACAGTTTATTCTCATGAATTTGGGGAAAACTAGGATTAAAACAACGCCATAGTCAAATGGACCGTGAGCCAGGAAATCGAGAGGCAAAATTGTTACTACTGAATGTCCCTTCATTGGCTGAGAGGAGAGAATGACAGAGTGACCATTAGGGTTTCACAGGGGAAGGAGCCAAATATGATTGACAGATGTTCGGTCTGCTCAGAGCCTGCATTGTAGTGAGGGGGCAAAAGAGGGTCCATAAAAAACAGAGCAGAGTAGATTTTAAGGGATTCTATTTCAGGAGCAGATCTAGAAGGCTTTCTCACTATATTTCAGGAGCATTGCTTTTGGAGTGAAATAGTGGCCCTTTTATGATCGAAGTGAGAACATATCTATAGTCTCCACAGTGAACGCTCGGATCTGTGGAGACAAAGGATAAGACAATGTACGAATACAGAATAGAGTTACGTATCTGGAGTCTCTACAGTGAATGCTCGAATCTGTGGGAACAAAAGACAAGAGAATATATGCATGCAGATATAAAGTGAGATGCATCTTAAGACTCCTAAGGGAACACACGCACAAACATTGTGAGAAGTTATCATTACGCGACACAGAACCGCGACCACTAAAGATCAACATAAGCACCAACTGCCAAGATGGGCACATGAGATTCCAGACAAGATAGTATTGAAGTAGATAAGACGAGATTTCTATAGCGTTTCATATGTATATTAGATTAGACTACAGAACTTGGTTGTATTGTTTCAAGTATTCCATCTAGTTCATACTAATATTCCCTGAGTTAGATAGATTCATAACTTTTTTATTTAATTATCGATGTGTAAGAATGCCTCTTTGTGTAATAAATAAATATTGTGTTTTATGTCTAACGCAAGTTTTATCGTCCAGTGTTAAATGTTGTAATGCTCTAGCTTACAATCCATAAGAAGCCCTGCTACGTTATCTCCACCAAACATCTCTTCCTATATTATCTCCACCAAACATCTCTTTTTCTATATTATCTCCACCAAACATCTCTTTTACTATATTATCTCCACCAAACATCTCTTTTACTATATTATCTCCACCAAACATTTCTTTTACTATATTATCCCCAACAAACATCTCTCTTACTATATTATCTCCACCAAACATCTCTTTCTATATTATCTCCACCAAACATCTCTTTTACTATATTATCCCCAACAAACATCTCTCTTACTTTATTATCTCCACCAAACATCTCTTCTACTATATTATCTCCACCAAACATCTCTTTTACTATATTATCTCCACCAAACATCTCTTTTACTATATTATCTCCACCAAATATCTCTTTTACTATATTATCTCCACCAAACATCTCTTTTACTATATTATCTCCACCAAACATCTCTTACTATATCCCCACCAAACATCTCTCTTACTATATTATCTCCACCAAACATCTCTTTTACTATATTATCTCCACCAAACATCTCTTTTACTATATTATCTCCACCAAACATCTCTTTTACTATATTATCCCCAACAAACATCTCTTACTATATTATCCCCACCAAACATCTCTCTTCCTATATTATCTCCATCAAACATCTCTTAATATATCCCCACCAAACATCTCTCTTACTATATTATCCCCACCAAACATCTCTTTTCCTATATTATCTCCACCAAACATCTCTCTTCCTATATTATCCCCAACAAACATCTCTTCCTATATTATCTCCACCAAACATCTCTTAATATATCCCCACCAAACATCTCTCTTACTATATTATCTCCACCAAACATCTCTCTTCCTATATTATCTCCACCAAACATCTCTCTTCCTATATTATCCCCACCAAACATCTCTCTTCCTATATTATCTCCACCAAACATCTCTTAATATATCCCCACCAAACATCTCTCTTACTATATTATCCCCACCAAACATCTCTCTTCCTATATTATCTCCACCAAACATCTCTTAATATATCCCCACCAAACATCTCTTTTACTATATTATCCCCAACAAACATCTCTTACTATATTATCCCCAACAAACATCTCTTACTATATTATCCCCAACAAACATCTCTTACTATATCCCCACCAAACATCTCTCTTACTATATTATCTCTACCAAACATCTTTCTTACTATATTATCTCTACCAAACATCTTTCTTACAATATTATCTCCACCAAACATCTTTCTTACTATATTATCTTCACCAAACATCTCCCTTCCAATATTATCTCCACCAAACATCTCCCTTCCAATATTATCTCCACCAAACATTTCCCATCCAATATTATCTCCACCAAACATTTCCCATCCAATATTATCTCCACCAAACATCTCCCATCCAATATTATCTCCACCAAACATCTCCCATCCAATATTATCTCCACCAAACATCTCCCTTCCAATATTATCTCCACCAAACATCTCCCATCCAATATTATCTCCACCAAACATCACTCTTCCTATATTATCTCCCCCAAACATCTCTTCCTGTATTATCTCCCTCAAACTTCTCTGTTCATGTATCCATCTCCCCCAAACATCTCTCTTCCCATATCATCTTCCCTAAACATCTCTCTTCATGTATCATCTCCCCCAAGCATCTCTCTTCCCATGTCATCTTCCCCAAACATCTCTCTTCAAGCTTTCCTTAATTAATAAATCAATAATGATCTTTTAGTCCCCAGTGGAGCACATCTTCAACAACTACACAGTTTGTTCTAGTTCTCTCTATAACCATGTTCCTCTCTGAGAGGCCTGTATCAATCTATCTTCTAAATGCGTTTTTTGGATCTATTCCTGGTCCCAAGACTAAGGGCTTCCTTCTGTTCCTGGTCCCAAGACTAAGGGCTTCCTTCTGTTCCTGGTCCCATGACTAAGGGTTTCCTTCTGTTTCTGGTCCCAAGACTAAGGGCTTCCTAAATGAGATAAAAATGAGTCATCAGTACAGATTTTGGTTGTCTCTGTTGGAGTCATTTGACCTTTTGACCTTCCTCTGCATTGGACGATTGAGTTATATTACTGATATTTCTTTTCTTTTATCCATTTCTGTAAAAAAATTTTATGGCCAGAACAATTGGATAGCTGGCTTCATGGCAAGTCCATTTAGTCGCTTCAAATGGCATGCTAGGCAGATTACAGCGTGACTGTTCACCTGTCAGACCTTAATAATGCTGATACTTCAAAGTCATTAAACAAATATTTGTCTCTGGAGATATGCAGACGGATACAACGATAGTTTTCTTACCACAAAGATTGTCGCCGTACTTGACGTATATGAAGCCATGATCACCAAAATCTTTGCCCCAAGAATTGCGAATGATGTAGTATGGAACATCACCTGTCAACGTATGCATACATAGTTATACATGGAACATCTCCTGTCAACGTATGCATACATAGTTATACGTGGAACATCTGTCAACGTGTGCATAGTTATATATATTATCCGCTTTTGCTACATAATTCTAAGACTCTATATTGGAGAGGAAGGGATACGACGACTGCAGTCTACTTGTGCATGATGCAAAACATTACTAAGGAGGGGTGTACTTGCTGCTAGCAACATCATCATTTCAAACCACAAGGAGCTACAGAAGTCACCAAGGAAAGAGAAAAGGTTTCCTGCAAGGTCAACTCCAATGGTTGCTTCATGATTCGACTATAGCAATCAAGGAATATATGACATAGATGTATCAATTACTTGGGTCAGTCACATTACTTTGATCAGTCACATTACTTGGGTCAGTCACTTTACTTGGGTCAGTCACATTACTTGGGTCAGTCATATTACTTGGGTCAGTCATATTACTTGGGTTAGTCAGTCCCATTACTTGGGTCAGTCCCATTACTTGGGCCAGTCACACTACTTGGGTCAGTCACATTACTTGGGCCAGTCACATTACTTGGGCCAGTCACACTACTTGGGTCAGTCACATTTCTTGGGTGTCACATTACTTGGGCCAGTCACACTACTTGGGTCAGTCAGATTACTTGGGCCAGTCACATTACTTGGGTCAGTCACATTACCTGTTAAGTCATATCCAACGATCTGGACAGCGTGGTTGATGTAGTCGGAGCAATGGAACTGGATGATGCCCCCAACATAATTGTGCCAAGTCGTGGCATCAACTGCTGCAGCTATTGGTCCATGTTCTACAAGAAGCTTGAGCATGTCCGACTCCCGCCCCACGAACCTAGCCAGCAAAAAGACAAATGGTAACGGCCATCAACAACAGAAGGCATCAAACATCTCACTGCGGATACTGTCACAAATAAGTAAAGGTATCCACTATGGATACTGTCACAAATAGGTAAAGGTATCCACTATGGATACTGTCACAAATAAATAAAATTATCCACTGAAGTGGAGACTTCATTGTATAAAGTCTTCGTTTTTGTGAGGAGAGGGTTCCCTTCCTCTACCAAGTGAGGAGAGGGTTCCCTTCCATTACCAAGTGAGGAGAGGGTTCCCTTCCATTACCAGGAGAGAGTTCCCTTCCATCACCAAGTGAGGAAAGGGTTCCCTTCCATCACCAAGTGAAAAAAGGGTTCCCTTCCATTACCAAGTGAGGAAAGAGTTCCCTTCCATTACCAAGTGAGGAAAGAGTTCCCTTCCATTACCAAGTGAGGGAGGGTTCTCTTCCTTTTCCAGGAGAGAGTTCCCTTCCATTACCAAGTGAGGGGAGGGCTCCCTTCCATTACCAAGTGAGGGGAGGGCTCCCTTCCATTACCAGGAGAGGGTTCCCTTCCATTACCAAGTGAGGGGAGGGTTCCCTTCCATTACCAGGAGAGGGTTCCCTTCCATTACCAAGTGAGGGGAGGGTTCCCTTCCAATACCAAGTGAGGGGAGGGTTCCCTTCCATTACCAAGTGAGGGGAGGGTTCCCTTCCATTACCAAGTGAGGGGAGGGTTCCCTTCCATTACCAAGTGAGGGGAGGGTTCCCTTCCATTACCAGGAGAGGGTTCCCTTCCATTACCAAGTGAGGGGAGGGTTCCCTTCCATTACCAGGAGAGGGTTCCCTTCCATTACCAAGTGAGGGGAGGGTTCCCTTCCATTACCAAGTGAGGGGAGGGTTCCCTTCCATTACCAGGAGAGGGTTCCCTTCCATTACCAGGAGAGGGTTCCCTTGCATTACCAGGAGAGGGTTCCCTTCCATTACCAGGAGAGGGTTCCCTTCCATTACCAGGAGAGGGTTCCCTTCCATTACCAAGTGAGAGGGTTCCCTTCCATTACCAAGTGAGAGGGTTCCCTTCCATTACCAAGTGAGAGCGTTCCCTTCCATTACCAAGTGAGAGGGTTCCCTTCCATTACCAGGAGAGGGTTCCCTTCCATTACCAAGTGAGAGGGTTCCCTTCCATTACCAAGTAACACAAACATACAGTCATGCCATCCAGCCTCTCTAATATATACCTTCTGTCGTTGTAGACCATATACAACTATTGACACATTACCTCTTTCCGTTTTGTCAGACGATAGTAATTGTGTTTTGAAAAAAAAAGATATGCAACTACAGTCCATGACGGTAACGAATGTGACTCGTAAGAGCAATCCGGGCAGAGAAGCATCTTCCACAGTGTGTGCAAGAAAAATCAGGACCGTTTGCAGCATTACATGGTGTGGCGTGTCTTCTCAAACTCTAGCCTATCAGCAATCAGTATCTCCTTTGTCTGTATTCCATGTTTAATCCTGCCCCTCCATGTAACACGATCCATGGCGTCCTGTTCCCATGATTCCACATCGATGCCTGCGTCATTCATATCCCGCTTGCATACATCCTTGTTCCGAAGTAGTGACCGGCCCAGAGACCTTTTCCCCAACTGTAATTCCCCATAGACAAGATATTTTAGTATTCTGTCATCATCCATCCTCCGTATGTGTCCCAGCCAGCGGAGCCTTCGAAGACTAAGCATGGACAAGATTGTGACAGTGCCTGTTCTCCCCAACTCCTCTGCATTGGTGATCTTGTCTTGCCACCCAACGCCCAGGATTCTGCGCAGGCACCTCATGTGATAGCTGTTTAGCCGTCTCCCCTGGTGCATGTAGGTAGACCATGTCTCACCGCTATAAAGAAGAGTGCTGAGGACACAGGCCTGATATTTTTATTTTAACAGTGAGCTTCTTGTTCTCCCAGACCCTTTTTGTTAATCTGCACATTGTTGTTGCTGCCTTTCCTATCCTGATATTGATCTCTTGGTACAGGGATAGTTTATTTTTGACTAAGGATCCCAAGTACGTAAAATAATCTACAACATCGAGAGCTTCATCATCAATGGAGATTACTGGTGGGTTGTTTGCACCCTGGACCATAACTTGTGTTTTCGTTTTGCTGATTGTTTACCCAAACTCACAGCAGACATATGAGAATGCAGATAGTAAGCTTTGCAGTTCCTCCTCTCAGTGAGTCGTCATTGCGGCATCATCCGCAAAGAGCAGTTCTCTCATCAGCACCCTGTTTATTTTGGTCTTGGCTTTCAGCCTTTGAGAATTGAATAGGCCACCATCTGTGCGAGAATGAATGAAGATATCACCTTCCTGGTCACGAAATGCATGAGAAGTGAGAAATATATTACAAAGTGGGTTGGAGCAAGTACACAGCCTTGCTTTACTCCGCACTTGATTGCAAACTCCTTGAGTGCTCCTAACCCTCTCTTACATGTTTGTATGATATGGTCAACATGGACATTATAGAAGTAACTGCGATCAAATGTCACTCCGAGGTATTTCCACCTGCCACACCTGTCGATGGTGCAACCACCAAAAGTGATGCCCGGGAGTTCAGCCTTTACTTTGGAATTATTTCAAGAGCACCATATCATGCAGGTCTTGTTCGGATTGATCTTGGAGCTTGAGTCCACGTACCACTGTGAGATTGCTTGCAAGGTTTCCTGAATGTCTTTGACCAACTCTTGCCTGTCTGAGCCAGTTCTGTACGTTAGGATGTCATCGGCAAATGTCAACATTCGTCATGTCACGGTGGGTTGAATGTTGGCCACTTTTATTGTGTAGATGTTGAATCATTGACACTAGCCCTAATATATACCTACATGTGTCTATGAGAGAAAACTGGTAATACTAGTGATGGCTGGTCAAGCAAACACGAAGCCACGAGCACTCAATCAGATGTGTTCTCCTTCCTTTGACATATGAAGGTATTGATCAGTGATTAGACACGGAAAAATTGCATAACATTAATGACATAAGTCAGCTCAACGAATGACGTAACTCAGCTCAACGAATGACGTAACTCAGCTCAACGAATGACGTAACTCAGCTCAACGAATGACATAATGTGATAAAGATATCCAGATTTGCTGAAATACAAATCTGAAATTAAAAAATGAAAGTAGAAAAATGCATGAGCTCCGTCGATGTTGTCCAGGAATGACCATGATATTTAGCATATTTAGTAGATGGATCGAGTTCACGTAAATTGGAACTTCTGATAATGAGGTCAGACTGTAGAACATCTTACAGAGGTCAGAGGTCAAACTGTGGAACATCTTACAGAGGTCAAACTGTGGAACATCTTACAGAGGTCAGACTGTAGAACATTTTGCAGAGGTCAGACTGTAGAACATCTTACATAGGTCAGACTGTAGAACATCTTACAGAGGTCAGACTATAGAACATCTTACAGAAGTTAGCCTGTAGAACATCTTATATCACAGATACATAGTCCAGATTATGGGACACAAATCTTTCAGCTTCCAATAGGGAACCAACCACAGACTATTTCTTCTCTAACCTAGAGACCAACCACAGACTATTTCTTCTCTAACCTAGAGACCAACTACAGACTATTTCTTCTCTAACCTAGAGACCAACCACAGACTATTTCTTCTCTAACCTAGAGACCAACTACAGACTATTTCTTCTCTAACCTAGAGACCAACCACAGACTATTTCTTCTCTAACCTAGAGACCAACTACAGACTATTTCTTCTCTAACCTAGAGACCAACCACAGACTATTTCTTCTCTAACCTAGAGACCAACCACAGACTATTTCTTCTCTAACCTAGAGACCAACTACAGACTATTTCTTCTCTAACCTAGAGACCAACCACGGACTATTTCTTCTCTAACCTGTTACAGGAATAATCTTTTACAAAAATACGAGGCACGGAGGGAGGCACTGTTTTACAGTTGTCTGTGCGATCAGTCAGAGGATACAGGCTTTCATTGACAACTCCATTCTGAAAAAGAAATGTTGAAATTGGTGAGGTTCTGATGAGCAGTCTTGATGTGGCTAATAAAAATCTCAAATATACAATACATGGAACAAACATATACAATATATGGAACAAACATATACAATACATGGAACAAACATATACAATACATGGAACAAACATATACAATACATGGAACAAACATATACAATACATGGAACAAACATATACAAATATATCAATCATAGGAATGTCCAAAACAGCATTTCAAAGACAGTCTTAAGAAGTACCATATGTGCTGTCACATAGACATTGAAACCTGGGAAAACCTGGCTCAAAATCGTTCACCTTGGAAAAGTGTGGCCACAGATAATGTTGAAATCAGCGAAGGCCTCCATGTTCAGGAAGCTCAGGATAGATCAGGAAGTCTAGAACAAGGGGAATACCAGAGGCAGTCACAGATGATGTTTGCCATCTGGGATGATGATGTTGGTTCTCATCAACGACAGATTATTATTATATATATAGTAGTCCCTTTCAGCCATGACTGACAATAGGATGGTAAGACCTTCAAGTGGACAATAAAATTATGCTATAATCTTTTTTGTTTACTTTCTCCTTGCAGCAGAGTTGTCGTTTCACTTCGTTGTGTTGCTAGAACTTCTTTTCACCAAGCGTTAGGTCGTCTTTCATGGTACATCTCCACTTGGATCAGTCTGCAGTTTCGTCTTCCCAGGATGTCATGCCCAGGGTCTTCATGTCAAGCTTGCACACATCTTTGAACCTCAACTGTGCATGGCCAACTGTTCTCTTGTCATCCGCCAACTGCCTATAGAGAATACGACGAACATGACCAAGCTATCGTAGTCTTCGCTGCCTAAGTAGAGTGTATTTGCTTGGGAGACCAGTGCGAGAGTGTACTTCCGCATTTGTCACTCTGTCCCTCCATGTAATTCCAAGAATGGATCGCAGGCACCATAGGTGGAAGGTGTTAAGCCTGTGCTCTTGTTTGACATAAGTTGTCCAAGTCTGGCTGCCACATAGAAGTGTGCTGACGTCACATAAGTTGTCCAATTCTCGCTGACATATAGAAGTGTGCTGACGTCACATAAGTTTTCCAAGTCTCGCTGCAATATAGAAGTGTGCTGACGTCACATAAGTTTTCCAAGTCTCGCTGCAATATAGAAGTGTGCTGACGTCACATAAGTTGTCCAATTCTGGTTGCCATATAGAAGTGTGCTGACATAACATAAGTTGTCCAATTCTGGCTGCCATATAGAAGTGTGCTGACGTCACATAAGTTTTCCAAGTCTGGCTGCCACATAGAAGTGTGCTGACGTTACATAAGTTGTCCAATTCTGGCTGCCATATAGAAGTGTGCTGACGTCACATAAGTTGTCCAATTCTGGCTGCCATATAGAAGTGTGCTGACGTCACATAAGTTTTCCAAGTCTGGCTGCCATATAGAAGTGTGCTGACGTCACATAAGTTTTCCAAGTCTGGCTGCCATATAGAAGTGTGCTGACGTCACATAAGTTGTCCAATTCTGGCTGCCATATAGAAGTGTGCTGACGTCACATAAGTTTTCCAAGTCTGGCTGCCATATAGAAGTGTGCTGACGTCACATAAGTTGTCCAATTCTGGCTGCCATATAGAAGTGTGCTGACGTCACATAAGTTTTCCAAGTCTGGCTGCCATATAGAAGTGTGCTGACGTCACATAAGTTTTCCAAGTCTGGCTGCCATATAGAAGTGTGCTGACGTCACATAAGTTGTCCAATTCTGGCTGCCATATAGAAGTGTGCTGACGTCACATAAGTTTTCCAAGTCTGGCTGCCATATAGAAGTGTGCTGACGTCACATAAGTTGTCCAATTCTGGCTGCCATATAGAAGTGTGCTGACGTTACATAAGTTGTCCAATTCTCGCTGCCACATAGAAGTGTGCTGACGTCACATAAGTTGTCCAAGTCTCGCTGCCATATAGAAGTGTGCTGACGTCACATAAGTTGTCCAAGTCTCGCTGCCATATAGGAGTGTGCTGACGTCACATAAGTTGTCCAAGTCTCGCTGCCATATAGAAGTGTGCTGACGTCACATAAGTTGTCCAAGTCTCGCTGCCATATAGGAGTGTGCTGACGTCACATAAGTTGTCCAAGTCTCGCTGCCCAATAGAAGTGTGCTGACGTCACATGCATTGTATACCATGGTCTTGATTTTAATTGTCAGTTTCTGGTATTTCCAAACACGCGTTGTGAGGTGAGCAAATGTAGCACAGCTTTGTCAATGCGATTGTCTATTTCTGGGTCTAGAGAGAGCTTGTCGTTCATGGAGGATCCCAGGTATGTGGATTGGTGCACAGCTGCCAATCTAGAAATATTGATGCTAAGAGTTGGCGTAGCATCTACTTCCTGTCCCAGAACATTTGTCTTGTTGAGACTTATTGTGAGGCCACAATCTTTGCCAGCCTGGGAGAAGCGATCCATCAATCTCTGAAGTTCCTGCTGACTGTGGGTGACAATTGCAGCATCATCAGCGAAAACCAAGACCCTGTTGGTGACCTCCCTTATCTTCATTTTGACCTTGACCCTTGCAAGGTTAAACAGCTGACCATCCAACCTGGTGTGAAGGCAGATGCCTTCATTTGCGTTACCAAATGCATGCTTCAGTAACAGAGCAAAGAAAATTCTGAACAGTGCCGGGGCCAGAACACAGACCTGCTTAACACCACTTGGAATTCAAATTGGCTGAATCATGGAACGATTTGATTAGTCGTATCAGTTTGTTTGGGCAGCTCATTTTAGAGAGGATCTTTGATCTTTCAGACCTGAATCCACACTGTGATTCCAGATACACACGGTCCAGACCTGAATCCACACTGTGACTCCAGACACACACGATCCAGACCTGAATCCACACTGTGATTCCAGATACACACGGTCCAGACCTGAATCCACACTGTGACTCCAGACACACACGGTCCAGACCTGAATCCACACTGTGACTCCAGATACACATGCTCAGCCAATTTATGTAATCGTAGTAAGATTACTCTGGCAAAGATATGGCCTACAACACTGAGTTGAGAGACACCTCCACAGTTATTACAGTCACTTCTATCAGTATTGTTCTTGTATAATGTTACTATCTGGGCATCTTTCATATCTTAAGGTATAGTGGCCTCTTTCCAGCACTGACATAACATCATATACAGTGGTTGCAAAAGTGTATCTTAACTTAACGTCTTTATACTGGTTTAGAGGACTCAGCAGAGTCTGTAAACAACCAGTTACATTTACATTACCTCCTTGCTCTAAAAGCTATGCGCATCCAATTTATTCTTAAATGCATTAACTGTTCCTGCCTCCCCTACCTCCTGTGGCAATGCATTCCAAGCATTCACCACTCTCTGACTAAAAAAAATATTTCCTAATATCTAATCTGGACCTCTCTTTAGTCAACTTGTAGCTATGCCCTCTTGTTATTGTGGGTGGCTGTATTTTTAAAAACTTGTTATAGTCTAATTTATCCATTCCTCTGATCATCTTATAAACCTGTATTAAGTCACCACGAATTCTTCTCACTTCTAGACACTGTAGGCTGGTTTTTCTGAGTTTTTCCTCATAACTGTAATTCTGGAATCCCACTATCAGCTTTGTCGCTCTTCTTTGTATTCTTTCCAGCATGTTTATATCCCCTCTATGATAAGGACTCCACACTTGTACACAGTACTCCAATCTAGGTTTAACTAATGCTTTATACAGTTTGACTATCTTGACAGCGTTTGATCAAATCAGGTGGGATTCCATCATTGTCCGGTGCTCTGACCAGCGAAAGCTGTCAGACTTTATTAAGATCTTCTAACAATGGTTTGATGTCAAACTGGCATAGCTTATGACAGTGTCAAGGGCTGTGGGAGTGACAGTCAATACTCATTTGCATAATGACAAGCTTTTTGTTGCACCTGGCTTCTAGGGAACTTGAAGTTGGCAAGGTGCCCTTCATTTGGAAGAGGCTTGTATTTAATCAGAGCAGAGCGCTTGGCCTCAATGACGAGTGTCAAAACTTTCGCTTCAAACCAGTCATCTGATTAACAGTTCTTCTTCCAAATGTAGCAAGTGCAGGATTGTGTATGACATTTCAAAGATGCTGCCAGGTCTGTCTAACAGTGGTGTCATGATGTTGGATATTGAGAGTTTCCTGAAAAGCATTGTGAAATCTTTTGATCAGCGTAGGGTTTGACATTCTACTTGCGTCGATGCGTGGCTTGCCTTTGCTTCTGATGTGATGGAACTTCTTTGGCTGCAATTTTATTTTACAGCGAACCAAGGAATGATCAGTGTCACAGTCTGCACTATGGTAAGTTCGCGTCATGAGTACATGCTTAAGGAGAGATCTTCTTACAAGAATTAGATGCAGCTGATGCCAATGCTTTGACCATGGGTGCATCCACGATACCTTATGTTGGGGATTTGGTCTGAGAATAAGAGTTGGTCACACAAAGTTCATGGTAGGCACAGAGCTCTAGGAGCCACTGGCCATTTTCGTTAATTTTTCCAACTCCAAACTTGCCAAGACACGAAGACCACGTGTCGAGATCAGCGCCCATTCTAGCGCTGAAGTCACCTCGTAGAACAAGATGTTCTTGACTATGGATACTTCTAATGGTCGCTGGTAAATCATCATAGAACTCATCTTTGTCTTCAGGTGTGGAGCACAAGGTAGGTGCATATACACTGACAAGGGTGACGGAACCTACTGTGGTATGTAGACGAAGAGTAAGCAGGCATTCTGGACCATTCACGCCTGGTTCAGGTCATCCCGTAACTGGTGAGGTCGTTAGGGCACACATGAAGACACCCTCACAACCCCACGCCACCCTTCTCTGTCAGCGGCCGCTGCCTGTGCCTCTTCTGGTCGGAGGTTGGTCCATTCTTTTATGTTGTCCTCCCACCTCTTTTTGGGCCAGCCTCTTTGTCGTCTGCCTTGCACCTTTCCATGGAGGATCGTATTTGCAAGACCATTCGGCTTGGCTTCGTTCGTTCTCAATCTCCCACTACCAAATCCTAAAAGGGCTTAAGTAACAGAATGTAGTCCAGAGAACGGAATGCGTTGTGTCATAGTTTACAGCTTGACTGCGATATTTGCACCTTTCGGTCCAACACATCCAACTTGAGCAAGCATTTTTTGAGTACCTGGTTAACATTCCCTCTCCGATCCCTTCTCCTTAGCCAGTCTGCCCTGCTGCAGCCTGTTATCCAGGATCACCGCATGGAGGTGTAGAAGTGTCTTGGCAGCTTTGTTTCGCTGGCCCTGACGCTAGCAGTCAGCTATGGGTCGCTGACCACTGCAGCTCATGCGCTGCTCAGCATCTTGATCCCTTGTTTGTTTATTTAACCCCCAACAGAAAAACAACAAATGCTGTACCGGGGATTCGATCTGCTTCTCGTCTTGTCAGCAGGCAGGCAGTAAACCATTCAGCCTCATAGAACATATATTCATGAATAATTACCAATTGTGCCCACTTGGACGCTTCAAAGATGTCCCCTCCCTTACATCCATTGTTGTCATGATCACAGTCAATTAACTGCTGTACGCTGAGCTCTGGCACAGAGCTCTGGGATTTGTACATGACAGCAAACATACTTTCAATAGTTTCCACAATACTGAATGACCTGAGGAAGGGAAGCAATAGACCTATTATAAACATACTTTCAATAGTTTCCACAATACTGAAAGACCTGAGGAAGGGAATCAATAGACCTATTATAAACATACTTTCAATAGTTTCCACAATACTGAAAGACCTGAGGAAGGGAATCAATAGACCTATTATGACAAGATTATATGAATGTAAGCAAGACTCCCTCCATGAGCCCATAACCGGGAGGAATGATTAGACCCATTGCATCATATTATGTATATAGTAAAAGGAGGATGCAATATAACAAATGCACACAGTTGAAACCAATACTAAACCTACAAAATATGTTTGTACTACGAGAATAGTTAACACGAATCCTCATGTGGCATGTCCTTTGCAGAACATTGCTCCAATCACAGCCCGTCTGAAAGAAGCTTGATCTCTTGAAAATATCCAGCCTGCTCCAGAGTCATGCCCAAGCATTCCTTGACATCCTGGTGCCATTACCTTCTTGGTCTGCCTGTCTTGCCTTGCACCATAGCTTCCACTAACCTTCTCTCAAAACTGTTTTGTCTTTTGACGTGGCCAAAGTATTTTAATTTTCTGTTCACGATGGAATGAACCAGTTTTCCTCTGTGCCCAACTCTTGTCCAATGTCTGAACCAGTTCTCCTCTGTGCCCAACTCTTGTCCAATGTCTGAACCAGTTCTCCTCTGTGCCCAACTCTTGTCCAATGTCTGAACCAGTTCTCCTCTATGCCCAACTCTTGTCCAATGTCTGAACCAGTTCTCCTCTACGCCCAACTTTTGTCCTGAACCAGTTCTCCTCTATGCCCAACTCTTGTCCTGAACCAGTTCTCCTCTCCGCCCAACTCTTGTCCAATGTCTCAACCAGTTCTCCTCTATGCCCAACTCTTGTCCAATGTCCGAACCAGTTTTCCTCTACGCCCAACTCTAGTCCAATGTCTGAACCAGTTCTCCTGTATGCCCAACTCTTGTCCAATGTCTGAACTAGTTTTCCTGTATGCCCAACTCTTGTCCAATGTCTGAACCAGTTCTCCTCTACGCCCAACTCTTGTCCAATGTCTGAACTAGTTTTCCTGTATACCCAACTCTTGTCCAATGTCTGAACTAGTTTTCCTGTATGCCCAACTCTTGTCCAATGTCTGAACCAGTTCTCCTCTGTGCCCAACTCTTGTCCAATGTCTGAACTAGTTCTCCTCTGTGCCCAACTCTTGTCCAATGTCTGAACTAGTTCTCCTCTGTGCCCAACTCTTGTCCAATGTCTGAACTAGTTCTCCTCTGTACCCAACTCTTGTCCAATGTCTGAACCAGTTCTCCTCTGTGCCCAACTCTTGTCCAATGTCTGAACTAGTTTTCCTGTATGCCCAACTCTTGTCCAATGTCTGAACCAGTTCTCCTCTGTGCCCAACTCTTGTCCAATGTCTGAACTAGTTCTCCTCTGTGCCCAACTCTTGTCCAATGTCTGAACTAGTTCTCCTCTGTGCCCAACTCTTGTCCAATGTCTGAACTAGTTCTCCTCTTTACCCAACTCTTGTCCAATGTCTGAACCAGTTCTCCTCTGTGCCCAACTCTTGTCCAATGTCTGAACTAGTTCTCCTCTGTGCCCAACTCTTGTCCAATGTCTGAACTAGTTCTCCTCTGTGCCCAACTCTTGTCCAATGTCTGAACTAGTTCACCTCTACGCCCAACTCTAGTCCAATGTCTGAACCAGTTCTCCTCTACGCCCAACTCTTGTCCAATGTCTGAACTAGTTTTCCTGTATGCCCAACTCTTGTCCAATGTCTGAACCAGTTCTCCTCTGTGCCCAACTCTTGTCCAATGTCTGAACTAGTTCTCCTCTGTGCCCAACTCTTGTCCAATGTCTGAACTAGTTCTCCTCTGTGCCCAACTCTTGTCCAATGTCTGAACTAGTTCTCCTCTGTACCCAACTCTTGTCCAATGTCTGAACCAGTTCTCCTCTGTGCCCAACTCTTGTCCAATGTCTGAACCAGTTCTCCTCTATACAAAACTCTTGTCCAATTTCTGAACTAGTTTTCCTGTATGCCCCAACTCTTGTCCAATGTCTGAACCAGTTCTCCTCTATACCCAACTCTTGTCCAATGTCTGAACTAGTTTTCCTCTGTGCCCAACTCTTGTCCAATGTCTGAACTAGTTTTCCTGTATACCCAACTCTTGTCCAATGTCTGAACTAGTTTTCCTCTGTGCCGAACTCTTGTCCAATGTCTGAACTAGTTTTCCTGTATACCCAACTCTTGTCCAATGTCTGAACTAGTTTTCCTGTATACCCAACTCTTGTCCAATGTCTGAACTAGTTTTCCTCTGTGCCCAACTCTTGTCCAATGTCTGAACTAGTTTTCCTGTATAAAGAACTCTTGTCCAATGTCTGAACTAGTTTTCCTGTATACCTAACTCTTGTCCAATGTCTGAACTAGTTTTCCTGTATACCCAACTCTTGTCCAATGTCTGAACTAGTTCTCCTCTGTGCCCAACTCTTGTCCAATGTTTGAACTAGTTTTCCTGTATACCCAACTCTTGTCCAATGTCTGAACTAGTTCTCCTCTATGCCCAACTCTTGTCCAATGTCTGAACTAGTTTTCCTGTATGCCCAACTCTTGTCCAATGTCTGAACTAGTTTTCCTCTGTGCCCAACTCTTGTCCAATGTCTGAACCAGTTCTCCTCTGTGCCCAACTCTTGTCCAATGTCTAAACTAGTTTTCCTCTATACCCAACTCTTGTCCAATGTCTGAACTAGTTTTCCTCTGTGCCCAACTCTTGTCCAATGATCTGAACTAGTTTTCCTCTGTGCCCAACTCTTGTCCAATGTCTGAACTAGTTTTCCTCTGTACCCAACTCTTGTCCAATGTCTGAACTAGTTTTCCTCTGTGCCCAACTCTTGTCCAATGTCTGAACTAGTTTTCCTGTATACCTAACTCTTGTCCAATGTCTGAACTAGTTTTCCTGTATACCCAACTCTTGTCCAATGTCTGAACTAGTTTTCCTGTATACCCAACTCTTGTCCAATGTCTGAACTAGTTCTCCTCTATGCCCAACTCTTGTCCAATGCCTGAACTAGTTTTCCTGTATATTGAACTCTTGTCCAATGTCTGAACTAGTTTTCCTCTGTGCCCAACTCTTGTCCAATGTCTGAACTAGTTTTCCTGTATGCCCAACTCTTGTCCAATGTCTGAACTAGTTCTCCTCTCCGCCCAACTCTTGTCCTGAACTAGTTCTCCTCTATACCGAACTCTTGTGGAATGTCTTCATTCTTCAATTTTTCGGCCCATGGTGTTCTGATGACCTTTCTACAACATTTTGACTCAAGGGACTTGATTATTTTTCTTCAGGTTTGGGTAACTGTCCATGTTTCACAGTCATATTCTGCCACAGGAAAAACACTGGTTCACAAAATTGTCCTTTTGTTGGTGTGCTGGTGTTCTGTCATAGTTTCTTCAGGTTACGATAACTTAACTTAACTTATCATCTTTATACTGGTTTAGAAGACCCTGTAGAGTCTGTATACAACCATGTTGATTAACACTAATACTATACCCAAAATATATGTAAACTACAAGAATATAGTTAACACTAATTCTGTACAACAACATATATTTTTGTCAATGGCAATCTTGTCAACTCCATGAACACCCTGCATGGCCACCTGGGCACTATTGGAAGTCCGTTAGGCCGCCAACTCCATGAACACCCTTCATGGTGTCTATAACCAACAGAGGCTTCCATATATCCTGTCTGGTCCTCATCCTGCTCAAAGGTTCCAAAACATGGACTATTCTGCAGAACGATCAGAAGTGCACTGAAACCTTCCACATGAACAGCCAGAGGCCCATTCTTGTGATCCACTGGTAGGCTATGACTGGATCATAAACAGTGACGTCACCTGACGGACAGGCCTCAAGAACACATTCACCAAGATAAGCTGTTTGGGCCTTGACGAGGACGTCCCCATCCACCAGTTCTTGAAGCAGGCCTTGACCTCAAGGATGGAAAACGATCCTCTCCATCATGGTCCCATCTGTCCATGCACCACTGGTAAAGTCAAAGACATTCTCCTCGTTGGATGCAGTCTGGAGATCAGGCACTCATAGAGTTCATGAACAGTTGGTGCAACCAGGCCTTGTCGCCTAAGTGGACTACATACCAACCTAATACAATGCCCAGAATATATGTACGCTAATACCATCAGTTAAAACTATAACCAGAATATATGTACACTTGCATACCATCAGTTAAAACTATACCCAGAACATATGTACGCTTGCATACCATCAGTTAAAACTATACCAAGAATATATGTACACTTGAATACCATCAGTTAAAACTATACCCAGAATAAATTATACCCAGGATATATGCATACAAGAAAAGAATAAAGTAAACAAACACTTTACCAACAAGCGCCACATTTCCCTTGGTCCCGGATGCCAGTTAGGACACCTTTTTCTCTCCTAAAAATAATAAAAGTTACTTGTCACAACGGTAACAATAATGGCAGTTAACAGAAACTTAAACTTGGATGAGTCAGTTCATACTTGTCTCAGACTGCTCCTATGGCAGTTCATACTTGTCTCAGACTGCTTCTATGGCAGTTCATACTTGTCTCAGACTGCTCCTATGGCAGTTCATACTTGTCTCAGACTGCTCCTATGGCAGTTCATACTTGTCTCAGACTGCTCCTATGGCAGTTCATACTTGTCTCAGACTGCTCCTATGGCAGTTCATACTTGTCTCAGACTGCTCCTATGGCAGTTCATACTTGTCTCAGACTGCTCCTATGGCAGTTCATACTTGTCTCAGACTGCTCCTATGGCAGTTCATGCTTGGTTCAGACTGCTTCCATTTGGTTTTTAACACTTTTGAAATGTCAATTATTCAGCTTCTTCTTTGTTAATTCTCATGCTCCCACTACCAAGCCCTGAACGTCCTCAAACTCCCGCTACCAAGCCCTGAACGTCCTCAAACTCCCGCTACCAAGCCCTGAACGTCCTCAAACTCCCGCTACCAAGCCCTGAACGTCCTCAAACTCCCACTACCAAGCCCTGAACGTCCTCAAACTCCCGCTACCAAGCCATGAACGTCCTCAAACTCCCACTACCAAGCCCTGAACGTCCTCAAACTCCCGCTACCAAGCCCTGAACGTCCTCAAACTCCCACTACCAAGCCCTGAACGTCCTCAAACTCCCGCTACCAAGCCCTGAACGTCCTCAAACTCCCACTACCAAGCCCTGAACGTCCTCAAACTCCCGCTACCAAGCCATGAACGTCCTCAAACTCCCACTACCAAGCCCTGAACGTCCTCAAACTCCCGCTACCAAGCCCTGAACGTCCTCAAACTCCCACTACCAAGCCCTGAACGTCCTCAAACTCCCACTACCAAGCCATGAACGTTCTCAAACTCCCGCTACCAAGCCCTGAACGTTCTCAAACTCCCACTACCAAGCCATGAAAAGGACTTGTTGTCCAGAGAATGGAATGTGTTGTGTCATAGTTTACAGCTTGCCTGCAATATTTGCAGCTTTTCGGTCCAACACATCTGACTTCAATAATTCAAGCTAGGATTCTCTTTATCATACAATATCTGTGGAGCCTAATGATATTGGGAGGAATGTTTGTCATTCACCATCAGTAACTTAACTTGACGTCTTTATACTGGTTTAGAAGACTCTTCAGAGTCTGTAAACTACCAGTTTATTTTAGTTCACCTTGCTCTTAAAGCTATGTGCATCCAATTTGTTCTTAAATGCATTAATTGTCCCTGCCTCCACTACTTCCTGTGGCAATGCATTCCAAGCATTCACCACTCTCTGACTAAAAAAATATTTCCTAATATCTAACATAGACCTTTCTTTAGTTAATTTGTAGCTATGTCCTCTTGTTCTTGTAGGTGGTTGTATTTTTGAAAAACTTGTTATAGTCTAATTTATCTGTTCCTTTTATTATCTGTATTAAATCACCTCGAATTCTTCTCTCTTCTAGACACTGTAGGCCGGTTTTTCTCTTTCGTCATAACTATAATTCTGGAATCCCACTATCAGCTTTATTGCTCTTTTTTGTATCCTTTCCAGCATGTTTATATCTCTTCTACAATATAGACTCCACACCTGTACATAGTACTTCAATCTAGGTCTCACTAATGCTTTATACAGTTTGATTATATGTAACAGATCTCTGTAGAGCAGAAGAGATTGGGGCTGGAGACTTATTCTCAGAGAGTCAAAATTGGCTGAGAAAGTATTTGGATATCTCAACTGGTTTTTTCCAATTCAGTATCTTAACTCAGACAAGGGCAGGTCAATCTAAGGTTACAAGGGCAGGTCAATCTAAGGTTACAAGGGTAAGTCAATCTAAGGCTACAACAAGGGCAGGTCAATCTAAGGTTACAACAAGGGTAGGTCAATCTAAGGTTACAACAAGGGCAGGTCAATCTAAGGTTACAACATGAACAGGTCAATCTAAGGTTACAACATGAACAGGTCAATCTAAGGTTACAACATGGGCAGGTCAATCTAAGGTTACAACAAGGGCAGGTCAATCTAAGGTTACAACAAGGACAGGTCAATCTAAGGTTACAAGGGCAGGTCAATCTAAGGTTACAAGGGCAGGTCAATCTAAGGTTACAAGGGCAGGTCAATCTAAGGTTACAAGGACAGGTCAATCTAAGGTTACAAGGGCAGGTCAATCTAAGGTTACAAGGGCAGGTCAATCTAAGGTTACAACAAGGGTAGGTCAATATAAGGTTACAAGGGCAGGTCAATCTAAGGTTACAGCAAGGGCAGGTCAATTTAAGGTTACAACAAGGGTAGGTCAATCTAAGGTTACAATAAGGGTAGGTCAATCTAAGGTTACAAGGGCAGGTCAATCTAAGACCGGTATTTATGCTAGAACTCCAGGAATGGGTTAGAAGGCTCGATGAAACAGCTCTTGACTCTGGTATGGAGATAAATGCTGGAAATACAAAATTAATGACCAATAACACTGAGGGCTTCAACAGCAGGATAAAAGCTAATGACCAGGAACTCGAAGTGGTTGACCGTTTTAAATATATGTGTTCGATTGTCAGTGATGAACGATCACAAATGTTAGGTGTTGGCCAGAATAGCAGAGACAATAGCGGCGCTTGCACATGTAACATTTCCAGCCTGAGCATGAGCGTTTAGGACAGGGGTGATGTGGTTGCTGAGAACAAAGGTACCTGAATGTGTGCCAAGGTCACTCTCTGTCTGGTCACTACGCCAAGTCATTCACCGTCTCAACAAAGGAAAGAATGTGCAGGTAAATACTGACCACTGGCGTTCTGATTTGGGTATTGGGGGGGGGGGGGGGGCGGAGGGGGGGAGAGGGAGGGGTGAGTGACAGGAGAGCAGCGGAGCTTGTTGCGATAGATGAGTGACAGGTGTTCAGAGTAATTCGTTCCAATAACGACTGAATAGAGCCATCCCCCTGAGATCCATTGGTTAGCTCTGATACTGCTTGAGAGTATATCTTCTTCTTCTTCTTCGTTCGTTCTCAATCTCCCACTACCAAACCCTGAAAGGGCTTAAGTAGCAGAATGCAGTCCAGAGAACGGAATACGTTGTGTCGTAGTTTACAGCTTGACTGTGATATTTGCACCTTTCGGTCCAACACATCCAACTTCAGCAAGCATTTTGTTAGTACCGGGCTAGCATTCCCTTCTCCTTAGCCAGTCTGCCCTTTTGCAGCCTGTTATCCAGGATCACCGCATGGAGGTGTAGAAGGGTCTTGGCAGCTATGGTTCGCTGGCCCTGACGCTAGCAGTCAGCTATGGGTCGCTGACCACTGCAGCTCATGCGCTGCTCAGCATCTTGATCCCGCTTGAGAGTATATAACACTAGCCAAAGTTTACCTCAAGCAGGCTGGCATGCAGAGGGAATGAGTGAATGTAGATAGGAGTCTGTTTAGCTCACCGATTTGATAGAGGAGCGATTGATAGACTGTTGTACAAATGTTAGAGATAGAACAGGATCGCTCAAACAGCATATGCCATTGAATCAGGGCCAGCCGCTCAAATAGGTGTGTGTGGGTGTTTTGTATTAATAGGTAATCTGAACGTGTGTTGTACGCAGGACACCTTGTGAACGAAGTATGTCCTGACGAGTTAAGCGAGTGTGTAGATCGACTAGGTGAGATCTAGATGGGTGTGTGATGTGTGTACGGCAATAGAACTGGGTTTTGATAGTTGAGAATTCCATCAATAGCTACTGCTTAAAATTTCCGCTTTAGTTAATATTTATATTAACATATATATAATATAGGAATATTTAGTTAAGATGATATGTATTGTATTGTGTTTGTAATTTCACTTCTCATTTTTCTAGTATGAGTATTATATAATAAATAGGCCATCTGCTGTGTGCTACGTCATTTGCTGTGTGTGGTCATGGATGATGTGGTTGAGTATGGTAACGTTTAACTTAGAATAGCCCTAGGGCAAACAGTGGGATCTGCTACACACGGCTTAACCAAATCTGGCAAGATAAACAGTTAGCACTATGAACAAAAATCAGATTAATGCGTACACTGGTCCTGTCAATATTCCTCTATGCTTGTGAGACATGGACAGTTACAGCTGACCTTCAACGAAGGATACAGGCCTTAGAGATCAGATGTTTCTGAAGACTTTTAAACGTCCCGTACAAAGATCGAGTTACAAATGAAGAAATACTAGATAGAATTACAACACCAATAGGGTCTTTTTAAGACCTCTTGGCAACTGTCAAAAGAAGGAAACTCGCTTGGTACAGTCACATATCGGGATCAAATGGTCTTGCAAATACGATCCTCCACCAGAAAGGTGTATGGCAGACGATGAAAAGGCTGGCCCAAAAAGAGGTGGGAGGACAACATAAAAGAATGGACCAATCTCCGACCAGAAGAGGCACAGGCAGCAGCCGCTGACAGAGAAGGTTGGCGTGGGGTTGTGAGGATGTCTTCATCTGTGCCTCAACGACCTCACCAGTTACAGGATGACCTGATCTGATCTGGCCTGAAGTCACCTCGAATTCTTCTCTCGTCTAGACACTGTAGGCCGGTTTTTCTGAGTCTTTCCTCATAACTGTAATTCTGGAATCCCACTATCAGCTGTGTCGCTCTTTTTTGTATCATTTCCAGCATCCCCTCTACGATAAGGACTCCTCTCCTGTACACAGTACTCCAATCTAGGTCTAACTAATGCTTTATACAGTTTTACTATAACTTTCTTGCTCCTATGTTGAATATTTCTTTTTATCATACCTAACATTGCATTTACCTTTCTCACTGCTACCTGAACTTGCTCACTCACCTTTCCTGTATGATCTATTATAACCCCTAGGTCCCTTTCCTTTTCTATCATTCTAATATTGTACTCGCCCATTCTGTAATTATGTTCCAAATTTGATCTACCCATGTGGATGACTATACGTTTATCTACATTAACTCCATTTGCCAGCTCGCAGACCATTTTAGAATTTTAACTAAATTCAACCTCAATATATCCACTTCTGCTTTAGATAAGACACTACTGCATAGTTTTTGTCATCCGCCAATTTTGCAATCATGGATCCCATATCAATGTCCAAACCGTTGAAATATATCAAGAACAAAATTGGTCCCAAAACTGAGCCCTGTGACACACCACTTTATACTTCACACCACTCAGAGTACTCCTTATTTATGCCCACTCTCTGCCTTCTTCCGGTTAACCAATATTCAATCCATTTGACGGGATCAAAATGCCGAGCAGCACATGAGCTGCAGTGGTCAGCGACCCATAGCTGATTGCTAGCGTCAGAGCCAGCGAACCATAGCTGCCAAGACCATTCTACACCTCTACGCGGTGATCCTGGATAACATGCTGCACAGGGCTACTGGCTAAGGAGAAGGGATCGAAGAGGGAATGCTAACCTGATACTAAAAAAATGCTTGCTGAAGTCGGAGTGTTGGACCGAAAGGTGCAAATATCGCAGCCAAGCTGTAAACTACGACACAACGCATTCCGTTCTCTGGACTACATTCTGCTACTTACCCTTTCAGGGTTTGGAAGGAGAGATTGATGAGAACGAACGAAGAAGAAGAAGAAGAATTCATTTGACAACCTCCTCACCTATTCCATGTGATTTTAACTTTCTAAATAATCATTGATGAGGTACTCTATCAAAGGCCTTAGCAAAATCTAGATAAATAACGTCCACTGGCTCCCCTTTATCTATGATTTTAGTAACCTCCTCCATGAATTCTAATAGATTTGTTAAGCATGATCTCCCTCTAGTAAACCCATGCTGACTATTTCTGATTAGATTAAACCTGTCTAAATGCATTACAATGTTTTCTTTGATTATTGACTTAAACAATTTACAGACTATGCTGGTTAAACTCACCGGTCTATAAATTGCTGGATCTGATTTTTTGCCTTTTTTGAATAAGGGGATCACTCCTGCACCTTTCCAATCCTGTGGAACAATCCCTTTTGTAAGTGATTGAGAACATAATATAGCCCAATGGTTTTGCTAGTTGATCTCTAATTTCAAACAGCAATTTTGGATGAATATCATCTTGAATTGGACATTTATTCACTTTCAACCCCTCCAAACTAAAAAAATTGTAATACAGATTGATTTTAATCCCTCTGTATCCATGTCTCTTTAGAAAATATCTACAGGCTCTAGGATCTTCTAGCAGTCTTATTTTGTGTAGACTGTGCCAAAGTACTGCTTGAGTAGATTAGTAGAGTATCCTAATGATATTGGGAGGAATGTTTGCCATTCACAGTAGCCTAATGATATTGGGATGAATGTTTGCCATTCACAGTAGCCTAGTGATATTGGGAGGAATGTTTGCCATTCACAGTAGCCTAATGATATTGGAAGGAATGTTTGCCATTCACATTAGCCTAGTGATATTGGAAGGAATGTTTGCCATTCACATTAGCCTAGTGATATTGGGGGGAATCAAGAGATGGCTGAACAATAAGACACCGAGTGCAATGGTGGGTGAATTGAATGAAATGTACCATAATACATTTCATGTATCTTACTAGCAACAGAAATGTAAGAAAGATTCAAATCATCTTAAAAGTCCCTCCAAAACATACCAGTCAAACTTTTTTGGAATACCCAAGCTCCTATGATCTGCTGGCATCGTTGCGAATGTAAACTTGTTATTTATAGACCAATTTCTTGTGAGTCCTGTCAAATAACGTTCTGAAAAGTCAACATAAGCTCTTCAATTCAACATCAAGGTCAGGTCCACAACATACACAATTTTCAAACAGGCAAATAAGGCAAAAGAAAACACACTGAAAGAAAATGGGCATTAACTAGAGATGGAAAAGAACCAGCATATAACACCAGACAGCAAACTAACATGAACAGATACAATTTACAATTTTTTAAAAACTAAATGCTAAGCTATGAATGACCCTAAATGACAAATTTGCATAGCTAAATGGGGCTCAGACCATCACCAACCAAAATTACAGACCACAGGAAATGTTCAGATCCTTCAGTTCAGATTACAGAACATATCTTCATCCATTCGTTTTTCTGTCTCAACTTAACTTAACATCTTTTTACTGATTTAGAAGACTCTGCAAAGTCTGTATACAACCAGTTTCTTTTACATTCACTTGATCTAAAAATACCTATGTGCATCCAATATATTCTTGAATGCATTAATTTACCCTGCCTCCAATATTTCCTGTGGCAATGCATTCCAAGCATTCACCACTCTCTGACTAAAAACATATTTCCTAATATCTAATCTGGATCTTTCTATAATTATTTTGTGCCTGTGCCCTCTTGTTCTTGTATTTTGAAAAACTTGTTATAGTCGAATTTATCTGTTCCTTTTATTATCTTATAAACCTGTATTAAATCATGGTGGTTCCATGACAGTGACAGTGACTGTACTTCTCTGGTGGTTCCATGACAGTGCCTGAACTTCTCTGGTGGTTCTATGACAGTGCCTGAACTTCTCTGGTGGTTCCATGACAGTGACAGTGCCTGAACTTCTCTGGTGGTTCTATAACAGTGCCTGAACTTCTCTAGTGGGTCAATGACACTGCCTGAACTTCTCTGGTGGTTCCATGACAGTGCCTGAACTTCTCTGGTGGGTCAATGACACTGCCTGAACTTCTCTGGTGGTTCTATGACAGTGCCTGAACTTCTCTGGTGGTTCTATGACAGTGCCTGAACTTCTCTGGTTCCATGACAGTGACAGTGCCTGAACTTCTCTGGTGGTTCCATGACAGTGCCTGCACTTCTCTGGTGGTTCCATGACAGTGACAGTGCCTGAACTTCTCTGGTGGTTCCATGGCAGTGTCTGAACTTCTCTGGTGGTTTCTTGACAGTGCTTGAACTTCTCTGGTGGTTCCATGACAGTGCCTGAAGTTCTCTGGTGGGTCAATGACACTGCCTGAACTTCTGTGGTGGTTCTATGACAGTGCCTGAACTTCTCTGGTGGGTCCATGACAGTGACAGTGTCTGAACATCTCCGGTGGTTCCATTACAGTGCCTGAACTTCTCTGGTGGGTCCATGACAGTGACAGTGCCCGAACTTCTCTGGTAGTTCCGTGACAGTGCCTAAACTTTTCTGGTGGTTCCATAACAGTGCCTGAACTTCTATGGTGGTTCCATGACAGTGACAGTGCCCGAATTTCTCTGGTGCTTCCATGACAGTGTCTGGACTTCTCTGGTAGGTCCATGTTGGTGACAGTGTCTGAACTTCTCTGGTAGTTCCATGACAGTGACAGTGCCTGAACATCTTTGGTGGTTACATGACAGTGTCTGAACTTCTCTGGTGGTTTCGTGACAGTGCCTGCACTTCTCTGGTAGTTCCATAACAGTTACAGTGACTCCACTTCTCTGGTGGTTCCATGACAGTGAAAGTGCCTGAACTCGTCTGGTGGGTCCATGATAGTGACATTGTCTGAACTTCTCTGGTGGTTCCATAACAGTGACAGTGTCTGAACTTCTCTGGTGGTTCCATACCAGTGACAGTCCCTGAACTTCTCTGGTGGTTTCATGACAGTGACAGTGCCTGAACTTCTCTAGTGGTTCTATGACAGTGCCTGAACTTCTCTGGTGGGTCCATGACAGTGACAGTGCCTGAACTTCTCTGGTGGTTCCATGACAGTGTCTGAACATCTCCGGTGGTTCTATGACAGTGCCTGAACTTCTCTGGTGGTTCCAATACAGTGACAGTGCCTAAACCTCTCTGGTGGTTCCATGACAGTGCCTGAATTTCTCTGGTGGGTCCATGAAAGTGACAGTGTCTGAACGTCTCTGGTGGATCCATGACAGTGAGAGTGCCTCACATTCTCTGGTAGTTCCATGACAATGACAGTGCCTGAACTTCTCTGATGGTTCAATGACAGTGCCTGAACTTCTCTGATGGTTCCATGACAGTTCCTGAACTTCTCTCGTGGGTCCATGACAGTGACAGTGTCTGAACTTCTCTGGTGGTTCCATGACAGTGAAAGTGCCTGAACTCGTCTGGTGGGTCCATGATAGTGACATTGTCTGAACTTCTCTGGTGGTTCCATAATAGTGACAGTGTCTGAACTTCTCTGGTGGTTCCATAACAGTGACAGTCCCTGAACTTCTCTGGTGGTTTCATGACAGTGACAGTGCCTGAACTTCTCTGGTGCTTCCATGACAGTGTCTGAACTTCTTTGGTGGTTCCATGACAGTGAGAGTGCCTCGAATTCTCTGGTGGTTCCATGACAGTGACTGTACTTCTCTGGTGGTTCCATGACAGTGCCTGAACTTCTCTAGTGGTTCTATGACAGTGCCTGAACTTCTCTGGTGGGTCCATGACAGTGACAGTGCCTGAACTTCTCTGGTGGTTCCATGACAGTGTCTGATCATCTCCGGTGGTTCTATGACAGTGCCTGAACTTCTCTGGTGGTTCCAATACAGTGACAGTGCCTAAACTTCTCTGGTGGTTCCATGACAGTGCCTGAATTTCTCTGGTGGGTCCATGACAGTGACAGTGTCTGAACTTCTCTGGTGGATCCATGACAGTGAGAGTGCCTCACATTCTCTGGTAGTTCCATGACAATGACAGTGCCTGAACTTCTCTGATGGTTCAATGACAGTGCCTGAACTTCTCTGATGGTTCCATGACAGTTCCTGAACTTCTCTCGTGGGTCCATGACAGTGACAGTGTCTGAACTTCTCTGGTGGTTCCATGACAGTGACAGTGCCTGAACTTCTCTGGTAGTTCCGTGACAGTACCTAAACTTTTCTGGTGGTTCCATAACAGTGCCTGAACTTCTATGGTGGTTCCATGACAGTGACAGTGCCTGAACTTCTCTGATGGTTCAATGACAGTTCCTGAACTTCTCTGATGGTTCCATGACAGTTCCTGAACTTCTCTCATGGGTCCATGACAGTGACAGTGTCTGAACTTCTCTGGTGGTTCCATGATAGTGACAGTGCATGAACTTCTCTGGTAGTTCCGTGACAGTACCTAAACTTTCCTGGTGGTTCCATAACAGTGCCTGAACTTCTATGGTGGGTCCATGACGGTGACAGTGTCTGAACTTCTCTGGTAGTTCCATGACAGTGAAAGTGCCTGAACTTCTCTAGTGGGTCCATGATAGTGCCTGAACTCCTCTGGTGGTTCCATGACAGTGAGCGTGCCTCGAATTCTCTGGTGGTTTCATGACAGTGACAGTGCCTGAACTTCTCTGGTGGTTCCATGACAGTGCCTGAACTTCTCTGGTGGTTCCATGACAACTTCTCTGGTGGGTCCATGACAGTGACAGTGTCTGGACGTCTCTGGTGGTTCCATGACAGTGCCTAAACTTCTCTGATGGTTCCATGACAATGCCTGAAATTCTCTGGTGGTTCCATGACAGTGACAGTGCCTGAACTTCTCTGGTGAGCCGATGACAGTGACTGAACTTCTCTGGTGGTTCCATGACAGTGCCTAAACTTCTCTTGTGGGTCCATGACAGTGACAGTGGCTGAACTTCTCTGGTGGTTCCATGACAATTGTCTGAACATCTCTGGTGGTTACATAACAGTGCCTGAACTTCTCTAGTGGTTCCATGACAGTGCCTGAACTTCTCTGGTGAGTCCATGACAGTGAAAGTGCCTGAAATTCTCTGGTGGGTCCATGATAGTGCCTGAACTTTTCTGGTGGGTCCATGATAGTGCCTGAACTTCTCTGGTGGTTCCATGACAGTGTCTGAATTTCTCTGGTGGTTTCATGACAGTGACAGTGTCTGAACTTCTCTGGTGGTTCCATGACAGTGCCTGAACTTCTCTGGTGGTTCCATGACAGTGACAGTGCCTGAACTTCTTTGGTGCTTCCATGATAGTGTCTGAACTTCTCTGGTGGTTCCATGACAGTGACAGTGCCTGAACTTCTCTGGTGGGCCGATGACAGTGACTGAACTTCTCTGGTGGGTCCATGACAGTGAAAGTGCCTGAACTTTTCTGGTGTGTCCATGACAGTGACAGTGCCTGAACTTCTTTGGTGGGTCCATGACAGTGACAGTGTCTGAACTTCTCTGGTGCTTCCATGACAGTGTCTAAACCTCTCTGGTGGTTCCATGACAGTGACAGTGCCTGGACTTCTCTGGTGGGTCCATGACAGTGACAGTGCCTGAACGTCTCTGGTGGGTCCATGACAGTGACAGTGCCGGAACTTCTCTGGTAGTTCTGTGACAGTGCCTGAACTTCTCTGATGGTTCCATGACAATGCCTGAAATTCTCTGGTGGTTCCATGACAGTGACAGTGCCTGAACTTTTCTGGTGCCTCCATGACAGTGTCTGAACTTCTCTGGTGATCCGATGACAGTGACAGTGCCTGAACTTCTCTGGTGCTTCCATGACAGTGTCTGAATTTCTCTGGTGCTTCCATGACAGTGTCTGAACTTCTCTGGTGGGTCCATGACAGTGACAGTGCCTGAACTTCTCTGGTGCTTCCATGACAGTTTCTCTGGTGGTTCCATGACAGTGTCTGAACTTCTCTGGTGGTTCCATGACAGTGACATTGCCTGAACTTCTCTGGTGCCTCCATGACAGTGTCTGAACTTCTCTGGTGATCCGATGACAGTGACAGTGCCTGAACTTCTCTGGTGCTTCCATGACAGTGCCTGAATTTCTCTGGTGGTTCCATGACAGTGACAGTGCCTAAACTTCTATGGTGGTTCCATGACAGTGACAGTGCCTGGAATTCTCTGATGGTTCCATGCCAGTTCATGAACTTTTCTGGTGGTTCCATGACACTGACAGTGCCTGCACTTGTCTGGTGATTCAAGACAGTGCCTGAAATTTGCTGGTGGTTCCATGACAGTGCCTGAACTTCTCTGATGGTTCCATGACAGTGCCTGAACTTCTCTGGTGGGTCCATGACAGTGCCTGAAGTTCTATGGTGGTTCCATGACAGTGACAGTGCCTGAACTTCTCTGGTGGGTCCATCACAATGACAGTGCCTGAAATTCTCTGGTGGTTCCATGACAGTGTCTGAACATCTCTGGTGGTTCCATGACAGTGACAGTGCCTGAACTTCTGTGGTGGTTCCATGACAGTGCCTGAACTTCTCTGGTGAGTCCATGACTGTGTCTGAACTTCTCTGGTGGTTCCATGACAGTGTCTGAACTTCTCTGGTGGTTCCATGACAGTGACAGTGCATGAACTTCTCTTGTGGTTCCATAAAAGTGCCTGAACTTCTCTTGTGAGTCCATGACTGTGTCTGAACTTCTCTGGTGGTTCCATGACAGTGCCTGAACTTCTCTGGTGGTTCCATGACAGTGTCTGAACTTCTCTGGTGGGTCCATGACAACTTCTCTGGTGGGTCCATGACAGTGCCTGAACTTCTCTGGTGGTTCCATGACAGTGATAGTACCTGAACTTCGCTGATGGATCCATGACAGTGAAAGTGCCTGAAATTCTCTTGTGGGTCCATGACAGTGCCTGAACTTCTCTGGTGGTTCCATGACAGTGACTGTGCCGGAACTTCTCTGGTGGTTCCATGACATTGACAGTGCATGAACTTTTCTTGTTCCAGCCGGAGCATGAGCATTTAGGGCAGGGGTGATGGGGTTGGCGACTCTGAGACACTAAGTCGACAAAGAAAAACGGGGGTTCGCTGGCGGGGTGTGTTGAGGGAAAGAATGTATCTAGTACAGGTAGGGGTTACGAGCTGACCACTCTGGCATTCCAAATTGGGTGTTGGGGGGTTAATGACAGACAAGAGGCCATCAGGTCTTGCTGCGACATTTTAAAGTGACAGGAATTCGAAGTGATTCGTTCCAATAACAACTAGTTGGAGGTAGAGTCAAACTAGAGTGATGGCCAAGTCAGACAACCCACAGAAGACCATTGGACAGCACTGATACTGCTTGAGACTATATAATACTAGGCAAAGTTTAACTCAAAGAGACTGGCCATGGAGAGAGAGGGACTGAGGGTTTAGCTAGGAGACTGTTACCAAAAGGAATGAGGATTTAGCTCACCGACCTTCTAGAAAAGCGATTGCTAGGCTGTTTTACGAATGTGTGAATTTGACGAATGTAAAGATCACCTGCCTGAATGGATCTGAGTATGAGTGAATGCACAGAATACGATCGTGAAGACGAGTTTGTGAGAGTGGGGTGAGTGTGCAGATAAGGGGAGTAGAGTGTAGCAGCTAGAGCTGGGTTACATATTAGCTGGGGGCAATATTCAAAAGCTTGTGCTTACAACCTCCAATATTATTAATATTTATATTAATATATATTATGATTATTTAAGTAAGATGTATTCAATTGTTTTGTAAATGTATTGTTTGTTTGAATGAGTTATTATTAAATATGAAGATGGTTGCTGGAGAGTGTTGATATATTAATTGCTGTGTGTGGTCTTGAATGATGTGGATGCATGTGGTAACATTCTAGATTGAAAAACCCCAGTGAAACCTGTACTCTGCCACACATTTCAGGAGAAATCTTGTCCCATTACTTAGCACAGGTTCAGACAAGGAGATGACAAATGCCTAAGCAAGGACATAATCCTTCAACACAATTCTCAGGATGAGACAATGCAGAGGAGAAAAAATGAAGATCCAAGCCGTGCGTCACTGAACATATATTGTCAAGTCCTGTGACACTGAACAAATATAGTCATTGTGCGACACCAGGAGGTATCTCAAAAAAGAGAAAAATAACCATTCTGGGGCTAACAAGTACAGAAAAATTAATAAGACTGTACGGAAAGAAATGGCAGAAGTTAAGGAGGAGTGGATAGCAGAAAAGTTTACATAAATTCGGAACTGCGTTACCAAGAACAATAGTAAGAGAGCGTACCAGCTGGTTAAAGACCTGCCAAGACAGAACTTACCAAATGGTTAAAGACCTGCCAAGATAGAACGTACCAGATGGTTAAAGACCTGCCAAGACAGAACGTACCAGATGGTTAAACACCTGCCAAAACAGAATGTACCAGCTGGTTAAAGACCTGCCAAGACAGAACTTACTAGCTGGTTAAGACCAGCCAAGACAGAACGTACCAAAAGTGAGAACAATATAGGATGTGACAGAGATCACGCTGACTGAAGAAGATGTTATTTAGAGATGGATGGAATACTGCTACCAGAAGAAGATGTTATTCAGAGATGGACGGAATACTGCTCCCAGTTATATAACCTACAGACCACTGGGGACGCTAGAGAGATTTGTAACACGATCTGGCAGACGGGGGAATGGCCAACAAGTTGGACAAAATCACTGATTATAGCTATACATAAAAGGGGTGACCAACAATGTCAAAATTCCCCAACCATCAGTCTTATCAGCCACTTCAGCATAGTGATGCTTAAGGTTAGTTCGAACAGATTGCAGCGAAGGGCATAAAAGCCAAGGTTATTACAGAAGAACAAGTGGGTTTTCGGGCTGGTCGCAGCACAATTGAACACATTTTAAATCTACGTTTGCTCAACTAAAAATACCTTAGGCATAATCAAAAACTATACCGAGTCTTGATTGACTTTGAAAAAACGTTAAACTTGATGTGGCATGAGGCCCTTTGGGCAAATATGGGAAAATATAAGATGGGGTATCGGCTTACCTACGTCAATGAGCAACTCTACTTGGGGGCCACCAGTGCAGTCTTCCTTAACAGAAGAACTGGGGAATGGTTTCACACAATTCTTTCATTCACCCTATTCAACGCTTTTCTTGAACGTATCCTGTCCGAAGCTCTGGATGGTCACGCAGGTACTGTCAGCATAGGTGGTCGCACACTCACCAATCTCCAGTTGACTGATGGCAATAACCGGCTGGCTGGAACGGAGCTAGAACTTGCGATTCTAATCTCAGACCTTGACATTACATGGCTGGCTGGAACGGAGCTAGAACTTGCGATTCTAATCTTAGACCTTGACATTACATGGCTGGCTGAAACGGAGCTAGAACGTGCGATTCTAATCTCAGACCTTGACATTACATGGCTGGCTGGAACTGAGCTAGAACTTGCGATTCTAATCTTAGACCTTGACATTACATGGCTGGCTGGAACGGAGCTAGAACTTGCGAGTCTAATCTCAGACCTTGACATTACATGGCTGGCTGGAACGGAGCTAGAACTTGCGAGTCTAATCTCAGACCTTGACATTACATGGCTGGCTGGAACGGAGCTAGAACTTGCGAGTCTAATCTCAGACCTTGACATTACATGGCTGGCTGGAACGGAGCTAGAACTTGCGAGTCTAATCTCAGACCTTGACATTACATGGCTGGCTAGAATGGAGCTAGAACTTACGATTCTAATCTCAGACCTTGACATTACATGGCTGGCTGGAACGGATCTAGAACTTGCGAGTCTAATCTCAGACCTTGACATTACATGGCTGGCTGGAACGGAGCTAGAACTTGCGAGTCTAATCTCAGACCTTGACAATACAAGTTTGGAATGGAATTGAGTGTTGTGAAGAGTAAAATCATGGTTAACGTCCCAGAGGGCCTAACAAGTCCATTTGCGATCAAAGGCGAACCAATGCAAATTGTTAAACAGTTTAAATACCTTGGATCACTAAAGGATATGGGTGATTCTAGAACTGAGATTCAGGCACAAACAGCAATGACCATGGCTGCTCTAACCAAACTGAAATCCTAGTTGAGTTTAATGTATGCTCTTGTCACTTCCGCATACCTTCACACTTGCAAAACTTGGACTCTGACAGCGGCTCTAGAGCGAAGAATGTGTGCAATGGAGATGGGATGTCTGTGTCGAATCCTCGGTATTTCGTACCTAGACCACATCACGAATAAGGCAGTTCAAGACACCTTTAAAAGAGAGATCGGCCAATATAAAGACCTATTGAGTATGGTAAAAGCTCACTTGGTATTGGCATGTTTCAAGATTGTCTGTGTTGACCAAGATGATTTTGCAAGGCTTGGGAAGAGTAAGAAAGGGAGGCAGAAAAAGAGATTAGAAGACAGCATCAGAGAGTGGACGGAAAGGTACATAGCTAGAAAAAATATCTTGACAGAAAACCGAGTGGGGTAGCAAGAACTGGTCCAAGAAACTGCAATATTGGTGTCGTAATGACCTTTCAGGTTTGATGATGACTAAAAGAACTAAATAATATGAAATAATAGATTTGCTATCTTGTGAGTCAGTGGTATGTACTATATAGAGTCAGTGTTGTATTATATATAGAGTCAGTGATATATTATTTATTCTGCAGGTTAGGCTTATGATATCCTGGTCATGCGAACCAATAATCTATATGTGACAGGGTAGGCTTAGCTGAGTAGTTATCTTAAGAGTTTACTGACTTACAACATAGACTGTAAGAGTTAACTGACTTACAACATAGACTGTAAGAGTTTACTGACTTACAACATAGACTGTAAGACTTTACACTTCAGTCACAGAAAACACTCAAGCTATCGTTAACCAATAAGACAAAATAATATCATTTATTTGCATGAATAATTGTTACATAAATAACTACTAACTAAATAAACATCATAAATTAAACTAATACGGGGGATTCAAGCACTAGCTTTTGATATTTCCTCTGAAACTATTATACCCAGATTCTAAGTCTCATATTTGAAATAACATAAATCCTAAATTTAGTCTAATTTAATCGTATTACAAATCGGTGGTTCTATCTGTCGTTGTCTCCTGCCATTTTTCCGGGTCCTCTACATTGGTGATGATCTGCAGTACTTACACCTATATCGAACAATTTCGTTCTCTGAGGGCTCATGTAATGCATCTCTCTTTCCGAACTCACGTGCCTTTGGGATCGCAGGCCCTAGAATTACACAGAAGCATTACAATAGTTAGGGTCAATCCTTTTTCTTGTAGTGAGAAGTCCTGGAACATCTCTCAAGTGTCCAACAATAGTTAGGGTCAATCCTTTTTCTTGTAGTGAGAAGTCCTGATCTCTCAAGTGTCCAACAATAGTTAGGGTCAATCCTTTTTCTTGTACCTTTTTCTTGTAATGAGAAGTCCTGGAACATCTTTCAAGTGTCCAACAATAGTTAGGGTCAATCCTTTTTCTTGTAGTGAGAAGTCCTGGAACATCTCTCAAGTGTCCAACAATAGTTAGGGTCAATCCTTTTTCTTGTACCTTTTTCTTATAATGAGAAGTCCTGGAACATCTCTCAAGTGTCCAATAATAGTTAGGGTCAATCCTTTTTCTTGTAATGAGAAGTCCTGGAACATCTCTCAAGTGTCCAACAATAGTTAGGGTCAATCCTTTTTCTTGTAGTGGGAAGTCCTGGAACATCTCTCAAGTGTCCAACAATAGTTAGGGTCAATCCTTTTTCTTGTAGTGAGAAGTCCTGGAACATCTCTCAAGTGTCCAACAATAGTTAGGGTCAATCCTTTTTCTTGTACCTTTTTCTTATAATGAGAAGTCCTGGAACATCTCTCAAGTGTCCAATAATAGTTAGGGTCAATCCTTTTTCTTGTAATGAGAAGTCCTGGAACATCTCTCAAGTGTCCAACAATAGTTAGGGTCAATCCTTTTTCTTGTAGTGAGAAGTCCTGGAACATCTCTCAAGTGTCCAACAATAGTTAGGGTCAATCCTTTTTCTTGTAGTGAGAAGTCCTGGATCAAAGACAGAGGAAACAAATAAACTTTGTGTAATCCCCTACTGTAGCCCCATGAACATTGCAATGACCTCCAGGTCTCCACAAACATGTCACTTCTGACAGTTGATGGTGAGTTGTTCCATGTTGCCATTGGTTTCTTTCATGTGGACTGCCTACCCAAGTGGAACAGAAACTGCTACCATTGTACAGCAGCACAGCTTGGATGACCATTCTCCAGATGTTCTGCTACCACCATAGCCCCTATATCAGTGCAAGCAATTAGGTTTTCTGCCATTTTATAAATGGAAGTAGTCTGTTTTGACGACCATGACACACGTACATTCTTTTCTAGAACATTCCCTTGCTGCTCTTTGAACCTTTCATTGCTGCTCTCTGAACCCCAATAGCTCTTCTTCCATTGCTGCTCTCTAGACCTTCCATTGCTGCTCTCTGGACCTTCCATTGCTGCTCTCTGGACCTTCCATTGCTGCTCTCTGGACCTTCCATTGCTGCTCTCTAGACCTTCCATTGCTGCTCTCTGGTCCTTCCATTGCTGCTCTCTGGATCTTCCATTGCTGCTCTCTAGACCTTCCATTGCTGCTCTCTAGACCTTACATTGCTGCTCTCTAGACCTTCCATTGCTGCTCTCTGGTCCTTCCATTGCTGCTCTCTAGACCTTACATTGCTGCTCTCTGGTCCTTCCATTGCTGCTCTCTGAATCCCAATAGCTGTGCTTCCATTGCTGCTCTCTGGACCTTCCATTGCTGCTCTCTAGACCTTCCATTGCTGCTCTCTGGTCCTTCCATTGCTGCTCTCTGGATCTTCCATTGCTGCTCTCTAGACCTTCCATTGCTGCTCTCTGGACCTTCCATTGCTGCTCTCTGGACCTTCCATTGCTGCTCTCTAGACCTTCCATTGCTGCTCTCTGGTCCTTCCATTGCTGCTCTCTAGACCTTCCATTGCTGCTCTCTAGACCTTCCATTGCTGCTCTCTGGACCCCAATAGCTCTTCTTCCATTGCTGCTCTCTAGACCTTCCATTGCTACTTTCTAGACCTTCAATTGCTGCTCTCTAGACCTTCCATTGCTGCTCTCTGAACCCCAATAGCTGTGCTTCCATTGCTGCTCTCTAGACCTTCCATTGCTGCTCTCTGGTCCTTCCATTGCTGCTCTCTAGACCTTCCATTGCTGCTCTCTGAACCCCAATAGCTGTGCTTCATTGCTGCTCTCTAGACCTTCCATTGCTGCTCTCTGGTCCTTCCATTGCTGCTCTCTGGATCTTCCATTGCTGCTCTCTAGATCTTCCATTGCTGCTCTCTAGACCTTCCATTGCTGCTCTCTGGACCTTCCATTGCTGCTCTCTAGACCTTCCATTGCTGCTCTCTGGACCTTCCATTGCTGCTCTCTGGACCTTCATTGTTGCTCTCTGGTCCTTCCATTGCTGCTCTCTGGACCCCAATAGCTCTTCTTCCATTGTTGCTCTCTAGACCTTCCATTGCTGCTCTCTGAATCCCAATAGCTGTGCTTCCATTGCTGCTCTCTGGATCTTCCATTGCTGCTCTCTGGACTCTCCATTCCTGCTCTCTGGACCTTTCATTGCTTCTCTCTGGATCTTCCATTGCTGCTCTCTAGACCTTCCATTGCTGTTCTCTGGATCTTCCATGCTGCTCTCTAGACCTTCCATTGCTGCTCTCTGGACCTTTCATTGCTGCTCTCTGGTCCTTCCATTGCTGCTCTCTGGACCTTTCATTGCTACTCTCTGGATCTTCCTTTGCTGCTCTCTGAACTTTCCATTACTGCACTCTGGATCCCAACAGCTCTGCTTTCATATTTGGCAATTCCAGAATTCTCACTCGATCATTCAAATCACTCTTTACAATTGTATGTGGCTGTGCAGACTCTTCTGACACTAGGGTCTCTTGGTATAGATGCTTTCACAGGCGATGGTTGTTCACTGGCCTTACTTTTGTCTTCATCATCCAGAGTGTCAGCTGGGTCAGAACAGGACGGTCTTCCATGTAAGGCATTGAGTGCACAGCAGAAGGAATATTTTTGATAAGCAAAAGCTGCTTTTTCTTCTTATAAATATCATGCCTGATTGGAGAAGCCATGCAAAAGTAACAATCATTTCAAGAGTTTGCTGGTTCCCTCCACACCCCTGAAACTGCAAAATGCATTGATCATCCTGTTTAGATCAACCGGCAGCTTTGCCCCATGCTTGGCAACACATGTTTGGGGTCCTACTCATTGATCTCACAACCAAAGTAACAGCTGTAATGTGTCACGTGCACTATAGCAAAGTCATTTGTGAGCAAATATAACCAAATGTTGCCCAGCCCCAACATATAGATAATTTGTTTTCATTTTTAAGAAAAGCTACTTCTATCAAGATACATTAATAACATCTTGTCAGGCAAAACATACTGAAAAAGCCAAACATACTGAACAAGCAAATCATAATGAACAAGCCAAACATACTGAACAAGCCAAACATACTGAACAAGCAAATCATACTGAACAAGCCAAACATACTGAAAAAGCCAAACATACTGAACAAGCCAAACATACTGAACAAGCCAAACATACTGAACAAGCAAATCATACTGAACAAGCCAAACATACTGAACAAGCAAATCATACTGAACAAGCCAAACATACTGAACAAGCAAATCATACTGAAAAAGCCAAACATACTGATCAGGCAAACCATACTGATAAAGCAAAAAATACTGATCAAGCAAAACATACTAATAATACAAAACTTATTGATCAGACATGTTAGTCAGGGTCAGGCAAAACATAATGATCAGACATGTTAGTCAAGGTCAGGCTAAATATACTGACTAATATCCCCCACCTGACTTCCATGCAGTTCTCCCTGGAAATGGGCTTTTCTATGATAGACACCGTGGGGGATCGACACGCAGATGAAGCCAAGCATAGCACAATCGTCTGGAGGACATCAGTCTACCTTCATCAACACGCTCAGGATGTGAGGAAAGCTACAACTCGCCTCTTAATGTCTTTTTTTCAGGGTGCACAAAAGAGTAAAGTTACTTATTGCGGACATTCAACAAAAACATAAATTCAGAAACATTTGACTGTTGTTCAGTGTTACATATTGGAATGAGAGCGGGCGTTCAGTCCTCATAATATGTTCATCCTCTGTTATTGTCATTTCCTGTCATAGTCAAGTTTGGCATCAACGTATACTTGTGTCTATAGTCAAGTTTGACTCTACTATTCATTTTCAGCAGTTTTGTATTTTGTTCAGTTTTGTGGCCAGGTTTCTACTTTCACTGAGGTCACTGAGTTAGTGCAATAAGTTTTATTTTCCGCTGGCATGTCAAGTGTACTTGTGTGGTCTAACCTATTAAATACTGATCAAATATAACAGTTTAGCCGCAGGTCAATTCCAATATGTTAGGATTACAAGAAATAATTCATAATTCAACTTTACCTCTGAATTCTTGTGCTGTCAGATCTGCAAATTTATTCACTCCATATACTGTCAAATCACTACTGTTGTGTGGTTTATTCATCAATTTGGAATGTGCTAAATTGTCCTGAAATACACCAAAATGGCATTAAAATGGCATTAAATGGCACCAAAATGGCATTAAAATAATGATTTGAACGGAATAAACAAAAACAGCTGAATATGATTGTTTCAGATGTCAATATTGACAAGAACTTCCCCTGTGTGATGTAAAACTCCCTTATTTGAACTTTCTCTGTGTGACATAAAAGTCCCTTATTAGAACTTCCTCTGTGTGACGTAAAAGTCCCTTATTTGAACTTCCTCTGAGTGATGTAAAAGTCCCATATATTTAAACTCCCTCTGTGTGACGTAAAAGTCCCTTATTTGAACTTCCCCTATGTGACACAAAAGTCCCTTATTTGAGAGGAAAGAAAAGATACACTGCAAGCATGTTGTAAAGATAACCAAGGAGAGTTGTGTGTGGTGCTGGCAACCTCATATTGTAAGACACATTTAGAAAGCCAATGTACATATATTTGTTGGTACAGGCTTCCTGTAAAAAACTAACTAGAACTCTTACAGGTCAGAAATAAGAATGATGATTTACGAGTTTCTACAACAGTAAATGTGATTCTCTACAGTTCTTGATTGCAAAGCAGATTTATAATTTTGTTTAATTCTTGTATGTCCTCATTGTCATGTTTACCTTCAATATTTTAATGAATACTTATATGCAATGGAGTTAAAACATTCAAGATCAGATCTTTGGCACAATCAGATCTGTAACACAATCAGATCTGTGACGCAATAAAATCTGTAACACAATCAGATCTGTAACACAATCAGATCTGTAACACAATCAGATCTGTAACACAATCAGATCTGTAACACAATCAGATCTATGGCACACTCAGACATGTTGTAACAGGTCGCTATAGTCATCATCATGTAGCATGTCCTTTGTAGAACGTCGCTCCCATCACAGTCTGTCTGAAAGAAACTCGTTCTCTTGCCAAAACACCAGCCTCCGTCACGGTCATACTCAGGCATTCCTGGATATCTTGGTGCCATCGTTTTCTTGGTCTACCCCTTCCTCTTTTGCCTGGCACCATACCTTCCATCACCATTCTCTCAAGACCGTTGTGTCTCTTGATGTGACCAAAGTATTTGCATTTTCTAGCCAAAATGGAATTGACAAACCAGTTCTCCTCTATGCTCAACTCTTGCCGAATGTCTACATTTGTTTTTTTTCTTTGTCCAGGGTATTCTGAGGATCTTTCTGTAACATTTTGACTCAAAGTATTTGATTCTTTGTCTGGAAGTTTTGGTAATCGCCCATGATTCACAGCCATAAGCTGCCACAGGAAAAACACAGGCTCTCAAGACTTTTACTTTTATCATTTTGTTGGTGGCCTGCCATAATTTCTTCAGGCTGTTCAGTCTCTGCATTGCCATAGCTAGTCTTCTTCTGATTTCTTTCGAGCAGTCGCCATTTTTGTAAATTCTGGAGCCCAGATATTCAAAATGTGTAACCTGATCTATTTCCTCACCACCCACTGTAAATTTATGCTGACATTGTGTTTTATCAGTGGTCATTATCTTTGTTTTGTTTATGTTTATGAACAGATTTTGATCTTTACTATGTCCATTAACGGGTGAAAGTAGCTGCTCTAGCCCTTCTGCACTTCTTGATAGTATCACTGTGTCATCTGCGTATCGTAACTCTGGAATCTCGTACCCTTCCCACCCAATCGTAAATGGGTCGAAACTTTCAATGTTCTCATCTTCTCGAACATTTCTCATTATACATTCCGCATATATGTTGTACAGATAAGGTGAGAGGATACAGCCATGCCGGCTCCCTTTTGTACTGCAAACCAATCTGATGTTTGCCCAGATACTCGGACAGCGGCTTGTTGATCTCGGTATAATGTTTCAATGAGATGGACTATATGCAAAGGAAACCCCGTTTCTTTCATGATTCTCCACAGATTTTGATGTTTTACCACGTCGAAGGCCTTAGTGTAATCAATGAAACATGTGTACAGGTCTACATTAAATTCTTTAGATATTCCTTAAATTGAATATGTGGTCCCGGGTCCCTCTGTCTTTCCTAAAACCTGCCTGGACTACATGAATTTCAGATTCAAACCTTTTCTCTATCCTTCTTAATAAGATTCGCAAGAGTATCTTGCTAGCGTGGCTGATCAGCGCGATAGTTCGGTAATTCGTGCACAGCTTCAGGTTGCATTTTTTGGGGAGGGGAATATAAATTGATTTCTTCCATGCTTCTGGCCATTCTGCACTGTGCCATATCTGTTTACACAGCTTGTGATAGACTCAAGCACATGCCTCCCCTCCTGCTTGTATTAGCTTTGCTGGGATATCATCGCATCCTGGGGACTTTCCCTTTTTCAGGCTTTTAATTGCAGAGCATACTTCTTCCAATGTTGGTTCAGGTTCTTTCTCTTCCTTTGGTAGGATTGTAACTGAGCGCTTTGTGCTATCTCCATACATGGTTCTGCAGTACTCTCTCCATCTATTCAGTATGCCTTTGGTTTCTGTTAATGTGTTATCCTCTTTGTCATTTATGACATGTGGAACCGGACGGAACTCCCTTGTCAGTGTTCTTATTGCTTTGAATGCATCTCTTTCTTTGCCTTGTTGTTGTAGGTTTTCTATATCCTTACATGTTTCTACTATGTATCTTCTTTTATCTTTTCTATTTCTCTTCTAACTTTTCTTGCGCAGTTTTATATGCTGTGTTGGTCCCCTTACTTCCAATTTGTTTTAATTGTTGCTTTTCTGCAATGAGTTTCTGTGTTTCCTCTGTTATATAGCTCTTTGTCTTGTGCGACATCTTGGGAATCATTTCTTTCGCTGTCGAGATCAAAATATCCCTTGCATACAATGTCAACTCCTCAGATGTCATCTCTTCCTGTACCGCAAACAACACCTCAAATTTGTTTTCTACTGATACATCGAAGCGTATTGGCTGGCAACCTTTGTTGATCCTACGTAGTCTTGTTTGGAAAACTGCAAACAGTAATTCATGGTCAGTATCGCAGTCTGCTCCTGGCAGCGTTTTTGTTGCCAGCACATTTGATCTCCATCTTTGTTGTACCAGGATGTAATCTATATGATTTCTGCTGTTGCCATCAGGGGAGGTCCACGTGTATAGTCTACGTGGATGTTGTTTGAATAAGGTGTTGGCAATGGAGAGGTTGTTTTCCGTGCAGAATTCAACCAGTTTTTCTTCTCACTCATTTCTGTGTCCCAAACCAAAAGGTCCTCGAACACTTCTCTCCTCTTCAGCTCTTTCCTCTCCGACTTTCGCATTGAAATCGCCAATGCTGATCAAGATATCTCTTTTTTCAACTTTGTCCATCGTTTCTTGCAAGGTGTTATAGAAATAGACCAGAAGAAATTGGGGCTGGCTGCTGTATTCTCTGAGAGTAAAAAATTGCCTGAGTAAAAGTTAGCGAAGCCAGGTCAATCCAGGGTCAGCACAAGGCCTTTGCCCAGACCGAAGTGAGAGTTTAGCATTTACTATAAGTGGAAACTTGTCTGGATTTGGGGTAGGTGTTAGATCTAACCATTCTTAGTATTGGACTGGTACCAGACATAGTGGTGAGGGGAGATTGACGACGATGATTTGCACATCAGGCCGTCACATTTGGAGTGACAGTGACATGTAGAGATTTGAGTAAATAAGACTAGAAGGGAGGACCACCAGTGTAAATACATGAAAGATTCTTCATCACAGCAGGCCAAGTTCGGAGAGTAGATTGATGACAATAGTTATAGGTTTAGCTGTAGTTTAAAATCATGTAAACCAATTTAGTAGGAATGTATAGTAAGCTGGGTGTGATAGAAGAGTGAAGAGAAATTGTAACGTGCAGTAAAAAGAATTTGTTTTATTGTTTTGAAATAGTGTCCTTAGTTTATTGGAGAGTGTTATTTGAAATGATAGATTGAGGAATGTAGTAGTGGATGGTAAAGGGGAGGCATCAGTTCAGTGAGCCAGAAGAGCAGAACCCCATTCCGTCTGCTACAGATTCATGATTCGGGAGAGAGAGCGTTTACGGGATGGTTATCCTATCATACACCTAGAGCCTTGCATTTTGCTCAAAAGTGCGAATTATAAACACCCTGTAAACAATATGAAAAAAATATCTGATCATTTGCAGGTGAGAAGATTTGCCTTGGTATGATTCGATAGTTGATTTAGACGGCTATCTTACTGTTATCCAGTGAACATTGCATTGGTACCTGTTGGAGGAATGGTGGCCCTTCTACGATAAAAGATTCGTGGCTCGTGAAACTGGTGGTTCAAAAAGGATTCTTCTGAATCCTGGGATAAAATCCAGAAGGCACATCATACGAGATAAAAGAGAGGTGAACCCCAAAGAATCCTCAGGAAATACATTCTATCAGAACAGGTGTAACATAGGCACCTGAGGGATATGTTCTAACCGCTTGAAATCTGGTAACTGGTCTGAGAGTGAGTGGTAGCTGGAGTCTCCTTCGGGAGATCATTTTAATCCATGTTTATACGTTTGACAACCTAAGACACTCAACCTGGACAGAGAACAGCAGACTTATCCCTCCAACCTCGACGACCCGGAGGAACGGCAGAAGACAAAGAGTTAGCTCAGTTCATCCTGTAATCCATCAGGTCGTTGGGGCACACATGAAGACACTCCCAAAATCCCATGCCATCCCTCTCTGTCTGTCACCACCTGTCGTATCTCACCGGGACGAAGGCCTGACCACTCAGTGATGTTGTCCACCCATCTCTTCCTTGGACGTCCTTGCCCTCTCTGTCCCGGTACGGAACCAAAGAGTATCGAGTTGGTAATTCCGTTGGACCTCGCGAAGTGCCCGCACCAGGCCATCTTTCGTCTTTTGATAGCTGTTTATCTCTCTATATTGCTGGATCTCATCTAGTGTTTTCTTCGCTCTCTTCATTTGTCGTTTCTTGTCACATAAATCCAGTATTTCACTTGTGATCCATGCTTTCTTCTTAATCCTGCACCTACCTAGAACCGCAGATGCCGTGGAGATTAATGCCGAATTCAGGGCTTCAGTCATCGTCTCAACATCTGCCTCCTCGTTTATAACCAACAGAGGTGCGAATCTTTCCCCCATCACCGCTCCAAAGGTCTCCACTATATCCGGGTACTTCAACTTCTCCAAGTCAAACCTAGAGTTAGCTAGTTAACCACTAATTTGTAACAAGATTGGATTAGATTAAGTTTAAGTTTTGTGTTAGTTCAGATAGGTTATTTAGAACCTGAGTACTTTAGTTACGGAGGTTAGATCAACAGCTCATGCTTGAATCCTCTGTGTTAGTAAGTATATAATATTATTTTGTTTAGTAGTTCTTTTCTTTTGTGTGATATTGTTATACAAATATTCTTGTAAATAAATGAATTATCTTGTGTTATGGTTAACGCAAGTTTTAGTGTTTTCTGTGTTGAAGCCGTATCGTTATGAAGTCTATGTTGTAACTCTTAACTCACAGTCTCAAAGTAATCTTAGCTCTATCCCTTGTAGCTGTAAAGCAGACATGTGACACAATCAGATCTGTGGCAACAATAAATCAGACATGTGACACAATCAAGATAAGGTCTATGACAGAATCAGATCTGTGACACAATCAATCAGACATGTGACACAATCAATCAGACATGTGACACAATCAATCATACATGTGACACAATCAATCAGACCTGTGACACAATCAATCAGACATGTGATACAATCAATCAGACCTGTGACACAATCAATCAGACCTGTGACACAATCAATCAGATTTGTGACACAATCAGATCTGTGACACAATCAATCAGACCTGTGTAACAGTTCCCGCCGGAGCAGAGAGTTTAGGACAGGGGTGATGTGGTTGTTGATAACAAAGGTGCCTGAATGTGTGTTAAGGTCACTCACAGGCTCAACAAAGGAGAACAGAGTTGGGGCAAAGAATGTGGACAAGTAGGAGCTGACCACTGGCCTTCCAATTTGGGTAGGGAAAGAATGATTGACAGACGGATTGGCAGCGGGGCTTGCTGCGAGAGAATTAGTGACAGGTGTGCAAAGTGTTTCGTTCCAATAAGACTGAATATAGCCATCCCCTGAGATCCATTGGTCAAGCTCTGACTTTGCTTGAGTGTATATAACTCGAGACAAAGTTTAGCTCAGGATCTGGATGAAGAGGAGGGATAGAGAGATGAGAGAGAGAGAGAGAGAGAGAGACTGAATTTAGATAGTGTGTTTAACTCACCGACTTAGATAGAGGAGCGATTGATAGACTGTTGCACGAATGTTAGTGATAGAACAGGATCGCTCAAGTAGGTGTGTGAGTTTTGTATTAAGTGATAATCTGAACTTTGTGTTGTAAGCAGGACACAATGTGAACGAGACATGTCCAGATCGCCCGCCTGAGGAGATTTGAGTGAGGAAGAGTATTTGATAAGGTGTGTTGAGGACGCAGTTAAGGCGAGGTGTGTGTGATGTAATTGCAAGGCAATAGAACTGGGTTTAGATAGTTGGGAATTCCATCAATAGCTTATGCTTAAAATTTCCGCTTTATTTAATATTTATATTAACTTATATATAACATAGGAATAATTAGTTAAGATGATATGTATTGAATTGTGTTTGTAATTCCACTACTCATTTTTATGATATGAATATTATGTAATAAATATGCCATCTGATGTGTGCTATATTATTTGAAGTGTGTGGTCATGATGATGTGGATGAGTGTGAGAATGTTCTAAGTTAGAATAACGGCCAGGGCAAACAGCGGGGTCTGTTACGCCTGTGACACAATCAACCAGACCTGTGACACAATCAATCATACCTGTGACACAATCAATCAGATCTGTGGCACAATCAATCAGACCTGTGACACAATCAATCAGATGTGTGGCACAATCAAAATAAGATCTATGACACAATCAGATCTGTGACACAATCAACCAGACCTGTGACACAATCTATCAGATTTGTGACACAATCAACCAGATCTGTGACACAATCAATCAGACATGTGACACAATCAACCAGATCTGTGACACAATCAATCATATCTGTGACACAATCAACCAGACCTGTGACACAATCAATCAGACCTATGACACAATCAATCAGACCTGTGACACAATCAATCAGACATGTGACACAATCAACCAGACCTGTGACACAATCAATCAGACATGTGACACAATCAATCAGACCTGTGACACAATCAATCAGAAGTGTGGCACAATCAAAATAAGATCTGTGACACAATCAATCATATCTGTGACACAATCAACCAGAAGTGTGGCACAATCATAATAAGATCTATGACACAATCAGATCTGTGACACAATCAATCAGATGTGTGGCACAATCAAAATAAGATCTATGACACAATCAGATCTGTGACACAATCAATCAGATGTGTGGCACAATCAAAATGAGATCTATGACACAATCAAATCTATGACACAATCAATCAGGCCTTTGACACAATCAATCAGATCTTAACTTAACATTTTTATACTGGTTTAGAAGACTATGCAGAGTCTCTATACTTCTTCTTCTTCTTCGTACGCAGTCAGACAGTAACCATTATTTTTTCGAAAAAAGCGGCGGTCATCCTGAGGCTGTCGACACTGCCATAGAGCTTGTCTTGTGGTTCCACTGGTGATGGCCACATCTGCTCTCTCTGATCCTTGTATGTCGGGCAGTTCTGCAGCAGATGCTCAGCGGTCATTTTCTCGGTACCGCACGGGCATTCGTCGGTACCACCTATCTTCAATTTGTTGAATAGGTGGTACCTCAGTCTATTGTGGCCAGTGCGAAGTCTGAAGACAACGACCTGCTCTCTTCTGTTCAACTGGTAATAGGCATCGTTTTTGGTGTATCCGGTATGTTCAGTTTCCCATTTGGTCATGTATCTGGCTTTAATAAGCCGTTTTGAGAGTCTCTATACAACCAGTTTCATTTACATTTCCTTGCTCTAAAAACTATGTTCATCCAATCTATTTTGAATGCATTAATTCTCCTTGTCTCCACTACTTTATGTGGCAATGCATTCCAAGCATTCACCACTCTCTGACTAAAAAAATGTTTCCTAATATCTAATCTGGACCTTTCTTCAGTTAATTTGTAGCTATGCCCTCTTGTTTATGTAGGTGGTTGTATTTTAGAAAAATACTTGTTATAGTCTAATTTATTCTTTTCGTTGATTATCTTATAAACCTGTATTAAATCACCTCAAACTCTTCTCTCTTTTAGACACTGTTTTCTGAGTCTTTCCTCAAAACTGTAATTCTGGAATCCCACAATTAGCTTGTCACTCTTCTTTGTATCCTTTCCAGCATGTTTATATTTCTTCTACAATAAGGACTCCCCACCTGTACATAGTACTCCAATCTAGGTCTCTCTAATGCTTTATACAGTTTGACTATATGTAACAGATCCCTGTAGAGCAGAAGAGATTGGGGCTGGAGACTTATTCTCAGAGAGTCAAAATTGGCTGAGAAAGTATTTGGATATCTCAACTGGTTTTTTTCAATTCAGTATCTTAACTCAGACAAGGGCAGGTCAATCTAAGGTTACAAGGGCAGGTCAATCTAAGGTTACAAGGGCAGGTCAATCTAAGATTACAACAAGGGCAGGTCAATCTAAGGTTACAAGGGCAGGTCAATCAAAGGTTACAAAAAGGTTAGGTCAATCTAAGGTTACAACAAGGGTAGGTCAATCTAAGGTTACAACAAGGGCAGGTCAACCTAAGGTTACAACAAGGGCAGATCAATCTAAGGTTACAAGCGCGGGTCAATCTAAGGTTACAAGCGCAGGTCAATCTAAGATTACAAGGGCAGGTCAATATAAGGTTACAAGGGCAGGTCAATCTAAGGTTACAACAAGGGCAGGTCATTCTAAGGTTACAACAGGTTGTGCGTCCATTGTCAGGGCTGAGTTTGGATTAGCAACATGAGAAAGAGAGAGAGAGAGAGAGAGAGAGAGAGAGAGAGAGAGAGAGAGAGAGAGAGAGAGAAAGAGATAGATTCAATTAGTGTTTACTTCGAATTGGAGACAATTGTCAAAGAGGGTTGGGGGTATAAAACTATTAAGTAAACTAGTAAGTAAAATAGTAAATAAATTAGTAGACTTAAGTAAACTAGTAAGTAAACTAATAAATAAATTAGTAGACTTAAGTAAACTAGTAAATAAAATAGTAAATAAACTAGTAAAAAAACTAGTAAGTAAACTAAGTAAGTAAACTAGTAAGTAAACTAAGTAAGCAAACTAGTAAGTAAACTACTAGCTAGTAAATAAACTACTAACTAGTATTTAGTACTAGTAAGTAAACTAACTAGCAAGTAAACTACTAACTAGTAAATAAACTACTAACTAGTAGTAAGTAAACTAACTAGTATTAAGTAAACTTTTACTAGTAAATAAACTAGTAGTACTTAAGTAAACTAGTAAGTAAACTTTTACTAGTAAGTTAACTAGTAGAATAAAGTAAACTAGTAAGTAAACTAGCAAGTAAACTAGTAGATACAGTAGTAGACTAAACTAAATGAGGGAAAATAAAATAAAATCTACCTTGAAAATCTGAAATCTGAGAAGAAACTCATCTGCGGATGAATATTCCTTTTTGTAAAGGCTAATAAAGTCCTTAAACTGTTCAATTAGGAGTGTATTTTCCTCGAGTGAACACTGTGTGCGACCAACCAACGCTATTAAGTACGCAACTGAAAAGGACACTAAAGTTGCTAGTTCAGCCATCGTGTTAGAAGCTTCCCGTTCAGTAAAACCGAAAGTTCTTGATATCGGCCATTTTGAACGATCATGTGATCAGACAACCTAACTTTTTTATACTGGTTTAGAAGGCCCAACAGAGTCTGTATACAACCAGCTTCTTAAATTCACATTGATTAAAAAACAACAATGTGCATCCAATCGAGTTTGTAATACTGTAATGCATTAACTGGATCTGCCCCCACTAGTTTCTGTGGCAATGCCTTCCATATACCACTCTCTGACTTAAACAATATTTCCTAGTAGTATCTAATTTGGACCTTTCCATTGATCATCTTATAAACCTGTATTAAATCAACTCGAATTCTTCACATTTAAAAAAACAGCATATTTTCATGACTAGTTCCTCATAACTATAATTCCGGAATACCTATTTCAGTTTTGTCACTCTTCTTTGTAAACTTTCGAGCAAGTTTATATCCCCTCTATGATGAGGACTACACACTTGTACACAGTACTCAATTCTAGTACTGACTAATGCATTATACAGTATGACAATCACTTTCTTGCTCCTTTGTTTCATGTTTATTTCTATCATACCTAACATTGCAACACTGCTACCTGGACTTGCTCACTGACCTTACCTGTATGATCTATTATAACCTGGACTTGCTCAATCACCTTACCTGCATTATCTATTATAACCCGGACTTGCTCACCAACCTTACCTGTATGATCTATTATAACCTGGACTTGCTCACTCACCTTACATGTATGATCTATTATAACATGGACTTGCTCACTCACCTTACCTGTATGATCTATTATAACATGGACTTGCTCACTCACCTTACATGTATGATCTATTATAACATGGACTTGCTCACTCACCTTACATGTATGATCTATTATAACATGGACTTGCTCACTCACCTTACATGTATGATCTATTATAACCTGGACTTGCTCACTCACCTTACATGTATGATCTATTATAACATGGACTTGCTCACTCACCTTACCTGTATGATCTATTATAACATGGATTTGCTCACTCACCTTACCTGTATGATCTATTATAACATGGACTTGCTCACTCACCTTACATGTATGATCTATTATAACATGGACTTACTCACTCACCTTACATGTATGATCTATTATAACATGGACTTGCTCACTCACCTTACCTGTATGATCTATTATAACATGGACTTGCTCACTCACCTTACCTGTATAATATATTATAACATGGACTTGCTGACCCACCTTTCCTGTATGATCTATTATAACCTGGACTTGCTCACTCACCTTACCTGTATGATCTATTATAACATGGACTTGCTCACTCACCTTACCTGTATGATCTATTATAACATGGACTTGCTCACTCACCTTACCTGTATGATCTATTATAACCTGGACTTGCTCACTCACCTTACCTGTATGATCTATTATAACCTGGACTTGCTCACTCACCTTACCTGTATGATCTATTATAACCTGGACTTGCTGACCCACCTTACCTGTATGATATATTATAACATGGACTTGCTCACTCACCTTAACTGTATGATATATTATAACCTGGACTTGCTGACCCACCTTACCTGTATGATCTATTATAACATGGACTTGCTCACTCATCTTACCTGTATAATCTATTATAACATGGACTTGCTCACTCACCTTACCTGTATAATCTATTATAACATGGACTTGCTCACTCACCTTACCTGTATGATCTATTATAACCTGGACTTGCTGACCCACCTTACCTGTATGATCTATTATAACATGGACTTGCTGACCCACCTTACATGTATGATATATTATAACATGGACTTGCTCACTCACCTTACCTGTATGATATATTATAACCTGGACTTGCTGACCCACCTTACCTGTATGATCTATTATAACCTGGACTTGCTGACCCACCTTACCTGTATGATCTATTATAACCTGGACTTGCTGACCCACCTTACCTGTATGATCTATTATAACCTGGACTTGCTCACTCACCTTACCTGTATGATCTATTATAACCTGGACTTGCTCACTCACCTTACCTGTATGATCTATTATAACCTGGACTTGCTGACCCACCTTACCTGTATGATCTATTATAACCTGGACTTGCTCACTCACCTTACCTGTATGATCTATTATAACCTGGACTTGCTCACTCACCTTACCTGTATGATCTATTATAACCTGGACTTGCTCACTCACCTTACCTGTATGATATATTATAACCTGGACTTGCTCACTCACCTTACCTGTATGATATATTATAACATGGACTTGCTCACTCACCTTACCTGAATGATATATTATAACCTGGACTTGCTGACCCACCTTACCTGTATGATCTATTATAACCTGGACTTGCTCACTCACCTTACATGTATGATCTATTATAACCTGGACTTGCTGACCCACCTTACCTGTATGATCTATTATAACCTGGACTTGCTGACCCACCTTACCTGTATGATCTATTATAACCTGGACTTGCTCACTCACCTTACCTGTATGATCTATTATAACATGGACTTGCTCACTCACCTTACCTGTATGATCTATTATAACATGGACTTGCTCACTCACCTTACATGTATGATCTATTATAACATGGACTTGCTCACTCACCTTACATGTATGATCTATTATAACATGGACTTGCTCACTCACCTTACATGTATGATCTATTATAACCTGGACTTGCTCACTCACCTTACATGTATGATCTATTATAACATGGACTTGCTCACTCACCTTACCTGTATGATCTATTATAACATGGATTTGCTCACTCACCTTACCTGTATGATCTATTATAACATGGACTTGCTCACTCACCTTACATGTATGATCTATTATAACATGGACTTACTCACTCACCTTACATGTATGATCTATTATAACATGGACTTGCTCACTCACCTTACCTGTATGATCTATTATAACATGGACTTGCTCACTCACCTTACCTGTATAATATATTATAACATGGACTTGCTGACCCACCTTTCCTGTATGATCTATTATAACCTGGACTTGCTCACTCACCTTACCTGTATGATCTATTATAACATGGACTTGCTCACTCACCTTACCTGTATGATCTATTATAACATGGACTTGCTCACTCACCTTACCTGTATGATCTATTATAACCTGGACTTGCTCACTCACCTTACCTGTATGATCTATTATAACCTGGACTTGCTCACTCACCTTACCTGTATGATCTATTATAACCTGGACTTGCTGACCCACCTTACCTGTATGATATATTATAACATGGACTTGCTCACTCACCTTAACTGTATGATATATTATAACCTGGACTTGCTGACCCACCTTACCTGTATGATCTATTATAACATGGACTTGCTCACTCATCTTACCTGTATAATCTATTATAACATGGACTTGCTCACTCACCTTACCTGTATAATCTATTATAACATGGACTTGCTCACTCACCTTACCTGTATGATCTATTATAACCTGGACTTGCTGACCCACCTTACCTGTATGATCTATTATAACATGGACTTGCTGACCCACCTTACATGTATGATATATTATAACATGGACTTGCTCACTCACCTTACCTGTATGATATATTATAACCTGGACTTGCTGACCCACCTTACCTGTATGATCTATTATAACCTGGACTTGCTGACCCACCTTACCTGTATGATCTATTATAACCTGGACTTGCTGACCCACCTTACCTGTATGATCTATTATAACCTGGACTTGCTCACTCACCTTACCTGTATGATCTATTATAACCTGGACTTGCTCACTCACCTTACCTGTATGATCTATTATAACCTGGACTTGCTGACCCACCTTACCTGTATGATCTATTATAACCTGGACTTGCTCACTCACCTTACCTGTATGATCTATTATAACCTGGACTTGCTCACTCACCTTACCTGTATGATCTATTATAACCTGGACTTGCTCACTCACCTTACCTGTATGATATATTATAACCTGGACTTGCTCACTCACCTTACCTGTATGATATATTATAACATGGACTTGCTCACTCACCTTACCTGTATGATATATTATAACCTGGACTTGCTGACCCACCTTACCTGTATGATCTATTATAACCTGGACTTGCTCACTCACCTTACATGTATGATCTATTATAACCTGGACTTGCTGACCCACCTTACCTGTATGATCTATTATAACCTGGACTTGCTGACCCACCTTACCTGTATGATCTATTATAACCTGGACTTGCTGACCCACCTTACCTGTATGATCTATTATAACCTGGACTTGCTCACTCACCTTACCTGTATGATCTATTATAACACCTGTCACTTTCCTTTTCTATCTTTCTAACATTGTTCCCCTCCATCCTGCAATTATATTGCATATTGGATTTACCCATATGGATGCTATACATGTATCTACTTCATCTGCCAGCTCTCAGACCATTCTTGAATTGTATCTAAATCTGGCCTCAATATATCCACTTCTGCTTTAGATGAGTCACCTCTGCATAATTTTGTGTCATCCGCGAATTTCGCAATCAAGGAAATTATATCACTGCCCAAATCAGATATATATGATCAAGAATAAAATTGGTCCTTATCGCCGAATAATGTGTGGCACTCCACTTTTTACACAGTTCGGGTTTCGCAGAGTGAAGAACACAATGGAGGAAACTGGCCCACTGGTCCCTAACGAAAATTATGATTGATCATGATAGAGACCATCGAAATGTGTGTGTATAGAAGATTGGGTCGCGTTTCTTGGAAAGAGAAGAAAACAAATTTGGAGGTATTGAAAAAGGTTGTGGTGAAAAGAGAATTAATGATCGAAATCAGGGTTAGACAGTTACGTTATTTTAGTCATATAACAAGACATACCTCCTTGTTGAAGATCGTACTGGAGGGAAGGGTGGAAAGCGGTCGTTCAAGAGGCAGACAACGTTTTAAGTATGTGGATAACATCAGGAAATGGACTGGAAAAAGCCTCTCAGATTTCACCATTACGGCAAGAGATAGAGTACAATGCAAATCCATTTCAGCCGACCTTCGATGCGGAGATGGCACTTGAATTGAACTGGAGTGAAATAAACTGGTTGTATACAGACTGTGTATAGCCTTCTTAACCAGTATAATGAAGTTAATTAGGGCAATCAGAGACAGGACTAAACTGGCACCATGCCAGGGGATGACAGACGCAAAATCACTAGACTATACACCAAGTAGGGCAGATCAGAAGCAACTAAGTAATTAAAAAAAGTTTAGTGATATCGTTATCTGTGTTTATGTATTTAATGATATGATTGTGAAAGTGTCGGCCGTGTTGCATGTCTGTTTATGGCGATAGAGACCGTCTGACTTCTTTGCCGGTCTTGGTGACCTACTTTGTGTTGCCGACCCTGACCTTCTCTTTCCTTCAGACGTCAAGTCTACTAACCGAGCGACTGGGTAAGAAGTCATTTTGTTGACATTTTTTGTGCAAATACTGCTAGTTGCTTAACATTAAACACAGAGCACGATACATGGAAATGGTAAATTAAAATGAGAGCACCTATTATTAGTCATTATTTCTTGAAGTAGATGTATTCGAATGAACACCGTACTAACTAATCGTTAGTCTAATGACACACAGTACACACACACACGACATAGTTGATAATGATAGTTATAGTACTATAAGTATAAGTATAGTGGACAAGTGGTACTACTGGTAGGTAGACATGGAGCTCAACTGGGACAGCTGCAGACATTTCATGACCAGGAGTCACACAGGCTGGTTATCTAATCTATAGCGATTCATTTGGAATCATCTCCGTAAAACTCACAGATTAAATTTAAAAGTTTGTATATCTGACTCTGAGGATCAGGATACAATCACTTGTTACAAGTTACAAGTATTGCGTGCACTTTTCGTTTGTATGTGGTGATAGTATGTGTGTGTCAAGTGTGCTGTATTAGACTTAGAGTGTATTATTGTTGTTGTTTGTGTGTGTGTGCTGTATTAGTGTATTATTGTTGTTGTTTGTGTGTGTGCTGAATTAGTGTATAATTGTTGTTGTTTGTGTGTGTGCTGTATTAGTGTATTATTGTTGTTGTTTGTGTGTGTGCTGTATTAGTGTATTATTGTTGTTGTTTGTGTGTGTGCTGTATTAGTAAATTATTGTTGTTATTTGTGTGTGTGCTGTATTAGTATATTATTGACTTTATTGTTGTTGTTTGTGTGTGTGCTGTATTAGTGTATTATTGTTGTTTGTGTGTGTGCTGTATTAGTGTATTATTGTTGTTGTTTGTGTGCTGTATTAGTGTATTATTGTTGTTGTTTGTGTGTGTGCTGTATTAGTGTATTATTGACTTTATTGTTGTTGTTTGTGTGTGTGCTGTATTAGTGTATTATTGTTGTTGTTTGTGTGTGTGCTGTATTATTGTTGTTGTTTGTGTGTGTGCTGTATTAGTGTATTATTGTTGTTGTTTGTGTGTGTGCTGTATTAGTGTATTATTGTTGTTTGTGTGTGTGCTGTATTAGTGTATTATTGTTGTTTGTGTGTGTGCTGTATTAGTGTATTATTGTTGTTGTTTGTGTGTGTGCTGTATTAGTGTATTATTGTTGTTGTTTGTGTGTGTGTGCTGTATTAGTGTATTATTGTTTTGTTTGTGTGTGCTATATTACTATTAGTGTATTATTATTGTTGTTTGTGAATGCCTACAAGGAGTAGGTGTACTCTTTTGTGCACCCAGATAAGGACGTTAAGTGGTGGGCTGCAGTAGCTTTCCTCACATCCCGAGCGTGCTGATGAATGTGGTCCGGGGTCCTCCAGGCGGTTGTGCTATGCTTGGCTTCATCTGCTTGTCACTCACTACTATGGGGATCACATTGATCCCTCACCTCGTTAGCCAGGCTGCCATGAAAACAGCCCTTCCAGAAAGGACTTCTAGGAAGCCGAGGTGGAAGTCTATGCCAGTATATTTTGCCTGACCCTGACTAACATATCTGATCAGTATATTTTGCCTGACCAGACGTTAGACTTCCTCCCCATGTGCTGTATTATATATAATTATATTAATTTCTTTGTTTGACTGCTTGCGGTGATCTGTCCTTTATCTTTACCCTTGGTGATCCTGTATCAGATTTTTCAAGCAAATTTGCCTGTTGTCATAGTGTCTTCTAACTTATCTGATCTTCTTATAATAATTAACATACCCAATAAATGACTGATAATCATTATTTATCAAAATCAATCACAAAATCGATCACGAAATCACTAGATCACAAAAAGCAGCTTCTATTCCTTTTAACTCCACCTCAAAATTCCAAGAGATGAAAGACACCACGGCGAGAGCACACACTTTCAATTCCATGGTCATTCCAGCAATGATTTACGGATGTCTGGAACTTGGGCAAAACAGATGCTGATAAGCTCAGAGTCACTCGGGGAGCAATGGAACAGCGAATACTGAAAACATCAGACTTTGTTTCGGGACATTGTCGAAACAGCAATATCACATAAACATTGTTGTACTGGAGGCATGTAGTATGACAACAGACTGACACATACAACAACATTTTGGTGGCCATATGCTTGTACATGTGCAAGAGGTTGCCCACCTATGCAATGGCGAGCTGGACGGACCAAAGACCAAACCCCATGTTGGTACAGCGTTGCCAAAGATCGAGAAGCATATGGCTCATCTGCTGGACTGGCGGCCCGGATAATGTGAATCATTATTTTATATTCCAGCAAATAGACCTATACATTATATGACTCATAATATATGTTCATGAAATTTTTCACGTTCTTCTTTAAAGCCACCAAAATGATTATATCTTTTCACTCCAAGGTTTTCATCAATTTCTGAACAGCAAACTTCCATATCAACATCTAGATTCCTGTAAAGGTGTGCAGTTTGATTGTAAAGATGTTGGAACCAGATACTGGAGATGAGGCACTCAATTTAGAGATTATCCAATGGCTGAAATGGGATAAGGTTAGTATAACATCTGTAAGTTACCCATTGGTTGAAATAATATAAGATTAGTTTAACAGATGTAAGTAACTCATTGTTGAACTGGGATAAGATTAGTTTAATAGATTTAAGTAACTCTTTGTTAAAATTGGAAAAGTTTAATGTAACCAATGTCTTCTTCTTCGTACGCTGTCAGACGTCAACTTGAATTTGTTAGAAGAAAGCAGCTGTCATCCTGAGGCTGTCAACACTGCCATAGAGCTTATCTAGTGTTGGCGCTGGTGACGGCCACATTTGCTTTCTCTGGTCCTTGTATGTCGGGCAATTTTGCAGCAGATGTTCAGCGATCATTTTCCCTGTATCACAGGTGCATTCGTCAGTGCCACCTATCTTCAGTTTATTGAATAGATGGTACCTCAGTCTGTTGTGGCCTGTGCGGAGTCTGAAGACTAATGTAACCAATGTAACTCTTCGTTAAACTGGGATAAGATTAGTTTAACAGATGTAAGTAACTCATTGTTAAAATTGGATAAGTTTAGTGTAACAGATGCACAGACAAATGCGGCCCTTGCACAGCTAAATAAAAATCTGGCAAGATAAACGGTTAGTACTATGCACAAAAATCAGATTATTGCGTACATTGGTCCTGTCAATATTCCTCAATGTTTGTGAGGCATGTACAGTTACAGCTGACCTATAACAAAGGATGCAGGCCTTGGAGATGAGATGTTTCCAATGACTTTTAAACGTCACGTACAAAGATCGAGTTACAAATGAGGAAATATGAGATAGAATTACAACAGCAATAGGGCCTTTTGAAGATCTCTTGGCAACTGTCAAAAGAAGGAAACTCGCTTGGTACTGTCACAAATTGAGATCAAATGGTCTTGCAAATACGATCCAGCACGGTAAGGTGCAAGGCAAACGACGAAGAGGCCTTCCCAAAAAGAGGTGGAAGGACAACATAAAAGAATGGACCAATCTCTGACTAGAAGCACAGGCAGCAGCCGCTGACAGAGATGGGTGGCGTGGGGTTGTGAGGATGTTTTCATGTGTGCCCCAATGACCTCACTGGTTACGGGATGACCTGCCTGACCTGAGCAGATGTAAGCAACTCACTGTTAAACCGGAATAAGATTAGTTTAACAGATGTAAAACAAAAGCGTGGAAAAAATACAGAGATAATCTAAACTCGGACAATAAGAAACTTCTGCACAAAAAAAACATATGAGACACAAAGACGACCCAACAGAAACCATAAGTGGTGACAAGGAAGATTATATAAGGGACAAAAGAAAGATCATGGTTCAAAGCGCTATTAAATAGAGGGAGAAAACATAGAGCATAAGATATCTATCTATATAGAGATCACAATAGAGCTAGAACTGGATATAACAGAATCAGAGATAATAAACACTAAACAGCCGGCATCATCAAACAAGTCACAAGGGCCGGATGACATCCCTGTCGAACTTATGGCTTGGCTTGGCTTCGTTCATTCTCATCTCCCTCTACCAAACACTGAAAGGGCTTAAGTAGCAGAATGTAGTCCAGAGAACGGAATGCGTTGTGTCGTAGATTACAGCTTGACTGCGATATTTGCACCTTTCGGTCCAACACATCTGACTTCAGCAAGCATTTTTTGAGTACCAGGTTAGCATTCCCGCTTCAATCCCTTCTCCTTAGCCAGTCTGCCCTGCTGCAGCCTTTTATCCAGGATCACCACGTGGAGGTGTAGAAGGGTCTTGGCAGCTTTGGTTTTGCTGGCCCTAACGCTAGCAATCAGCTACGAGTCGCTGACCACTGCAGCTCATGCGCTGCTCAGCATCTTGATCCCTGTCAAACTTATGAAAACAACAAAAGATGTAGGGATAACCTGGCTTCACTGTAAAACATAGTGTGCAACAAGAAACACAAGACTGCAACAATACTCTCTATTTGGAGAACAAAAGAGGCATCAAAAAAGATTACAAAATATAGAGGAATATCATCACTTAGCCATACTGGAAAGATATTCTGTAAAATATTAGAAAAAAGACTATGCCCAACCATTGAATCACAGCTTAGTGAAGCACAGATGAGGTTTAGGAAAAACAGGAGCTGTACAGGCGCAATCTTCACACTCAGATAACTAGCGGAGAAAACAATAGAGTAGGATCAGACACTAAACGTTGTTTTTGTAGACCAAGAGAAGGTATTTGATCATGTGGATGGAAACAAACTGTGGACAACATTAGAACATTATGGAGTAAATAAACATTTGACAAATCTATGTAAAAGTCTTGATGTAAATAGCCAATGTACAGTAAGAACAATCGCAGCATATTCAGAAAAATTTCGTATTAGATCAGGTGTATGACAATGATGTGTACTATCTCCTTGACTGTTTTTCACATATATAGACGAAATATGTAAAAAAGCCAACATTAGTGAGAGAAACAACCTCATTGATCACTTAAATGAACTTATTTTTGCTGATGACCAAGCACCAATAGTAACATCAGAAAAACAATTGCTGGAGCATATCAACAATCTAAACTCTTTCAGGACCGATGACCAATATATGGGTCTCTGATTTAAACCTCAGAGGACCACCGATAAATAGGATTTTGTTTTGTAGAGTCGTGATTCAGGTTTTGTGTTAACCAGACTACTTAAAAATTACAACCAGAACTAGAACAGCTTCCTTTCGTGACATTTGAGTCGAGCCTCACGTGTTTTGGTACTGAATAAGTGATATATTTGTGTTTTGAAGTAGCTAAACTGTTTTGTTGATTCCTAAAAAATAATGGCAACGCCCACTGATTCTACTAGACCAAAACGATATAGTGCAGAACAAGCTATAGCTGTGTTTCAAAGCTTATTAGTTAGTGATTCTGATACAGAATTAGACGATTCAGAGGATAGCGATTACAGCTAGTAGATCTAGTGCCAAGAAATCAAAAAGGTCTGGCTTAGGATTAGTTGGTGGTTGCTTCAATCAGGGACTATCAGTGCTCCTGAATCATCAAGCAGCAGTGATGAGACTGATTCAGAGGATATGTTCCAGATGCTCTAGGGAAATGCAAGATTGAGCCGTTTGTAAATGCACTCGTTGAATTTTTGTATATTTTTATTGATTTTGGTCATTGAGGAAAAATGTACATAATTTCAACATTTTTGGATATAAATGCTTCAAATAAACAGTGTTTTGAGGGAGTTTGGATACTTTTCTAAAAAATTACCAGACAAATTGAAATCAACAATTTAGACCATTGAAAAATGATAGTGAGTTACAATATTTTGACATAAATTATCAACCCCTTAAATTTTATTTTTGAACAACATATTTATTTTTTCAAATAATGAAATATCAGCATTTACTGATATTTTCATTTTCTGTACCAATCTTTCTTTACAATGATATATAATGAGTACTATATTTGCCTATGCTATGGTGTGTAATAGTCAGTTGTAAAAGGGATGCAGTGAAATTTTGCTACAGCTGAAAATTAATTTGGTCCAAACCTAAAAAGAATCAAGTCCTGAAAGAGTTAATGAAGTATGTACGGATTACAGTATGAAAATCAACATAGAGAAAACCAAAGTTATAACAATTGCAAGAAAAGAAACAAAAACACAAATATTTATGCAACACCAACAAGTAAAACAGGTGAAACATTTCACGTACCTGGGTAAAATAATCTCAGCAGATTGAAAAAGCAACACTGCAATCACAAACATATGTAATAAAGCAAGTCAAATCATTGGGCAAATGTCCCCGATATTACAATATAAACACGTAGCAATGGATACAATCAGAACGCTATACAACACAAATATTCCTACCCACATTGTGCTATCAGAGCCAAAATTGGACATTGACAAGCAAAGTTAATGAAACATCATAACAACAGAGTTGAAATGCCTGTGCAGAATGCTTGGAGTAACAATAATGGATAGAATCAGAAACAAAGATATTTGGGGACAAGTAGGTACAACACCAGTGCTAGACCTCATCAAGAGACAGCAAACCAAATGGTTAGGCCACGTGACACGTCAAACACCAGATAGTCTCCCTCAGAAAACAATGCTATACAGATACAACGGATACAAAGCCAAGGGCAGACAACGCAAAAGATCCATAGCAGAAATAACAGAAGCAAGCAATGAAGCTTCCCGTGTACGAAGCACATACTAGGGCCCAGTCAAGAAACATCTTCATAACCTAGCGCTGAAAGGCACAAGCTGGACACAAGAAAAAAGAAGAAAAGAAGAACAAAATAAATTGAAGGAAAAAACCACATGTAGTATATGATATACAAATCGCTATAAGGCCATAAAGTGTAGTAAATGGGGAAAAGTCTGACCAACCAAAGGAAAGCCATATCTGTTGACTGGGCTGAGTAACCCGTTGAGATTGTTGATATACATTGAGTTGATGTGATCTAAGTTATCTGGTGGTTTTCAATGGGATCAATTAACTTAGTACATGTGCTGTCAAGTTATACAAGTCGGCGAACATTGAATTAATCAGAACATTGTAACCGTTTGATAACTTCATTCTGCTCTATGCCTGCTATATTATTTAAGATTAAAGTTCATTTTTCACCTGAAATTTCATTACTGATAATTCAAATTCAATGTTGTTTTTTCCCTTGAAATAAAATATTTCCTTTGTGGCAATTTAATTGTGTTTTAAAAAATATGACAGAATGAAAAAACTCGCTTGAACATCAAGAGTTACGTTGAAGAAAAGAACATCCCAGAACTAAAGAAGTTGATGTGTCAAAGGATGGAATTTGGAACTGCTGGTAACATTGTGTAAATGAATAGTATAGATTATTTTTGGATAGAGCTCTTTTCTGTGTAAATGAGGGCCTGACTGTAAGATAAGACAAATAAGATAAGAGGCTCTGTGGCTCCACCTCACAAAAACCAAGACTTGCTATATTCAAGTCTCCTTCATGCCTTTATTTATATGAAGAATCAATCTGTAATCTCAGAAATCTCAAACCTCCACCTATAATTTCAACCTCCCATCTATAATATCAGACTTCTCAACCTCCCATCTATAATATCAGACTTCTCAACCTCCCATCTATAATATCAGACTTCTCAACCTCCCATCTATAATATCAGACTTCTCATTCTCCCATCTATAATATCAGACTTCTCAACCTCCCATCTATAATATCAGACTTCTCAACCTCCCATCTATAATATCAGAATTCTGAACCTCCCATCTATAATATCAGACTTCTCAACCTCCCATCTATAATATCAGACTTCTCAACCTCCCATCTATAATATCAGACTTCTCAACCTCCCATCTATAATATCAGACTTCTCAACCTCCCATCTATGATCTTAAACTTCTCAACCTCCTCCTTCTTCTGCGTTGGTTTTTTTTTTTTTATCATGCTAAATCTTCAGTCCTATCACCAGGATGAAGTCCACAGTCCTATCGCCAGGATGAAGTCCACAATCCTATTGCCAGGATGAAGTTCACAGCCCTTTCCAGGTCTGAGTGGTGACCCCATAGTTTTTGTCTCAGTTCTGCTCCATCTGGCCAGGTCTGGCATCTTAGTTCTTTGTAGGCCGGGCATTCTTGAAGTACGTGTTCAGGGGTCTGGACTCCTGTCCCACATGGATATTCAGTTGTTTGAGATATTTTGAGCCGATATAAGTGGCCCAGTTGTCTGCTGTGGCCAATTCTCATGCGGCAGATTGCAGTTTGATGGTGTCTTTGTAGCTGGTGGATTTTTGGGTCTGGACTGTTACTTTATCCCATTTCTTTCTCATGTTATGCTGACTGCGAATGATGGTTTTAGCCTTCTTATGTGGCACTTTATGGGTGTATTCTTCCCCTTTTCCGCCTGCTTTTGATAGTGCATCGGCTCTCTCGTTTCCTGTAATTCCACAATGAGAGGGGAGCCACTGGAGTGTGATCTTTGAGATCTTCTCTCATGTAGCATGTCCTTTGTAGAACGTCGCTCCCATCACAGTCTGTCTGAAAGAAACTCGTTCCCTTGCCAAAACTCCAGCTTCCGCCACTGTCATACTCAGGCACTCCTGGATATCTTGGTGCCATCGTCTTCTTGGTCTACCCCTTCCTCTTTTGCCTGGCACCATACCTTCCATCACCGTCCTCTCAAGACCGTTGTGTCTCTTGATGTGACCAAAGTATTTGCATTTTCTAGCCAAAATGGAATTTTTGAGATCTTATGTATGGCATTTAGCCCTGTTCTGATTTTATGTGTTATGTCCTCATTTGTTGTGTTCTTTATCGATTCGAGTAGTGCTTTACAGTCCTCTGTGAAGATCACTATCCTGGCTTGTGTGTGAACTTCCAATTTGGTGACAATTTTCAGTGCTTGGAGAAGTACCATTGATTCTGCCCTCAGGCTAGAGGAAGTTTTAACAGTTGGAAAGGACATATGGGTTATCTTTCCGTTATTTTGTCCATGTTTGCAGGGTGATTGAACCAGCATACACCTTCGAGTTTTGGCCAGTCACTCTATAAGTGTGTGGGTTGGACAGCCTATGAACAGTAAGAGATCTAAATTTCTTCACATGCTGATGAAGGTGGATCGGGGTCCTCGAGGTGGTTGTACTATGCTTGGCTTCATCTGCATGTCACTCACTACTACAGCAATCACGACAATCCCTCACCTCGTTAGCCATGAAAACAGCTCGTTTTTAGGGGAGGCTACTAGAAAGCTGCGGTAGAGGGTCTTGGCCAGTATATTTTACCTGACCCTGACTAACATGTCTGATCAGTATATTTTGCCTGACCCTGACTAACATGTCTGATCAGTATATTTTGCCTGACCCTGACTAACATGTCTGATCAGTATATTTTGCCTGACCCTGACTAACATGTCTGATCAGTATATTTTGCCTGACCCTGACTAACATGTCTGATCAGTATATTTTGCCTGACACTGACTAACATGTCTGATCAGTATATTTTGCCTGACACTGACTAACATGTCTGATCAGTATATTTTGCCTGACCCTGACTAACATGTCTGATCAGTATATTTTGCCTGACCCTGACTAACATGTCTGATCAGTATATTTTGCCTGACCCTGACTAACATGTCTGATCAATATATTTTGCCTGACCCTGACTAACATGTCTGATCAGTATGTTTTGCCTGACCCTGACTAACATGTCTGATCAGTATATTTTGCCTGACCCTAACTAATATGTCTGATCAGTATATTTTGTCTGACCCTGACTAACATGTCTGATCAGTATGTTTTGCCTGACTAGACGATAGTCTTCCTCCCCCAACCTCGAGGTTAAACAACTAATAAGTGAAAATATCCAGGATTCTGATGCTGTCATATATACCGATAAGAACGCTGGTTGGGGCTTTACTGCATTAGGGAGATTCAGGGTCGTTGCTGAAAGTACTGGTGCATACTTGATAGCAACATCCAGTATCAGAATGCAGGTCAAAGCAGTGACTTCTGCTCTGAGGCAGCTATCTGGGACATCCTTAATGAGGACTGTTGAATTGTCTCTGACTCTCAATCCTTGCTTTGGAACGTGCAGAAGAGTTGACTGTGGTATGAGTGAATAGCAGCCATAGAGGCCTTGAACCTCTGGGATCCTTGTGTGGATCTACTGTACTGGCTATGCTGGGCTTTGTGGTATGAAAGAGCTGACATCCTGGCTTCAGGGACGCCTGCAGTAGGCAGATTGTCAGTGTAAAGAAGTGGCATTTTGAAGTTGATCAACGACCGCCTTTTAGATGAAGACACTGTAGTCAATGAACCAGCAATACACAGATTAAAAGATTTTTAAATCATATGTGGCTCTAGCAAAGAGGAGCACCCAAGTGAGAGGATGTGGCAGGAGTGTGTAAAACTAGCAATCTGCAAGAACAGCTGTTTGCTGAGAGGTACAGCACCTATAGATGTGCCTGGAGTGTAATTATATAGATTCTTAACAGAGCAGAGCTGAACCATCTGTATTCTTAATCCTCTTAAGCTTCCATCGGTATGTCTCTTCTTTTTCCAAGCTTCTATCTGTAATCTCTTCTTTTTCCAAGCTTCCATCGGTATATCTCTTCTTTTTCCAAGCTTCTATCTGTAATTTCTTCTTTTTCCAAGCTTATATCTGTAATATCTTCTTTTTCCAAGCTTCCATCAGTATATCTCTCCTTTTTCCAAGCTTCTATCTGTAATCTCTCATTTTTCAACAAACCATCTGTTATCTCTCATTTTTCAACCATCCACATGTAATCTCTCATTTTCCAATATCCACATGTATGTCTCATTTTTCAACCCGTAACAGCTGTAGAGATATATCATAGAAGGAGCTTAGACATGTTTTAACATTTAACAGAGGGGAGGAAGATAGGAAGAGCTTAGACAACTATTTTTCTTTCTCTTTCTTGGGATTTAACTAGGGACAAGTCAGTGCAGCTGAACTCAGTCCCGCCAGAATTAAAGTAACCAAAACGAACCACGTACGCTTTGTCTCGAACCACACAGGTGGGAGTTTAGCTAATCTTGTGTAACTTTCAGGTAACATCAGCCATGTGTCCACACCTGGACCGATAGCGGTGGTAGACGGGTAGACTTGTTGCTGCTAAAAAACTCGCGTCGTCTGGAAACCAAGCGAACAGGATGGGGGATAATGGCAAGCAGACGGACAAAAAAGCACGCCGTTTTGGAAATCACGCGATCTGGGGATGCAGATCACAATATAAATCCTGGTGGAGATTTGTGAGACACAATTCTAAAGAGACGGGCAGTGGGGAGCAGGCGATGGAGATATGCAGTTGAGGCAGATTTGAGTTGAGAACCGTAGTGGAGTAAAACACTTCACTTCAGAGGTAGACTTGAGAGGAGATACGTGGAGACGGGTCGTGAGATTTGAACACAGTTTTGGGTTGAGAACCACAGATGAGGGAACACTTCACTTTAGAGACAGAGGAACATTCGCCAGAGAGAGTCAGTTGAGAGCAGTCGATTTAGAACCTTGGAGGAGACACACGGAAACAAGCAGTTGAATTGGACACAGTTTTTGAGTTTGAGATTTGGACATGGAGAGGAGCAGTTGAATTTTAGGACAGCACTTAACATTCGAAAGAGATAAGCAGCGGAGAGCAGGCAACGGAGAGAGACAGTTGAGATAGACACGCAGCAAGCAAGGTAACTACCCTCATATTATGCATTGGTCGTAATTACAAGTCGTCAGTAGCAGATAGAGGCAGTTTTCCAGTGATCCCATTCCCATGGATCATATTTGATACAGTCTATCCTGACCACGTCGAGAACACTTTGATCTACCGCCGACTGAGAGGAACAAGACCACGGATGTCATACTTTGGTTTAGAACCTATGAGCTTCACCATCAGCGGTAATCCACAACAAAGTTCAATCACAGCAGGCCAAATTAGGAGAGGAGAAAGAACCGGGCAATAACAGTATCGATAAGGTTAGGTTTAGTGGTAGGAGTGTTTTAGATAAGCTTGTGAGAGAAAGCATTTAAGTTGTTAGAGAGTTTATAGTTGGCAGTGTTACTTGATTAAAGAATCTATTGTATTGTGTTTACATTTAGTGTTACTAGAATTTGTTTAGAGTGAGTGTAGAGTGAAATAGAATAGAGCAGAACCCTTTAGCCGTCTGTGAAAGAGTTCTATCAAATTGAGTAGCTCTGGTACAAACCATCCACATGTAATTTCTCATTTTTCAATCATCTGTAATCTCTCATTTTCCAACCATCCACATGTAAACTCATTTTTCAACCATCCACATGTAATCTATTATTTTTCAACCATCTGTAATCTCTCATGTTTCAACCATCTGTAATCTTTGAACTTTTGGATATGGAACATTTTTTTTGGTCAGGTTTACGAGCAAAGATGGGACCTGGAAATTCTCAAATGAATGACTTGACCATCATTCAAACAACTCAGGTTTGTATCCCTCACAACTTATTTCTCATCTTATTTATTCACAATCATGTTGATTAGTTCCTTCCACAACCATCTTTCATATATTCATGTTGATGATTAGTTCCTTCCCCAACCACCTTTCATATAATCATGTTGATGATTAGTTCCTTCCCCAACCACCTTTCATATATTCATGTAGATGATTAGTTCCTTCCACAACCATCTTTCATTTAATCATGTTGATGATTAGTTCCTTCCCCAACCACCTTTCATATATTCATGTTGATGATTAGTTCCTTCCCCAACCACCTTTCATATAATCATGTTGATGATTAGTTCCTTCCCCAACCACCTTTCATATATTCATGTAGATGATTAGTTCCTTCCACAACCATCTTTCATATATTCATGTTGATGACTAGTTCCTTCCCCAACCACCTTTCATATATTCATGTAGATGATTAGTTCCTTCCACAACCACCTTTCATATATTAATGTTGATGATTAGTTCCTTCCCCAACCACCTTTCATATATTCATGTAGATGATTAGTTCCTTCCACAACCATCTTTCATATAATCATGTTGATTAGTTCCTTCCCCAACCACCTTTCATATATTCATGTTAATGATTAGTTCCTTCCACAACCACCTTTCATATATTCATGTTGATGACTAGTTCCTTCCCCAACCACCTTTCATATATTCATGTTGATGATTAGTTCCTTCCACAACCACCTTTCATATATTCATGTTGATGATTAGTTCCTTCCATTGAGTAAATCACTTGGTAATCCAGAAGAAAATCAAAAGTAAAAATAAACAGCTTTTCACTTACTGTCTATCTTCAGACATCAAATGTGCAGGATTGAATACAGATAATGGTGTATGCGTATGTTTGTTCAGACCATCCATTGTGGCAGTTACAATGCCTTGGTTCCAATGTAGACTCTTCATGTTCACTTCGCTGTTCAGTGGAAACAGAGTTTGATGTTATCACCCTCAAATATAAGCAATTTGAAAATAGATAAATGATAGTTTATTATTCAATTTTTGATTTGGTATAAACATAGACAAATGAATCAGACCTCGCTCTATTAATTGTCATTACTGTGCCACAAAGCCAACGTATCCCACTTGCATGAATTATTTCCCCTCTCATACGAAAAACAAGTAAACATGAAAACTGATTCTTTCATAAAAACATATACATGGTTATTTGTTTATTTGCATAATCTAGTTATTACAACAATTATCGTCTGAACTCTCTAATCAGAGGGTGTCAGTAATTAACTGCATGTTTGCATCTGGAACTAATAACTGGCTCGTTTCAAAGTCCTAATTTGTCCATATTATCTCTAAGAAAAGCAACTAATAAACTAAATGAACATCTTAGGTCTTGTGGTCCTCATGTCTGTTTGTGTGACTGGCCTCTGACAGCTTCCGTCCATCTAGTTTCCACTGTGGAACCAAAGACATGTGTTTTAGGGATTTTAGGCTACACCCTTCATACTCTTGCTCTGGGAATGTGATCCCTGGTGTCCGTGGTACACCTTGCTTTCTGGCAGGGGGCTCTTACCGACCAGCCTGACTAATCTGACACAGACAATTTGAGACACTTTTTAGGTGTTTTGGCCTTCACCTTACGAACCCGAGAGACGTTCGTACTTACTGGAGTCCAGACTACAACTTCGTCTAAAAGGCGGCAAGTACTCATCCTTGAATTTTCTGGGACCAATTACGTACTTGTTTCGCAAGACCCAAGTTGCCACTGCTTTAGAGTTTTCGCTGCAAACTCAAGTCTTCAGGTCTCCTTTCCAGCAAATCTCTCTCTCGTGCGATGGGGTCCAGCCACTGTCTTTTTCAACAGGCAATTGGTATAATGCCTTTGAAATTCACAGTCGGCCTTACGTCCAGCTCTGTCCTCAGTTTGTATTGGTCTCCTATGCTCTGCCCTAAGCTTTGCTGCACATAAGTTATGTGGGGTACTTTTGTCACCGCCTAGTTGACCAGCTTGGGTCCGTTTAGCTTTTACAGCTTGCCATTATGTCAATTTCCCCATTTCTGCAGCCCCCCACCAACTTTTTCTAGGATATCTTGTCACTATATCATAGGCAGTTCTAAGCCCCACTAACTTTTTCTAGGATATCTTGTCACTATATCATACGCAGTTCTAAGCCCCCACCAACTTTTTCAAGGATATCTTGTCACTATATCATAGGCAGTTCTAAGCCCCACCAACTTTTTCTAGGATATCTTGTCACTATATCATAGGCAGTTCTAAGCCCCCACCAACATTTTCTAGGATATCTGGTCACTATATCATAGGCAGTTCTAAGCCCGACCAACTTTTTCTAGGATATCTTGTCACAATATCATGGGCAGTTCTAAGCCCCCACCAACTTTGTCTAGGATATCTTGTCACTATATCATAGGCAGTTCTAAGCCCCACCAACTTTCTGTTACACCTAAACACTACAACATTGGTGACTCTGCTAACTCTCCCACCATCCCTCTAAACCATGACTTCCCCCCTTCCATTGTAGACAAACGTCTTAGGACCAATCCTCAGATTTAACATGTGGTGGACTTGTGTTAAACATTTAGAACTATCACACTAAACAATGGATAATAACTTCCTAGATAATAACAAGAGTAATTCTGGCCATCTTACTTTCCCATGGTTTGTCAGAATTGCCTGATGCACCTAACCTCTGTCTGAACCCCCTCCCCATTCTGTCTTTATTTCTCCACCACCTTCTTGCTCACTATCCAGCTAAAATTAGCTTCCAATTTCAAAGTTACCATTAGCTCTCAGTGGTAAAGTTGGAAGTTGGTTTTGAATCATGATCGATATTTCTGAATCCTTGATTCTCTGATCCCGGCATTGTCACATAACTGACATTGTCACATCACTGACATTGTCACACTAAATGAAATGCACAATTGAAAGCTGCTGCTACTGAGTGATGCTTATAAACAATTGTTTACATGTTGTACAGGAAACCTAATACTTGTGAGTGCTACTATTGGTCAGAAAATGGCAGTTTGTGCTATTGTAAATATATCTTTGAGTAAAATCAGGTTTTTAGGTCATTGGGTAAGACTATTATGCAATCAGGGGCTTTTGTGTGTGTGCTCCAGTAGGAGCATGAAGTAAGGCTATTACACAATCAGGGGCTTTTGTGTGTGTGCTCCAGTAGGAGCATAAAGTTAGACTTACACAATCAGGGACTTTTGTGTATGTGCTCCAGTAGGAGCATGAAGTAAGGCTATTACACAATCAGGGGCTTTTTATATGTGTGCTCCAGTAGGAGCATAAAGTAAGACTTACACAATCAGGGACTTGTGTGTATGTGCTCCAGTAGGAGCATGAAGTAAGACTATTACACAATCAGGGGCTTTTGTGTGTGTGTGCTCTAGTAGGAGCATGAAGTAAGACTTACACAATCAGGGGCTTTTGTGTGTGTGCTCCAGTAGGAGCATGAAGTAAGTGTAGCAGATCCTCTATTTCTTTGCCCTGGCCGTGATCTAACTTAGAACATTCTCACACTCATCCACATCATCATGACCATACTCAGTAAATGACATATCACACATCAGGTGGCATATTTATTAAATCATACTCATATCATAGAATGAGTAGAGAAATTACAAACACAATATAATACATATCTTAACTAAACATTCTACTAAAACGGGAATTGTAAGCATTAGCTATTGATGGAATTCCCAACTATCTAAAAACCCAGTTCTAATGCCTTGCAATTACATCACACACACATCGCCTTAACTGCGTCTTCAACACACCTTATCAAATACTCTTCCTCACTGAAATCCCCTCAGGCGGGCGATCTCGACATAGCTCGCTCACAATGTGTCCTTGCTTACAAACACACTTTCAGATTATCCATTAATGCAAAACTCACACACCTATTTGAGCGATCCTGTTCTATCACTAAACATTCGTCCAACAGTCTATCAATCGCTCCTCTACCTAAGTCGGTGAGTTAAACATACTATCCACATTCAGTCTCTCTCTCTCCTCCATACAGCCTCTCTCTATCTAGCCTCTCCATCTCTCATCCCACCTCCTCGAGCTAAACTTTGTCTCGAGTTATATATCCTCAAGCAAGGCCAGAGCTTGACCAATCGATCTCAGGTATGGTCATCTTCAATTCCAATTGGAACGAACCACTTTGCACACCTGTCACTCATTCTCTCGCAGCAAGCCCCGTTGCCAATTTCGTCTGTCAATCAATCTCCTCCTACCAAAATCGGAAGGCCAGTGGTCAGTTTCTACCTGTCCACATTCCTTAACCCAACTTTGTTCTCCTTTGCTGAGACAGTGAGTGACCTTGACATGCATTCATGTAGCTTTAAGCTTTTAACATGTTCAGGCATCCTAAACTCCCCTTGCTCCGGCGGGAACTGTTACATTACCTCCCTAAACTACAGACCGAAACATGGATGGTCATTTTTTTCATCTGGCAAATGACCACCATTTTCGTCTCTACTATCCAAAATGTAAACACTACTCCTGTTTACAACTTCACTCACATCGTACATGCATAAAAAAGACATGTCATTTGATACATATAAACTTTTTTTTTGGTAATATATACACAATCAATACAAGCAGAAGAAAAACACTGTGGCTGGTCGTTTTTACAACACAAGCCACCACTTTTACATCGTTTTGCAGTCAAATACACCAAAGTCTGTCCCTGCGGGACCTTGAACTCATCAAAACAGAAACACCTTAAGGAATTCTCCTTACTCATTTCAGGTCAACATACCTCGCCCTGTTTCCCGTGCCTTCCTCTAAGGACACGAACCTTCATTGTTACACTCGACCAGTTCAGGTCAATTTTCTCAGGCGGTCTCATTACACGCCTGGTCGACGATTCACTTCATACTAACTCCTGTGAGGCCACGAATTTACGTGGGTTATCTTCAGGCTAGTTATCATTGTCTCTCTTGACAGCTTTCCCCTCTCAAAGAAAACAGCAAAATTCTTTGTTTCCCACAAAAACGATATTTGACAACATATGTCATAGTCAATATTAAAACTTCTGATCAATGTAGTCTTCTCTGCAAAGACTCCACATACATGTGATTCTGGAACTCGTGGTGACTTGTGCTTGCGGAGGCCTACAGTCTGGATGAGATATACTGCTCTGTAGATCACCTAAATAACCTGTATCAAATACCTGTAAACATGATGATTCAACAACAACAAAAAAAACAACAACAAAATAAAGAAAAATTCAATGCATACTATATCGACCATACAACCCACTAAAAATGCAAGTAATACCATTAGTCAAAACCCAAACACCAAATGCAAATGTCAAAATATTTGCACACAAAAACATGATCAAATGCCATCAACCTTCACTCCTGCTCGTGCCCCACAGATGAGCACCTGTTAATGCCCCCTTCAAAAGATACTAAACTATGACTAAGTTCTAACTTAATCAGGTACTAAACTATGTCCCTAAACTATGACTAAGTTGTAACTTAATCAGATACTAAACTATGTCACTAAACTATGACTAAGTTCTAATTTAATCAGATACTAAACTATGTCACTAAATCAGATACTAAACTATGTCACTAAACTATGACTAAGTTCTAACTTAATCAGATACTAAACTATGTCTGAGTCAAAAGTCAAAAACCGAATCGTCCACCTGTCGAATTACGTCATGCTGTAACCCTACTAGTCCAGGTGCAGTCTTTGTCCCGGGGAATCAAAACCGAGTGTTGTGATCTAACTATTTCACCGTTGTTTCCCCAAATTCCCCGCATCAAAGCTACCTGGTCAGATATTAACCGAAGCATCGCGTCCACATGTTACCCTGCGTCGCGTAATCATTACCTGGCGCATCCAGCTATCCTGCGTCTCTTGCCCGTTTCTCTGTTCGGAAATGTCTCTGTGATCTCGTCAGTCTAGCTTCAGACTGGCCGTCCGTTTCTCTGGTCGGAAATGTCCCTTTGATCTCGGTCAGTCTAGCTTCAGACTGACCGTCCGTGGTACGCTCATTGTCTGGCGTTTACTTGAGACAACGAATTCAAAGGAATTTTTTAACATCTGGTCATTCCTCCTTCTCTATACCCTACCCCCTAATTATCCAAATCTCCGTTTCCCAAGGATAACGGTAGATGAAACAAATTGTATGCAAATGCATACATCAACTGGAGTTTCACATGATAGCCCATGTGTGTAAGTACTCCACACGACTTTACCTAATTCCATTTCTGATTTCCATGTTTTTGGCTAGCGTCAGTAAACATTGCATCAACCGTTCCTTATCACTACTGCTTATTTTAACCAGACTATGCGCTGCCCCATCAGCTGTCTCTGATTGCTGCGCGATTTCCTCCTGTAAAACGCCCATCGTCTGGTCTGTTTGTTTCACGGTTGTTTGGTTCGTACCTACCGGTTCTCTGTTAGTGTTACGTACACTTACATCGTTCGCTACTTCAGCCTTCCGTCCATCTGTATTCACTATTTGTGGGAAAGACTTTTCACACTGTTCGTTTGACTGTTGGCTTATCTCGAACTGAGATCTTTTCATCTTTGCTTCGATGACTGGTTCGCTGTCCTGGCTGTGGTTAACCTGTCTTTCCCTTTTCTTCGTTTTCCTTAGAAACTCTGTTCCTCCTTTGTTGGCTGCTGTTGGTGCGTCCGTTTCGCATTCCAACTGTGCGTCATTTCCACTTCCTTCCTCGGTGGCCGAAGGGTTGTCCCTTCTTTCGGTCTGTTCAACCACTTCTCCCGCATGGCTAGAACCTGGCTTGGGTGGGCACGAAACCATAGCTGGTCCTGCCACCATTCCTCCTCCTCTCCTTTCCTCTTTATCTGGCGAATCTCCGACTATTTCCTTGTTCGATTCTTCGTCGACTTTAACTAATGTTCTACCAGGCTTGACCACAAGTTCCTGGTAAACTTGGCTCCTTTCAGCACGCCCGACCATGTTAATCGACGTAATACCCTCTTCCTGAATTCTCGGCCTACACTGTCCGATGCGGTAACATTTTATCTGGACCTCTGAGCGAACGTTTGTCTCGTTTGCATTGCGTAACCTGCCCTCCGTCCCTAACTTTTCTGGATACACAAAACCTGTATCTCTTTCTTTCTGTCCATCCGCCTCGTGCTCAAAGTCTCTTTGATAGCTCCTGTCCTGCCTCTCCATCTGTAACCGTGCAAAAGGCCTCTTGTGGGCTAAGAATCTGCCCGATTCAAACTTCTGCCCAACCATTCCTCCTCCTCTCACTTGACTTGGCCTCTCCACCTGGGTCACACTCCTCCCCTTTTCGACACCTCTTTCCAGTCGTCCACACACGTCCGTCCTGAGATTTCCACCTCTGTCCCTCCACGGATCGGAATGTGGAAGTTGTACGGGCTTCCTACTCACTTTCCTACCACTCTGTCCCCTTCCAAAATACTGGGCCGTGTTTACTTCTGTGATTTCTTGATTTCTTCTCTCCTTCCTAGCTGGTTTGAAAGCTCCGTTTTCAAACTGTTGCAACAGCTGTCCCAGCTTCCATTGGAGGTCTTTTTCCTGTCTTTCCAGCCAAATAACTCTGCCTGTTAGTTCTCTTAGCTGGTTTTGTAGTTGACTTTTGTCCTCCCACTTATCGCTGACTGTAGCTCGTGCCATGAAAGGCTTGTTTTTGACAAACAGTCCTCCTCTTCTCCAGGAACTGTTAATATTCCGAAGAATATTAGGGCATCCGATAGACAAATGTCCAAAAGCTAGACAATGATAACATTGTTTAACATTGTCCAACCTCGACATATTGAATAAACCCGTCTGGCCCACCAAAAAATGTATAAGACTGTCAAGTACGCACAAAGTCTTGTCAATAATAAAACAATGGGTGGAAGAAAAATGTCACACTTACCAGTCAGATGATTGGAAAAGCTGTCTATGGTAACTAACACTCTAACCACTAGCTACTCCTCTATTCCTAACTACACACACAAGTTATATATAACTGCGACACTTGTGTTAAACATGCGAATCAAGATCTATAGCTGCACACGCACTATATTTATAAATCTACCACGACTATCCGTGGTCAACAGGCACCAAAATAATAATAACGTGTAGCAGATCCTCTATTTCTTTGCCCTGGCCGTGATCTAACTTAGAACATTCTCACACTCATCCACATCATCATGACCATACTCAGTAAATGACATATCACACATCAGGTGGCATATTTATTAAATCATACTCATATCATAGAATGAGTAGAGAAATTACAAACACAATATAATACATATCTTAACTAAACATTCTACTAAAACGGGAATTGTAAGCATTAGCTATTGATGGAATTCCCAACTATCTAAAAACCCAGTTCTAATGCCTTGCAATTACATCACACACACATCGCCTTAACTGCGTCTTCAACACACCTTATCAAATACTCTTCCTCACTGAAATCCCCTCAGGCGGGCGATCTCGACATAGCTCGCTCACAATGTGTCCTTGCTTACAAACACACTTTCAGATTATCCATTAATGCAAAACTCACACACCTATTTGAGCGATCCTGTTCTATCACTAAACATTCGTCCAACAGTCTATCAATCGCTCCTCTACCTAAGTCGGTGAGTTAAACATACTATCCACATTCAGTCTCTCTCTCTCCTCCATACAGCCTCTCTCTATCTAGCCTCTCCATCTCTCATCCCACCTCCTCGAGCTAAACTTTGTCTCGAGTTATATATCCTCAAGCAAGGCCAGAGCTTGACCAATCGATCTCAGGTATGGTCATCTTCAATTCCAATTGGAACGAACCACTTTGCACACCTGTCACTCATTCTCTCGCAGCAAGCCCCGTTGCCAATTTCGTCTGTCAATCAATCTCCCCCTACCAAAATCGGAAGGCCAGTGGTCAGTTTCTACCTGTCCACATTCCTTAACCCAACTTTGTTCTCCTTTGCTGAGACAGTGAGTGACCTTGACATGCATTCATGTAGCTTTAAGCTTTTAACATGTTCAGGCATCCTAAACTCCCCTTGCTCCGGCGGGAACTGTTACATAAGGCTATTACACAATCAGGGGCTTTTGTGTGTGTGCTCCAGTAGGAGCATGAAGTAAGACTATTACACAATCAGGGGCTTTTGTGTGTGTGTCTGCTCCAGTAGGAGCATGAAGTAAGACTTACACAATCAGGGGCTTTTGTGTGTGTGCTCCAGTAGGAGCATGAAGTAAGACTATTACACAATCAGGGGCTTTTGTGTGTGTGTCTGCTCCAGTAGGAGCATGAAGTAAGACTATTACACAATCAGGGGCTTTTGTGTGTGTGAGTGTGCTCTAGTAGGAGCATGAAGTAAGACTATTACACAATCAGGGGCTTTTGTGTGTGTGTGCTCCAGTAGGAGCATGAAGTAAGACTATTACACAATCAGGGGCTTTTGTGTGTGTGTGCTCTAGTAGGAGCATGAAGTAAGACTATTACACAATCAGGGGCTTTTGTGTGTGTGTGCTCCAGTAGGAGCATGAAGTAAGACTATTACACAATCAGGGGCTTTTTGTGTGTGTGCTCTAGTAGGAGCATGAAGCTGGTCTTCCTGTTGGCCTTCTTGCAGGAACTTGCCCCAAAGCATATATGTTCTCTTAGTGGTGGTTTCTGTGTCTCTTTGTTTGACATGGCTATATTTCTAGCCCAGTCACAACAAACATTAGTCACCTCATTTTATATGTAGTCAACCTGTTCTAGTGGGCTCCAGATCCACATAGGTATGATGATTCAGACAAAGAAGAGCAAATAGATAAATTTTAGTCATTTCAATATGATGTGTATACATATTTGCTGATTATTTTCTGATGAAGGGGATGGTGAAATATTGTAAGACAGCCTTGTCCTATTTGATCAGTTCAGGAGTTGTGGTTGGCTTTGATGGGCGGCACAACAGTTACAGGTCAGACATTGGATCACTTTTCATTGATATAATAATGATAATAACAATGTCAACAAAATCTTTAGTTGTAGTGGTTGTTGTCTGGATATCTTTAGTTGTAGTGGTTGTTGTCTGGATATCTTTAGTTGTAGTTGTTGTTTGGATATCTTTAGTTGTAGTGGTTGTTGTCTGGATATCTTTAGTTGTAGTAGTTGTTGTCTGGATATCTTTAGTTGTAGTTGTTGTCTCGATATCTTTAGTTGTAGTGGTTGTTGTCTGGATATCTTTAGTTGTAGTAGTTGTTGTCTGGATATCTTTAGTTGTAGTGGTTGTTGTCTGGAAATCTTTAGTTGTAGTAGTTGTTGTCTGGAAATCTTTAGTTGTAGTGGTTGTTGTCTGGATATCTTTAGTTGTAGTAGTTGTTGTCTGGATATCTTTAGTTGTAGTTGTTGTCTCGATATCTTTAGTTGTAGTGGTTGTTGTCTGGATATCTTTAGTTGTAGTGGTTGTTGTTTGGATATCTTTAGTTGTAGTGGTTGTTGTCTGGATATCTTTAGTTGTAGTAGTTGTTGTCTGGATATCTTTAGTTGTAGTTGTTGTCTCGATATCTTTAGTTGTAGTGGTTGTTGTCTGGATATCTTTAGTTGTAGTAGTTGTTGTCTGGATATCTTTAGTTGTAGTGGTTGTTGTCTGGAAATCTTTAGTTGTAGTAGTTGTTGTCTGGATATCTTTAGTTGTAGTGGTTGTTGTCTGGATATCTTTAACAAATCATTATTTTTACTTCTGACCATTTCACAGAAATTATGTGTTAGGGCCATCATTTAGTGATGTTTTAACCATACCAGGCCGCTGTCCCCATTTTTCTGTAATTTCCTTAACTGCCGCTAAACCGCTGGACCTAATTTTCGGTAATTTGGATAGTACGCCATAAAATGCATCAGAATCTAAAAATAACCAACCAATCGCAGTCAATCCTCGTGATTAGTGATTGCAAATGGCTGCCCCCATGTTTGAATTGATTTTGTGGGGTTTAACGTGAACAAATTCGGAAAATTGACAATGAAACGAACGGCTGATGAACCAAGCACTTCAATAGGAAAGCAAAGTAAGTCTAGGCTTATGAGTCCAACAGGTGATCAATAATTTGGTTGATTCAGACTCTGTTCAAGTGAAACAGACAGTGAGAGCTCGAGTGATGAGATGAAGGCTTTTCTTGGACTGAGGATCTATATGGAATACTCATGTATAAAACCCAGCTATCAGGATTATTGGACAAATGAGGCTCTTTGTTGTGTTTACTCCCGGATTTCAAAATGTTTTATGACTCGAGACAGATTCTTTGCCTTTTGCTGGGTGGATTGGCACACAAAGGTGGAATATTGACGCTAGATGAAAGGTAAACCTATTTTCTACAATGTCTCCAAGTTACATCTTATTCTAACCACTTGTTTGCATGTAACTAACATTTTTCTATATCATGTTGGTTTTTTCTCTTTAATGCTCTGGAACCCAGGAATGGGGGACAGTTGGGTTCAGGGCCTTAGGTCTGGTAGGGTTAATGTGATGGATGCTATTGGTAACACCTCATGTTTTAATGTGATTGATGCTCTTGGTAACATCTCATGTTTTAATGTGATTGATGCTCTTGGTAACATCTCTTATTTTAATGTGATGGATGCTCTTGGTAACATCTCTTGTTTTAATGTGATGGATGCTCTTGGTAACATCTCATGTTTTTATGTGATGGATGCTCTTGGTAACATCTCATGTTTTAATGTGATGGATGCTCTTGGTAACATCTCATGTTTTAATGTGATGGATGCTCTTGGTAACATCTCATGTTTTTATGTGATGGATGCTCTTGGTAACATCTCCTGTTTTTATGTGATGCTCTTGGTAACACCTCATGTTTGTATGTGATGGATGCTCTTGGTAACATCTCCTGTTTTTATGTGATGGATGCTCTTGGTAACATCTCTTGTTTTTATGTGATGGATGCTCTTGGTAACATCTCCTGTTTTTATGTGATGGATGCTCTTGGTAACATCTCCTGTTTTTATGTGATGCTCTTGGTAACATCTCTTGTTTTTATGTCATGCACTTGACAACACTTTATATTTCTGAGTACCAGAGTAGGATATATTTCTAATGAATTCTTATTTGTCCATTGATCCTAAGTTTGTGGAGGTAACTTGATTGATTGAATGACATTGTAGGTGTATCAATCTTGATTATGGTGTTAGAAGTATAGAGATCAAATCCCAGATGAGTCCTAATATTTATGTCTTTCACATTTTGTTTCAAATCTGATCACCATGTTCTATTCAATGATGACACCAACAAATCTGATCACCATTTTCTATTCAATGATGACACCAATAATTCTGATCACCATGTTCTATTCAATGATGACACCAATAAATCTGATCAACATGTTCTATTCAATGATGACACCAATAAATCTGATCAACATGTTCTATTCAATGATGACACCAATAAATCTGATCAATATGTTCTATTCAATGATGACACCAATAAATCTGATCAACATGTTCTATTCAATGATGACACCAATAAATCTGATCAACATGTTCTATTCAATGATGACACCAATAAATCTGATCAACATGTTCTATTCAATGATGACACCAATAAATCTGATCAACATGTTCTATTCAATGATGACACCAATAAATCTGATCAACATGTTCTATTCAATGATGACACCAATAAATCTGATCAACATGTTCTATTCAATGATGACACCAATACATTTTTTTCAACATGTTCTATTCAATGATGACACCAATAAATCTGATCAACATGTTCTATTCAATGATGACACCAATAAATCTGATCAACATGTTCTATTCAATGATGACACCAATAAATCTGATCAACATGTTCTATTCAATGATGACACCAATAAATCTGATCAACATGTTCTATTCAATGATGACACCAATAAATCTGATCAACATGTTCTATTCAATGATGACACCAATAAATCTGATCAACATGTTCTATTCAATGATGACACCAATAAATCTGATCAACATGTTCTATTCAATGATGACACCAACAAATCTGATCAACATGTTCTATTCAATGATGACACCAATACATTTTTTTCAACATGTTCTATTCAATGATGACACCAATAAATCTGATCAACATGTTCTATTCAATGATGACACCAATAAATCTGATCAACATGTTCTATTCAATGATGACACCAATAAATCTGATCAACATGTTCTATTCAATGATGACACCAATAAATCTGATCAACATGTTCTATTCAATGATGACACCAATAAATCTGATCAACATGTTCTATTCAATGATGACACCAATAAATCTGATCAACATGTTCTATTCAATGATGACACCAACAAATCTGATCAATATGTTCTATTCAATGATGACACCAACAAATCTGATCAACATGTTCTATTCAATGATGACACCAACAAATCTGATCAACATGTTCTATTCAATGATGACACCAATAAATCTGATCAACATGTTCTATTCAATGATGACACCAATAAATCTGATCAACATGTTCTATTCAATGATGACACCAACAAATCTGATCAACATGTTCTATTCAATGATGACACCAACAAATCTGATCAACATGTTCTATTCAATGATGACACCAATAAATCTGATCAACATGTTCTATTCAATGATGACACCAACAAATCTGATCAACATGTTCTATTCAATGATGACACCAATAAATCTGATCAACATGTTCTATTCAATGATGACACCAATAAATCTGATCAACATGTTCTATTCAATGATGACACCAATAAATCTGATCAACATGTTCTATTCAATGATGACACCAATAAATCTGATCAATATGTTCTCCTCCTCCTTCTCCTGCGTTTGTTCTCAATCTCTCGCTACCTAACCCTTTGCAAGTCGCAGGATGTAGTCCGGAGAACAGAATGCGTTGAGTCACTAGTTTACAGCTTGACTGCGATATTTGCACCTTTCGGTCCGACACATCCATCTTCGGCAGGCAACATGTTCTATTCAATGCTAACACCAACAAATAAATAGCTGAGATTGGGGAACAGTTGGTTTTGTTTATTTCCTGGCTGTATGTACCACTGAATTTACATAGTCAATGGTCAGCTCATTTTTTGTAATATGTAACAGACCTATGCTTCCTATCAGCTGACAGGGTTTGGAAACTTCAATTAAGTAGGTACACACAATCCCACACTACAGGTTGTGTAAGAGCCAGGTGGTGGACGGAGGAAATAAATCCAAGTGACTTCTTAGTCAGTAACTGAGAAAGAAAGTAATGGAGCCAATTTTCTTCATAATATATATAAACGATTTGGACAATGATATAAGATCTAGTAGTGTCTCATCTACAGCAGAAGTGAATATATTGAGGTCGGATTTAGATCAAATTTAAGAATGATCTGTGAGCTGGCAAATGGAGATGAAGCCATCCACACATTTAGATCCAATATGGAACATAATTACAGAATGGGAGAGAACAATATTAGAAAGATAGAACAGGAAAGGAACCTAGGGGTTATAATAGATCTTACAGGTAAAGTGAGTTAGCAAGTCCAGGTGGCAGTGAAAAAGGCAAATACAATGTTAGGTATGATAACAAGAAATATTAAACATATTAGCAAGGAAGTGATAGTCAAACTGTAAAAAGCATTAGTTAGACTTAGATTGTAGTACTGTGTACAGGTGCGGAATCCTTATCATAGAGGGGATATAAACATGCTGGAAATGATACAAAGAAGAGCGACAAAGCAGATAGTGGAATTCCAAAATTACAGTTAAGAGGAAAGACTCAGAAAAACCGGCCTACAGTGTCTAGAAAAGAGAAGAATCCGAGGTGACAATACAGGTTTATAAGATGATCAAAGGAATGGATAAATTAAACTATAACAAGTTTTTCAAAATACAACCATTCACAATAACAAGAGGGCATAGCTACAAATTTACTAAAGAGAGGTCCAGATTAGATATTAGGAAATATTATTTTAGTCATAGAGTGGTGAATGCTTGGAATGCATTGCCATAGTAGGTAGTGGAGGCAGGGACAATTAATGCATTCAAGAATAGATTGGATGTGTATAGCTTTTAGAGCAAGGAAATGTAAATGAAACTGGTTGTATACAGACTCTGCAGAGCCTTAACTTAACTTAATGACTTTATACTGGTTTAGAAGACTGAGTAAATTAGTATAAAGACATTAAGTCATTTTAAGTAACTGGTCAGTCCATCAGAGGTGGGGACTTTCAAACATGAGCTAAGTTATTCTCTGCATCCAAGCAACATGTCTCAACACCAGTCATTTGTCTGCTGCATTTGTGTGTAGTTCAGGCACAGTTTGGAGAGGGTAGAAGTGATAGAACGGGTAGAAGTGATAGACAGAAAGGGTAGAGAGAGTAGAAGTGATAGACAGAAAGGGTAGAGAGAGTAGAAGTGATAGACAGAAAGGGTAGAGAGAGTAGAAACGATAGACAGAAAGGGTAGAGAGAGTAAAAGTGATAGAAAGGGTAGAAGTGCTAGACAGAAAGGGTAGAGAGAGTAAAAGTGATAGACAGAAAGGGTAGAGAGAGTAAAAGTGATAGAAAGGGTAGAAGTGATAGAAAGAGTAGAAGTGATAGACAGAAAGAGTAGAAGTGATAGACAGAAAGGGTAGAGAGAGTAGAAGTGATAGACAGAAAGGGTAGAGAGAGTAAAAGTGATAGAAAGGGTAGAAGTGCTAGACAGAAAGGGTAGAGAGAGTAGAAGTGATAGACAGAAAGGGTAGAGAGAGTAAAAGTGATAGAAAGGGTAGAAGTGATAGAAAGGGTAGAAGTGATAGACAAAAAGGGTAGAGAGAGTAGAAGTGATAGACAGAAAGGGTAGAGAGAGTAGAAGTGATAGACAGAAAGGGTAGAGAGAGTAGAAGTGATAGACAGAAAGGGTAGAGAGAGTAGAAACGATAGACAGAAAGGGTAGAGAGAGTAGAAGTGATAGACAGAAAGGGTAGAGAGACTAGAAGTGATATACAGAAAGGGTAGAGAGAGTGGAAGTGATAGACAGAAAGGGTAGAGAGAGTAGAAGTGATAGACAGAAAGGGTAGAGAGAGTAGAAGTGATATACAGAAAGGATAGAGAGAGTGGAAGTGATAGACAGAAAGGGTAGAGAGAGTAGAAGTGATAGACAGAAAGGGTAGAGAGAGTAGAAGTGATAGACAGAAAGGGTAGAGAGAGTAGAAGTGATAGACAGAAAGGGTAGAGAGAGTAGAAGTGATAGACAGAAAGGGTAGAGAGAGTAGAAGTGATATACAGAAATAGTAGAAGTGATAGAAAGTTTAGAAGTGATAGATAGTAAGGCTAGAAGTGATATATATTCTGATTGACAGTAGTATCTAGGTAAATTAGTGTGTAGACCTCCATCTCTGTGTTCTCACAAAGTTCAGATAGCAGGTAGCAGTAGTTTAGAATATGCAAGAGTCTGGGATTGATAGTAGTTTAGAATATGCAAGAGTCTGGGATTGATAGTAGTTTAGAATATGCAAGAGTCTGGGATTGATAGTAGATTAGAATATGCAAGAGTCTGGGATTGATAGTAGTTTAGAATATGCAAGAGTCTGGGATTGATAGTAGATTAGAATATGCAAGAGTCTGGGATTGATAGTAGATTAGAATATGCAAGAGTCTGGGATTGATAGTAGATTAGAATATGCAAGAGTCTGGGATTGATAGTAGATTAGAATATGCAAGAGTCTGGGATTGATAGTAGATTAGAATATGCAAGAGTCTGGGATTGATAGTAGTTTAGAATATGCAAGAGTCTGGGATTGATAGTAGATTAGAATATGCAAGAGTCTGGGATTGATAGTAGATTAGAATATGCAAGAGTCTGGGATTGATAGTAGATTAGAATATGCAAGAGTCTGGGATTGATAGTGGATTAGAATATGCAAGAGTCTGGGATTGATAGTAGTTTAGAATATGCAAGAGTCTGGGATTGATAGTAGATTAGAATATGCAAGAGTCTGGGATTGATAGCATAAAGCAGTTGTATGATTGTAGGTCTGTTATAAAAATCAGTGCCAGAAACTCTAGCACAACTATTGTGTGCTAGTTGTATTGGCACAAATCAGTAAAGCCAATTCAGTTTTGTATGAAATGAAACATGTCTGCCATAGTCAAAACAAACCATTACTAGATACATCCTTTGGGAAACTTCATTTTCAATTGACATGGTGGTCTAGGAGTGTGATCTTTTGGTGCTAGTAGTCAGTGGTTTAAATCCTAGACAAGCCCTATGAATTTTTTTCTTATGATTTTTTGTTAAACTTCTATCATACATTCCATTTTTATTGTGGTGTCATTTTAGGATAGCCTAGGCAACAAAAAAAAAAGCACTCAATAGAAAGTAAATAAAATGCATAATGCACAATTCTAGTGTAAGAGGTTTAGAAAGGGCAGGGGTGGAAGGAATTGGCAGGGAAATGGAAATGGGTGCAAGAGGGAGAACCTTGAATGTGCTGTTGTTTCTTTCATTTTGTACAGCTCAACTAGCAGCAGGCAGATGTTCTGTCCAAGTCTGCCTGTTTTATCTCCTATTCAGCAGTGAGAACTAGGCCACTTTGGCCATGACATTCAGAGGTTTTTCTTCTTGTGCGTAAGAATACAAATTGTCACTGTCCACTATATACATCACCAGATGGGCCTACACAGCAGTGACATCCGGGCATTGCCACACATCAAGGATATCCTAGAGCATGCCAACATCTCCATGTAGTCAGAAAGAAAGACGAACGCTGGAGCATAGCAACCACTCTGTGGTAATCATGCGGGGGAAAAAGACCTCTGGACGACCCACCGCACCCCTCCCATCTTGTGTCAAGATTCGCTTGTGATCCTAAAACAAACAAGTTAGCCTTCCACTGGACAACTCATGCCCGAGACAGAACCGACTGCAAACTGAGCTTGGAGCCACACAAAACCAATAGACTGCTCAAGCCCAGTCCGCTAAGCAGAGAATGCACCTACCGACTACCACCAACTGGCACAAGAGATGGAACCTACACAAGGGCTACTGTCATTGTAGATGCACAGGTCGACTAAGACTGCTATCAACAACAATTGTGCAATATAGGAGAATATTAAGATCTAATTTTGGTTGGAATTACGGGTGCAAAGATAATTCTGGAATGGACATTTACTGGAATAAAGAAAAGGGAGACAGAAAAGGACAAAATAATGTCATCAGCTAAGACATGGTGATGAAGTACATGACTATTCTATGAATGGTAACAACAAGGATTGAGCCACTCAATCAATCATACAAGCCATTATTGATGTGTGAATAGCCACTCAATCAATCATACAAGCCATGATTGATGTGTGAATAGCCACTGAATCAATCATACAAGCCATGATTGATGTGTGAATAGCCACTGAATCAATCATACAAGCCATGATTGATGTGTGAATAGCCACTGAATCAATCATACAAGCCATGATTGATGGGGGAAAAGTCACTGAATCAATCATATAGATACACAAAACAGGCAACATATCTTTTGTTGATGCCTACTTTCTTGAGTCTGCCAAATTTATTTGCTGTGAAAGAAGAATGGTAACAACAAGGATTGAGCCACTCAATCAATCATACAAGCCATGATTGATGTGTGAATAGCCAATCAATCAATCATACAAGCCATTATTGATGTGTGAATAGCCACTCAATCAATCATACAAGCCATGATTGATGTGTGAATAGCCACTGAATCAATCATACAAGCCATGATTGATGTGGGAATAGCCAATCAATCATACAAGCCATGATTGATGTGTGAATAGCCAACCAATCAATCCTACAAGCCATGATTGATGTATGAATAGCCAATCAATTAATCATACAAGCCATGATTGATGTGGGAATAGCCACTGAATCAATCATACAAGCCATGATTGATGTGTGAATAGCCACTGAATCAATCATACAAGCCATGATTGATGGGGGAAAAGTCACTGAATCAATCATATAGATACACAAAACAGGCAACATATCGTTTGTTGATGCCTACTTTCTTGAGTCTGCCAAATTTATTTGCTGTGAAAGAAGAAATGGTTTTCTTCCTACTCTTTTAGGTGGTCCAGGATTGTCGGCACTATTTTTGTGAATGCTGGAATACCAGTTTACTTATTTTCACGGATATGTCCAACTCCATATGTAGTAAGTTGTGTATGTATTTATCTCCTTAATGACTGTAGTAAGTTGTGTATATATTTAGCTCCTTAATGACTGTAGTAAGTTGTATATGTATTTAGCTCCTTCATGAGTGTAGTTAAAGTTGTATGTATTTAGCTCCTTTGTGAGTGTAGTAAATGTTGCATTTATTTAGCTCATTTATGAGTGTAGTAAATGTTGTATGTATTTAGCTCCTTCGTGAGTGTAGTAAATGTTGTATGTATTTAGCTCATTTATGAGTGTAGTAAATGTTGTATCTATTTAGCTCCTTCGTGAGTGTAGTAAATGTTGTATGTATTTAGCTCATTTATGAGTGTAGTAAATGTTGTATGTATTTAGCTCATTTATGAGTGTAGTAAATGTTGTATTTATTTAGCTCCTTCGTGAGTGTAGTAAATGTTGTATGTATTTAGCTCCTTCGTGAGTGTAGTAAATGTTGTATGTATTTAGCTCATTTATGAGTGTAGTAAATGTTGTATGTATTTAGCTCCTTCGTGAGTGTAGTAAATTTTGTATGTATTTAGCTTCTTAATGAGTGTTGTAGGTTTTATATGTATTTATCTGGGGGACAGCATGGTTAGTGACACAGCTCACAACCAAAGGTGCTGGGTTTGATCCCCATCTCAGCACCGCCGCCCTGGGGAAGCAAACCCTTAGAAAATGCAAGAAGAAGCAGACCCTTACATAACATGCATGCTGAAGTCGGATGCACTGGGCCGACAGGCGCAAAATAAAAACCACAGTGCAACGCACACTGCCTTGGGAAATAGATAAATAAGACGAATGTAAAAAAAATAATTTTTAAATATGTATTTATATTCTTAATGAGTGTAATAGGTTTTGTAATTAATAAGCTACTTAATGTGTGTAGTAACTTTTGTATGTGGTTACAGCCATTAATGTGTGTAGTCAGTTTTGTTTCTGTTTCTAAGAATTGATGTCACTGCACTCTGGGCATACCCATAGGTGCTCAGTCTCTCTCAGCAATGGCGTGGAGTACGGATGCTGATGGTCACTGTAGCTCACTGGTTGTACACTCTCCTGCTCCGTCCTCTCATGCGCCATACTCCTCTCAAACTAATGTCGAAACTTTGCAGTCTGTAGATTGCTGCTTCATCTATTGTAGTGTCCTCATCTAGCAGCAGTCATTGGTTGATTCCAAAATGTCACTTCTATCCATCACTAATGTGCCCATGATGGGAGCTTGTGAAACCATGATATCAGCTCTTTCATTGCCCTGAACCCCAGCATGAGCAGGACAGTAGATCCATGTCAACCCCTGGAGGTTTGAGGCCTCAACAGCTGCTATCCATTCGTATGTCAGCCATCTCTTCTGTACTTTTTGAAGTACGGCTTGCGCGTCTATCACGACGACTGCCGTTGTTACAGAAGTCTCTGATATCCATTTCAGTACTGAGATCACTGCTTCCGTCTGCATTCTCATACGGTGTATATGACAGCATCACTCTACTGGGTGTTCTCAGTTATCAGCTGATTCACCTCATGCTCTGCACTCTCGTTGTTCTGTTCTCTGCATTCCTTGCCTAAGGTTATGATGACTCTCTGGTACTCTATCATTCTATCACTAGTGTGGACCCATTCTTCCTCCTTGACTACTCAGCTGGAGTGACGTGTCCAATTGTTGTCTCTTACCGTGCCATCCATGACGCCCCTCTCTTGATTCTTGATCCCTTGGTGTCTGAGATGCTACTGTGCAGAGGGTGCCACGTGTCTGTGGTGACACGCATATAGGCTTTGACTTGTACCAGTTTATGTCTGGATGTCACCGATAACATTCCTAACATGTACTGCATCATCACAATCGAGGTTTCTCTAGTGCAGCCCAGAACCAGCTGCATACCTTCATTCTGGATGCGGTCCAACCTTACCCACTGTGTTCTTGATAGTGTGAAGATGCCTAGTCCGTAATCGATGACAGACAACACGACCTGACGAAATAGTATGAACAGGAGGCGTTGTTCCAAGTCGATAGCAGGCATGGTCTTGAGTGCTCCTAACCCTCTCTTGCATCTCTGTACGATGTGGTCAACATGGCAGTTATAGGAAAGACTGCGATCAAATGTCACTCCGAGGTATTTCAACCTGTCACACCTGTCGATGGAGCAACCATCAAAAGTGATGCTCTGGTGTTCAGCCTTTACTATGGAATTATTCAAAGAGCACCACATCATGTAGGCCTTGTACGGATTGATCTTGGAGCTTGAGTCGCTGCACCACTGTGAGATTGCTTGCAAGGTTTCCTGGATGTCTTTGACCAACTCTTGCCTGTCTGAGCCAGTCCTGTACATTAGGATGTCATCGGCAAATGTCAACATTTGCCATGTTCCTGTGGGTTGAATATTGGCCACTTTTACTGTGTAGATGTTGAACAGCACCAGTGAGAGCTGTTACCCTTGAGGCAGTCCTGGACACATTCGCCTTGTTTCTGATATCCACGATCCCACACTTAGCACAACTGTTCTTTCCAACAGGGCAACTGATATCCAACTAACCAGCCACGGGTTTAAACCACACTGCTTCAGACATGTAATTAAAGTCCCAAAATCGACACAGTTGTATGCGTCTTCCAGGTCGAGTGCCACCGTGACTGTTTCTTGCTTTGACTGAAAACCCTCATACACATCATATGCAAAAGTTCCAGCGTTACCCCAGGTCTCCTTCGCTGTTTTATAGCTGCCCGGCGTATCTGGTAGGATGTGCTCCCATTCTAGGTAGACAATTATTTTCCTGGCCACTATCTTCTCGAGCTATTTGCCATATACATTCTGTATTGTGATTATTCTATAGCTGCTGAGAGCAGGTTTAGGCAGTGGGCACAAATAGCTATGAAGCCAGTCCTCAGTCACATATAGCTATGAAGTCAGTCACATATAGCTATAAAGTCAGTCCTCAGTCACAGATAGCTATGAGGTCAGTCCTCAGGCACAGATAGCTATGAAGTCAGTCCTCAGTCACATATAGCTATGAAGCCAGTCCTCAGTCACATATAGCTATGAAGTCAGTCCTCAGTCACAGATAGCTATGAAGTCAGTCCTCAGTCACATATAGCTATGAGGTCAGTCCTCAGGCACAGATAGCTATGAAGCCAGTCCTCAGTCACAATATAGCTATGAAGTCAGTCCTCAGTCACAGATAGCTATGAAGTCAGTCCTCAGTCACATATAGCTATGAAGCCAGTCCTCAGTCACAATATAGCTATGAAGTCAGTCCTCAGTCACATATAGCTATGAAGTCAGTCCTCAGTCACATATAGCTATGAAGTCAGTCCTCAGTCACATATAGCTATGAAGTCAGTCCTCAGTCACAGATAGCTATGAGGTCAGTCCTCAGGCACATATAGCTATGAAGTCAGTCCTCAGTCACAGATAGCTATGAGGTCAGTCCTCAGGCACAGATAGCTATGAAGCCAGTCCTCAGTCACAGATAGCTATGAGGTCAGTCCTCAGTCACAGATAGCTATGAAGTCAGTCCTCAGTCACAGATAGCAATGAGGTCAGTCCCCAGGCACAGATAGCTATGAAGCCAGTCCTCAGTCACATATAGCTATGAAGTCAGTCCTCAGTCACATATAGCTATGAAGCCAGTCCTCAGTCACAATATAGCTATGAAGTCAGTCCTCAGTCACAGATAGCTATGAAGTCAGTCCTCAGTCACATATAGCTATGAAGCCAGTCCTCAGTCACAATATAGCTATGAAGTCAGTCCTCAGTCACATATAGCTATGAAGTCAGTCCTCAGTCACAGATAGCTATGAGGTCAGTCCTCAGGCACAGATAGCTATGAAGCCAGTCCTCAGTCACATATAGCTATGAAGTCAGTCCTCAGTCACATATAGCTATGAAGTCAGTCCTCAGTCACAGATAGCTATGAGGTCAGTCCTCAGTCACATATAGCTATGAAGCCAGTCCTCAGTCACAATATAGCTATGAAGTCAGTCCTCAGTCACAGATAGCTATGAAGTCAGTCCTCAGTCACATATAGCTATGAAGCCAGTCCTCAGTCACAATATAGCTATGAAGTCAGTCCTCAGTCACATATAGCTATGAAGTCAGTCCTCAGTCACATATAGCTATGAAGTCAGTCCTCAGTCACAGATAGCTATGAGGTCAGTCCTCAGGCACAGATAGCTATGAAGTCAGTCCTCAGTCACAGATAGCTATGAGGTCAGTCCTCAGGCACAGATAGCTATGAAGCCAGTCCTCAGTCACATATAGCTATGAAGTCAGTCCTCAGTCACATATAGCTATGAAGCCAGTCCTCAGTCACAATATAGCTATGAAGTCAGTCCTCAGTCACAGATAGCTATGAAGTCAGTCCTCAGTCACATATAGCTATGAAGCCAGTCCTCAGTCACAATATAGCTATGAAGTCAGTCCTCAGTCACATATAGCTATGAAGTCAGTCCTCAGTCACAGATAGCTATGAGGTCAGTCCTCAGGCACAGATAGCTATGAAGCCAGTCCTCAGTCACATATAGCTATGAAGTCAGTCCTCAGTCACATATAGCTATGAAGTCAGTCCTCAGTCACAGATAGCTATGAGGTCAGTCCTCAGTCACATATAGCTATGAAGCCAGTCCTCAGTCACAATATAGCTATGAAGTCAGTCCTCAGTCACAGATAGCTATGAAGTCAGTCCTCAGTCACATATAGCTATGAAGCCAGTCCTCAGTCACAATATAGCTATGAAGTCAGTCCTCAGTCACAGATAGCTATGAAGTCAGTCCTCAGTCACATATAGCTATGAAGCCAGTCCTCAGTCACAATATAGCTATGAAGTCAGTCCTCAGTCACATATAGCTATGAAGTCAGTCCTCAGTCACATATAGCTATGAAGTCAGTCCTCAGTCACATATAGCTATGAAGTCAGTCCTCAGTCACAGATAGCTATGAGGTCAGTCCTCAGGCACATATAGCTATGAAGTCAGTCCTCAGTCACAGATAGCTATGAGGTCAGTCCTCAGGCACAGATAGCTATGAAGCCAGTCCTCAGTCACATATAGCTATGAAGTCAGTCCTCAGTCACATATAGCTATGAAGTCAGTCCTCAGTCACAGATAGCTATGAGGTCAGTCCTCAGTCACATATAGCTATGAAGCCAGTCCTCAGTCACAATATAGCTATGAATTCAGTCCTCAGTCACAGATAGCTATGAAGTCAGTCCTCAGTCACATATAGCTATGAAGCCAGTCCTCAGTCACAATATAGCTATGAAGTCAGTCCTCAGTCACATATAGCTATGAAGTCAGTCCTCAGTCACATATAGCTATGAAGTCAGTCCTCAGTCACAGATAGCTATGAGGTCAGTCCTCAGGCACAGATAGCTATGAAGTCAGTCCTCAGTCACAGATAGCTATGAGGTCAGTCCTCAGGCACAGATAGCTATGAAGCCAGTCCTCAGTCACATATAGCTATGAAGTCAGTCCTCAGTCACATATAGCTATGAAGTCAGTCCTCAGTCACAGATAGCTATGAGGTCAGTCCTCAGTCACATATAGCTATGAAGCCAGTCCTCAGTCACAATATAGCTATGAAGTCAGTCCTCAGTCACAGATAGCTATGAAGTCAGTCCTCAGTCACACATAGCTATGAAGCCAGTCCTCAGTCACAATATAGCTATGAAGTCAGTCCTCAGTCACATATAGCTATGAAGCCAGTCCTCAGTCACATATAGCTATGAAGTCAGTCCTCAGTCACATATAGCTATGAAGTCAGTCCTCAGTCACAGATAGCTATGAGGTCAGTCCTCAGGCACAGATAGCTATGAAGTCAGTCCTCAGTCACAGATAGCTATGAGGTCAGTCCTCAGGCACAGATAGCTATGAAGTCAGTCCTCAGTCACATATAGCTATGAAGTCAGTCCTCAGGCACAGATGACTTCTCTATAGTGTGGTTGAACTCCTTCACCATATTTCTTATATCTGTCTCATCCAACTGCTTGATGTGGCAATACTGAACTCCATCAGGACCTGGAGCTGTGTTTTTGCTGGTACATAGGCTATTTGCGACCGCCACCTCGGTGATAAGGTCTACATAAGCCTCTTCTCTGATGGCTGTGTCTAAGATGACTTTCCGAGTTTCCTGATGGGCATCTCTGTCGCCTTTGTCAGTCTGGTCAACATATCGACTGAAAAAACTCAGACCCTTCTCTTCGTCTGTCTTAAGGGGACTTCCTGTGGTGTCTTGAATATTCAAGAAATTCCAACATTCAAGTCATTTTTGCATGTGGTTATAGTCATTAATGTGTAGTCAGTTCTGCATGTGGATACGGTCATTAGTGTGTAGTCAGTTTTGCATGTGGTTATAGCCATTAATGTGTGTATTCAGTTGTGTATGTGATTACATCCATTAATGTGTGTAGTCAGTTTTGTATGAGGTTACAGTCATTAGTGTGTAGTCAGTTTTGTATATGGTTACAGTCATTAGTGTGTAGTCAGTTTTGTATATGGTTACAGTCATTAGTGTGTAGTCAGTTTTGTATATGGTTACAGTCATTAGTGTGTAGTCAGTATGTATATGGTTACAGTCACTAGTGTGTAGTCAGTTTTGTATCTGGTTATGGTCATTAATGAGCTTATCACCAGTACTGCAGTTAAGTAAATTGCAAGCAGTATGCGTCTAGCTTCAGCTACATCATATACAATGTGTGTTTTTCTGGTCACCTATCTCCCTCATACTCACTGATCACTTGAAAAGGCAGAGGCTACAATAAACCTCAATACAGACACCATTTAAACTTGATATCACTCTCTACACGTTGTTGTGTACAGAATTGATATCATGTTGATAATTGTTGTTAGAACCCATTTGGCCTGAGTCTACTATATTATACTAATGTCAGTCCATCTCAGAGCTATACCATGTTTAAAGTCATCATCGATTAGGCCCCAGTATATCGTGAGACCATTACTGCTGTTGTCCTCTCTACATGAAAACTGTTCCAAAACAGTCATTTGATCACACAGTGATGACTTATGTGTCTCTGTCTCAAAGAATGAGACTGCCAGCCCAACGTAACAAGCTTACTTAATCATATTTGACAGGACAAGACTGCCAGCCCAATGTAACAAGCTTACTTAATCATATTTGACATCATCTGACTGCTAGCCCAATGAAAAAAGCTTACTTAATCACATTTGACATCATGTGACTGCCAGCTCAACATAACAACCTTACTTAATCATATTTGACAGGACAAGACTGCCAGCCCAATGTAAAAAGCTTACTTAATCACATTTGACATCATGTGACTGCCAGCCCAACGTAAAAAGCTTACTTAATCACATTTGACATCATGTGACTGCCAGCCCAATGTAAAAACCTTACTTAATCACATTTGCCAGCCCAATGTAAAAAGCTTACTTAATCATATTTGACCTCATGTGACTGCCAGCCCAACGTAAAAACCTTACTTAATCACATTTGACATCATGTGACTGCCAGCCTAGAGTAAAAAGCTTACTTAATCACATTTGCCAGCCCAAGGATTTGGTTTCTGGATTTGGTTTCTGGTCTAGCACCATACAGGCTGCTGAATCTTTTCGTCTGGTTGTTTGTGTAATTCTATCAGCTTTCATCACTTGATGCAGAATCATATTTGAATACGTTTTGTGCAAAGTTTTTTTCACTCTGCTGTGTTTTTCAGTTACATTGAATCAAATTCATATTGTGTCTCCTGTTATCAATTCTGGTGTGCAGTCATTTAAGTCAAAGTCATGTTTTCACCTCTCGAGCTAGTTCGCACAATGTTTTCGCACCATCAATCAATGGCTACATTGGAAGTGGAATTGTTAAATCCACCATTGTGTTCATTATGTGATGTGTGTGTACGTTACATTTCATCCGATCAAACCGGTTTTTGCTGTCTACGCCACTGACTGCTGTAGATTACTAAGACCAAGTCAACTATCACCTCACCGACAGTATTACTACATTTTCACTACACAACCCGTTTTCATGCAGATATCAGGAAGGAGATCTATGAAATCCGCATTCCAGCATCCTCATTAGTGCACTTCTCAAGGGGCAGTCAGTCAATTTACAAGAACACAGCAGGGGTGGCAGAAGGGGTGGAGCTACAGCCTGACAGTGCACTCTGATCAGGAGCGAGATGACCAATGATAACCTCTGATCAGGAGCGAGATGACCAATGATAACCTCTGATCAGGAGCGAGATGACCAATGACAACCTCTGATCAGGAGCGAGATGACCAATGATAACCTCTGATCAGGAGCGAGATGACCAATGACAACCTCTGATCAGGAGCGAGATGACCAATGATAACCTCTGATCAGGAGCGAGATGACCAATGATAACCTCTGATCAGGAGCGAGATGACCAATGATAACCTCTGATCAGGAGCGAGATGACCAGTGATAACATCTGATCAGGAGCGAGATGACCAATGACAATCTCTGATCAGGAGCGAGATGACCAATGACAATCTCTGATCAGGAGCGAGATGACCAATGATAACCTCTGATCAAGAGCGAGATGACCAATGACAACCTCTGATCAGGAGCGAGATGACCAATGACAACCTCTGATCAGGAGCGAGATGACCAATGATAGAAACTGATCAGGAGCGAGATGACCAGTGACAACCTCTGATCAGGAGCGAGATGACCAATGACAATCTCTGATCAGGAGCGAGATGACCAATTATAACCTCTGATCCATCAGCCCAGACCCCACCTGCACCAGCATGACTGCACATGGAAGACTTCAGGGGCATGAATGTTCCAATTGTTCGCTGGTCACTTTGTGACGAAACTACACGACTGGAATTTGAAACCTCTTATCTACAGTCTGCAGAGGCTTCTGGTGGTTACTGTGGTTGAGAGGTAAGGCACTCGCCTCTCAAAGCTATTAACAAAAACGGTGGGCAATCAAATCCCGCAAGTTTTCAAGCGAACCTGGGACGATGGTACCAGAGTGCCTGCATACTGAGTTACCTCCATTCATCTTGTCTTATGCCTTGCCACTGGTCCAAGGTAGCTCGAGACCAGAGAGTGAGGTTGTTGACCAGCACAGTTTTTCCTCAATATATTCCATGTACAGCACAAGTGACATCATCAAGACAAACTGTCTGATGTCATCATCATCATCATCATCATCATCATCATCGCTTGGATGGGCAGCTAATTAACTCAGGAGAGTTGAACTTTGTAAACATAGTTTTCACTGCTAATGAAAACAGAAACATTCTTTGATGGTTTCTGGGTGTAATCAATGGAGCATAATTCTTCTCATGCTTGTGCCAGTCATTTTCAGTTAGATAACCACTCACCTAAATTCTTTTGGTATGGTTGATAAAATATCTTTTAGTCTCTAATGTTTTCCCAATAAATGAGCTCTCATCTGTGCAATATTTTCTGCAAATTCTAAGGATATATTCACTATTTGCATATCGTCACACACTCATTGTTTATGTGTCTCTCCACCAGTTCCTACTTCTAGTGGGAAGAACATGTCCTATTTCCACTGGAAGTGGTTTGCCAATCCTTGACACTTACCTAGCCCCAAGTTCTCACCTATCACTCCAAGTGGCTACTGTGTTAAACAGCCACACCTCAGAACACCTCATCTACTGGCAGGTGAGACTAGCTGGGGACACTCAACCCTGAATGAGCTAGTGCTTGTCTACCTAAGCATGTGAAGACTGGGATGAAATCATTAGCTGGGTCAATGGATAGGAACGCACACAACATGGCGAGACATTAGAATGTCACGGTTATCAACTGCATCCTTTCATATCTCCAGCTATGTTTTGTCCCTGGGCTCAGTACGAGAGAGTCAGGTTCACAGCTCTTTCTCACATTAATCCAAGTTACAGTCGCATCCAGCTTGACTTAACTGGCTGTTTTCACTTGAATGCTCCTCTGTCCTTAATATTTTAGTGAACAGTTTTGTGACTATAGTTCCTGCTCAAGTTTTAACCCTCTTTTTGTACCTGTGTTCCAAGTTTTGTGAATATTTATTTATATTCTATTCCAGGCATTCGCCACTCGTGCTTTGAAAGCAGCATGTGGCATAATGATCACAGCCAGCCACAATCCCAAAGAGGACAATGGATACAAAGTAAGTATCTGAGAGATGTGTAGCAGACGGCATGGGGTTTTGCTCTCCCAGCTCACTGAGGCTGCACCTTGACTATCCACCTTTGCAGACTTAAAAAATCTATCACATCAACTAACACTTCAATAAACTAACTAAGGACACTATTTCAAAACAATAAAGACAAATTCTTTATTTCTACACGTTACAACTCTTCTACCATACTCAACTCCCTGCACGCTCCTATCTAATGGTTACCTAAGACTTAAAACTAATTACCACTAAACCTAAAACTATTGACCACAGTCGACTTTCCGTACTTGGCCTGCTGTAACGTGAATCCGAATGATGGCGTATTGACGCCGATGGTTAATTCGTGGTTTAAACCCAACTCATGTTGGTGTCCTTGGCTCCATTCCTTAGCGACGACTGTCGATCTACGTGGGGGATGTCGAAAGACTAGGCTACTGCTGTGAATCTACGATGACTACAAACTTGGCAAGGCAGCCACGTGTTTAAACTGGCGTATGTGGACCACGCGTGTTAAACAAAGGCAGGTTGACCCACGTGGTAACCTGATGCAGGTTGACACACGTGTAAAAATGGTAAAGTTTTCTCTCAGCCGATCTAGATCTGACAGGAAGCCTGTTCTCTCCTATTGCAGGTAGCTATGACTGATCAAGGCTTTTTCTGTGAGATCTCTGCGATGACTATAAACTTGAAAGGTCGCCCACGTGTCTAACGCTGATTAAAATGTTAACCTGGTGAAATGCTAATTACTCACAAATGAAAATTAGTATTACTTTACTTCTGTAAACTGGAACTCAATAAATGCGACGTTCCGGCGTGTTACTCTCTGACTGTCTCTCAAAGCCGTCTCTCTGAATGAGTCTTTGAAATGCGTCCCTCTCTGAATCGTCTTTCTGAATCATTTCTCTCCTAATGTCTCTTTGGAAATGCGTCATTCACTCTCAAAATCTCTTTTGAAAAATCTGTCGGCTCTGAAATGCTGTCGCTCTCTGAATCGCTCAGAAAAATATGACCCGGGCTCCCGGCCCATCTCGGCTTTTATTATGCCCCTGACTATTTTCTCTCCCGGAGGTACTTTCAAAATGCCGTCCTGGGCACCGATATTAATCCTCGACACTGTCGTGGTAGTTGCTGACGTTAGTGGTCAGGTCCTGTTGAAAGTCCACCTCTAAATTTAAAGAAAATATATAATTTTGATTTTGACGTAATTCTAGAAAAAATGAAACATGTTAATACGGAGACAAGATTTGTCTGGCAAGACTAAATCTGTCACAGATGGCATAGTGTAAAGAAATAAGAATAGATGAGTAGATGCAATCAAAATATGACAATGGAATGGCACTGTGTATAGAAAGGAGATTAGATGAGTAGATGCAATCAATACATGACAATGGATACACAGTACACATTGCAGAGATAACGATAAATTCAAAATAATTGTGAAGCATGTTTTCTAAATACGAGGACAAGTCGGTAAATAGGTCACAATGGTTATTTAAAAAAAACAAACTAAATGAGATATGAACTTGAAAACCATTTATTATTGCACGGACATTGTCCCCTATTTCTCAACATAATTCATTGATACACTGGCCGGACACATGCGGACCCTTTTGTAAGAGAGTTTCAAACGTGAGAGGGCATAGGTTACTAGAGTTCGCCATATGCAATCATTTTGTGCATGTGAATACGCTGGGAAACCATAAAATGTTTAGAAGAACCACATGGCACTAACCCATTGGGAAACACCACAGTCAGATAGACTACATAATGGTACAGACCAAATTTCTCTCCAGCATCAATAAAGCCCAAACAAGAAGTTATCCAGGGACGGACGTAGGCAGCGACCATGATCTGCTTATGCTTAAATTTCGTTTCAGCCTAAAGAACATAGCCAGACCACAACAACCAAGGATTAGGTATGACCTTGATAGACTGAAAGATCCACTAACCGTAAAAGTGTTTCATGATAGCCTGAGGAACAATCTTAACCTAGCAGCAAGCACTGACAGAACGCCAGGATGCACAGTCTATGTTTAGAAACCATCAACACTATACTGAAGGATGCTGCCGAGAAAATACTGGGAAGGTATGTTACAGATTTAGTCTGTGCAGACAAATCTTGTCTCCCTACTGACACATTTTGTTGCCTGTGGTAACGCGCATGCGCAGTTGTATACTTGTATTAATTTAGAAATGGGCCTTCCTTCTGACCGGACCACTCACGTCTGCAAGTACCATGGTGGAGAAATAGCGACGTCGTTTTGAAAAGTAGCGCCCACTAAGAAAATAGTCGGGTTATAAAAGCCCATGGCGGGCCGGGAGCTGGATAGGCTTTACGCGATTTACAGAGCACAAGAGAGGCGTTACACGATTTGCAGAGCGCAAGAGAGGCGTTACACGATTTGCAGAGCGCAAGAGAGGTGTTACACAATTTGCAGAGCACTAGACAGGCGTTACACGATTTGCAGAGTGCAAGAGAGGCATTACACGATTTGCAGAGAGACGAACATTACACGATTTGAAGAAAGGAGAGACGTTACACGATTTGCAGAGAGACGAACATTACACGATTTGAAGAAGAGAGAAGTTATACGATTTTGCAGAGGGACGAGCATTACACGATTTGAAGAAGAGGTGTTACACGATTTGCAGAGAGACGAACCTTACACGATTTGCAGAGTTACTTTACGCGATTTGTAGAGCGCAAGAGATTGTAGAAGAGAAACTCTACGATTTGCAGAGAGACGGGCCTTACGCGATTTGCAGAGTGAAACACTGAAAGGAGTGACTACGATTTGCAGAGCGATACACTGATAGGAGTGACTCTGCGATTTGCAGAGCGATACCTTCTAGACAGATGGGCAGACCACTTCTGCAAAATGCTAAACCACCCATCGTCCATAAATGAAGAGGCCATCCGGCGAATGCCGCAGGTGGAACTGAACCTGGCGTTGGATGAAGTAATTACTGAGGAGGAAGTCGACAGGGCAATCAGTTCACTATCTATAGGAAAAGCTCCAGGAGCTGATGCAATACCAGCAGAGGTATATAAGACAGCTGGCCCATCCCTTACCAGAAGGATCACTGAACTCTTCTGTCACATGTGGGCTAAAATTCCACTGGAGCTAAAGGACGCCTCAATCGTTCACCTATACAAAAGAAAAGGCAATCGTCAGGAATGCGACAATCATCGAGGAATATCACTACTCTCCGTAGCAGGCAAGATCCTAGCGCGCTTACTGCTAAACAGGCTCAACAAACACCTTGAACAAAGCCACCACCTCCCATAAAGCCAATGTGGATTCAGAGCCGGAAGAGGAACAGTGGACAGGATTTTTGCTGCTCGCCAAGTACAAGAGAAGTGTCGAGAGCAAAATCAGGCCTTGTACACCACATTTATTGATTTGACAAAGGCATTTGATGCAGTAAACAGAGGAGGGCTGTGGATGATAATGTCTAAGTTTGGCCGCCCCAAACAAGTTAATAACAATGGTGAAACAGCTACACGAAGGCATGTGTGCTCGTGTACTGGACAGCGGTGCAATCTCTAAAACGTTTCTAGTATCAAACGGAGTAAAACAAGGATGTGTACTCGCCCCGACTTTGTTCAGCATTATATTCGCGGCCACGATGACAGACGCCTTCAGATCATTGGAGCTTGGAATACCCATAAAGTACCGCACAGATGGCAAGTTACTCAATTCCAGAAGAATGAAGGCCAAAACCAAAGTGGCTGGCGACATAATTAGGGAACTTGTATTTGCTGACGACTGCGCTCTAATGAGCAACTCAGAACTGAACATGCAGGTTGGAATGGACCAGTTCTCTGCCGCATGCGAAAATTTTGGCCTGACCATAAATGCCAAAAAAACAGAGGTCATGTACCAACCAGCCAGGCATGCCGTACACAAAACCAGAGACTACAGTCAGCGGGCAGACGTTGGATGCCGTAGACAAATTCACATATCTGGGCAGCACGCTGTCGAGATCTGTCAGCCTAGACGATGAGGTGGCAAGCAGAATAGCAAAGGCCAGCACAGCCTTTGATAGAATCCGCTCGATGGTCTGCTCACGTCGTGGCATCAGCGTCAAGACCAAATTCAAAGTCTACCAACCCTACTATACGCTTGCGAAAGCTGGACTGTATACTCTGGACATGCAAGGAGGTTAAACCACTTCCACACAGGTTGCCTGAGGCGAATATTCCACATCCGATGGCAAGATCGTGTCACTGAGATCGAGGTTCTCTCGAGGGCTAACATGCCCAGCATCCATGCACTGCTAGAAAAAGCACGACTAGAATGGGCCGGACACCTCGTCCGTATGTCAGACGAGCGGCTCCCAAAGAAGCTTCTCTATGGCGAGCTGAGAGAGGGATGGCGCGAGAGAGGGCGCCCAAAGAAACGTTTTAAAGACGGTCTGAAGGACTCACTAAAAAGTTGCCAGATGGACATCGACACCTGGGAATGTCTTGCGAAAAACAGATCTGACTGGAGAAGCACAGTCAAATCAGGTGTAGCTGCCGGTGAAGATGACCGTGTTGTGAAAGCCCAGAACAGACGCAAGACGCGGAAATTCCGAGCAGCGGGAACACCATCCCCTTCTACAAACCTCGTGTGCCCGATATGTAGCAGATTTTTTCGTACTCGCATTGGCCTGTTCAGCCACATGCGCACCCACACCCAACAGGGAAATCTGTGACAAGGATGATGTCGCGGTCCTCATCGACAACGATGGACAGCTATTATTACCTTGAAGAGATTGTCAGCACGAGTTGCACGAGGTTTTCCCAGCGCTCGACTCCTTGAACGAGTTGGCCACTTTATTTTGAACTGGACGTCACAATGTCTGAGCTCCAGTGTGGGATGTTCAGTCTTCAATTGTGAGTAGCATTTCATCTAAGTTGGGGTGTGACCAGCACCAGCCACGTGGGTGATATTTTGAATCGTTGTCAGTCATAATTGCTCACTGTGGGAGTGAACGTTGCCATCTGAATCGTGTGTTGACCCACGACAAGTTATCACGTGGTCAGCCGGCCCTAGTTCAACACACTTCGTTCAAACCTGTGGCTGCTTTATTTAGTTTTTCCTGACATCCACCACGCAGTTCAACAGGTGACAGTGAGGAACAGGACCAAGGGCGATCTACCTGGGTTGGGGTCACAACACGAAGTACTCATCAGCGTTCAGGTCAGGTCAGGTCATCCCGTAACCGGTGAGGTCGTTGGGGCACACATGAAGACATCATCACAACCCCACGCCACCCTTCTCTGTCAGATGCCGCTGCCTGTGACTCTTCTGGTTGGAGATTGGTCCATTCTTTTATGTTGTCCTCCCATCTCTTTTTGGGCCAGCCTCTTTGTCGTCTGCCATGCACCTTTCCGTGGGGGATTGTATTTGCAAGACCATTTGATATCGATATGTGACCGTACCAAGTGAGTGTCCTTCTTTTGACAGTTGCCAAGATGTCTTCGAAAGGCCCTATTGCTGTTGTAATTCTATCTCGTATTTCCTCATTTGTAACTCGATCTTTGTACGTAACGTTTAAAAGTTTTCTGAAATATCTCATCTCCAAGGCCTGTATCCTTCGTTGAAGGTCAGCTGTAACTGTCCATGTCTCACAAGCATAGAGGAATATTGACAGGACCAGTGTACGCATTAATCTAATTTTTAGTGATTAGTGCTAACCGTTTGTCTTGCCAAATTTTGTTACGCCGTGCAAGCGCCGCTATTGTCTGTGCTATTCTGGCCAACACGTCACATTTTGATCCTTCATCACTGACAATCGAACCCAGATATTTAAAACGGTCAACCACTTTGAGTTCCTGACCGTTAGCTTTTATCCTGCTGTTGAAGCCCTTGGCGTTGTTGGTCATTAATTTTGTCTTCCCAGCATTTATCTCCATACCATAGTCAAGAGCTGTTTCATCGAGCCTTCTGACCCATTCCTGGAGTTCAGCTTCTGAACCTGCCAACCTGTCGATATCATCTGCAAAGCGAAGGTTGGTAATCGTTCGGCCCCCTATCTTGACAGTACCAACGTGGCCTCCAAGTGCCTCACTCATAATTCCTTCAAGGAATATATTGAAAAGAGTTGGAGAGAGTGTACACCCCTGTCTCACACCAACTGATGTGCGAAACCAGTCCCCTCGCCTCCCATTCACAAGAACTGCGCTAGACGTCTTGTCATACAGGTGTTCAAGGACCGTTATAATATTTCCGTTGATTTTATACATCCTCATGGTTGCCTAAAGCGCTTTATGCCATACCCTATCAAACGCCTTCAGTGTTATTCCGCCATAATTCAGACTTACGTCACGGCAGGCCAAGCACGGAAAAAGTGACCGTTGACAATAGTTTTGGTGTAGCGGTAGGGAGTGTTTGGTTAGGCAATCCCTGGATAGGAGTGAGTGAGTTGTGGGAATAGTAGAAGAGTACCAGTGTAGAAAAGAGGAAGTAGTAAAGAATTTGTTTACCAATGTTCGGAGATAGTGTTCTTTAGTAGTTTGTTGGATTCTTTTGGTTAAGGTGAATAGACGAGGAGCGGGCTTAGATACGTTAGAAAGAGCAACATCCTGTTCCGTCTGCTACAGGTAGAAAAGGAGGTCTAAACTCTGGGTCTTGGAACACATATTACAACTGTGACACTAGGAGAGCTCTCAAAAATGAGAAAAACCACATCCCCCGGAGCGGAAAAATACAAAGCTATAAACAAGACTATAAGAAAGGACATGGCAAGAGCAAAGGAGGAGTGGATAATAGATCAGTGCACACAGATTCAAGACTGCATTGTTAACAACAATGGTAGAGCAGCTTACCAGCTAGCTAGAAACCTGGCAAAGAAGTTCACGCCCACAATAAGAACAATTCAGGATGAGGCAGGGAATACCAGGACTTTGGAAAAGGATGTCATGCAGAGATGGACGGAATTTTGCTCCCAGCTGTACAATATGAAGTCCACTAGGGATCCTAGAGATGTGACCCCAGCTGTACAATATGAAGTCCGCTAGGGATCCTAGAGATGTGACCCCAGCTGTACAATATGAAGTCCCCTAGGGATCCTAGAGATGTAACCCCAGCAGCCCAACAAGAAGATAGCTTTAACATCATGCATGAAGAAGTTGAGGTGGCGGTTAGATCTCTTAAAAAGAGTAAAGCGGCCAGAGTGGATAACATGCCAGGTGAACTATTAATTCTTGGAGGTACAGTGGTGATAGATTTTCTAACAAAAATCTGTAACATAATATGGCAGACGGGAGAATGCCTACAAGTTGGATAAAATCATTGATCATAGTGATACCAAAGAAGAGTAACCTCCAACAGTCTCAGAACTACAGAACTATCAATCTGATTAGCCACACCAGTAAAGTTATACTCAAGGTCATCCTTAACAGACTGCAGCCACGAGCAGAAGAAATTATTGTGGAAGAACAAGCTGGTTTCAGAGCTGGTCGAAGCACACTAGAACAAATATTTAACTTGCGTTTGATCAGTGAAAAATAGACTCAGCACAAACAGAAATTGTACCAGGCCTTCGTTGACTTTAAAATGGCTTTTGATAGGGTGGTACGTGAGGCCCTATGGGAAACTGCGCAATTACAAGATAGGATGGCAGCTCACCAATGTTATTGAGAAACTATACTCCGATGCAGTTTACCTCAACGGGACCACAGGTGAGTGGTTCCACACAAAAGTCAGCGTGTGTCAGGGGTGTCTCCTTTCTCCGACACTTTTCAATGTTTTTCTAGAATGCATTATGTCAGAAGCATTGGATGAACATATAGGGACTGTCAGTATAGGTGGATGCATACTCACGAACCTCCGGTTTGCTGACGACACATGCTGATGACAAACCTGGACAATGCTGCCCAGAAATTTGGGATGGAAATCAGTGCAGAGAAGAGTAAGATCATGGTCAACGCCCCAGAGGGCATTTTAAACCTGATTATGGTCAAAGGCGAACCTCTGGAAAGTGTTACATGGTTAAAATATCTGGGAGCAGAAATGAATGCGGAGGGGTCTAGAACGGGAAATCCAGTCAAGAACATTGATGGCCATGGTCGCCCTGATAAAACTGCGAATAATCTGGAAAGACAAGAAGTCTTAAATCGAAGCTGACTTTACTGTTTACAATGTTTACCTCGGTATACCTCTACGAGTGTGAGACTTGGACTCTGACGTAAAATTTTTGCAATGGAAATGATAAGTTTGTGAAGAATTCTTGCCGTTTCATATTTGGATCGTGTTAGAAATGAGTGTTCTTGAAATTGTTAGGAAGGAGTTAGGCCAGTATAAAAACCAACCGACTATAGTAAAAACATGAACATTGACATGGTATGGACATTTATCACGAATAGACGTCTTTGGTCTGCTGTCTCAGCCACATCTGCACTTGAACCTCGTCATTCATGAAACATTTCTATTTAAAGGAATTTCCTTTGGATTTCCCTCCATAATATGATTATATGAAGAATTTAAAAACATCTCTCAATCTCGTTATCATTGAAAGTGTTGCATTGTTCTGTTTATTTTCTAGGTTTATTGGAGCAATGGTGCTCAGGTAAGAAATCTTCATGTTGTTTGCAACTTTCTGTTTTGTTTGATAGCACTTTGTTCTTGTCATTGGTCTGTACAATTGTGTCAGAATTCTGTGTTGAACTATTGAACAATTTTTAACCATACAAGTTTGGTTATAGATACAAGACTGATCACTTGAGATGACGGACAGGAGAAGTGTCAGGGTAGTTGTGGCTTCTGTACAGAGAACAGTCAGTTCTCCACTCACATGCAATCATTTCTTTAAATGTTCTCACATCCATCTGATTGATTGTACACTTTACAGGGCTGTCTGATTGATTGTACACTTTACAGGGCTGTCTGATTGATTGTACACTTTACATGGCTGTCTGATTGATTGTACACTTTACATGGCTGTCTGATTGATTGTACTCTTTACAGGGCTGTCTGATTGATTGTACACTTTACATGGCTGTCTGATTGATTGTACACTTTACAGGGCTGTCTGATTGATTGTACACTTTACAGGGCTGTCTGATTGATTGTACACTCTACATGGATGTCTGATTGATTGTACTCTTTACATGGCTGTCTGATTGATTGTATACTCTACATGGCTGTCTGATTGATTGTACACTCTACATGGATGTCTGATTGATTGTACACTTTACAGGGCTGTCTGATTGATTGTATACTCTACATGGCTGTCTGATTGATTGTACACTCTACAGGGCTGTCTGATTGATTGTATACTCTACATGGCTGTCTGATTGATTGTACTCTTTACATGGCTGTCTGATTGATTGTATACTCTACATGGTTGTCTGATTGATTGTACACTTTACATGGCTGTCTGATTAATTGTACACTTTACAGTGCTGTCTTTACACTTTACAGAGCTGTCTGATTGATTGTACACATGATAGACCTACCTGACAGGAATGATCTGGTTTAATGTGAACTATTTCTGTGATAGATCGTGTCCCCTCACGACAAGGGCATAAGTAAGGCCATCCTGGAGAGCTTGGAGCCACTAGAATCATCATGGCAGACGGAGCTTCTGGACTCTACCTCAGACTTGGTTGTTGATCCGTTGGAACAGATCATCAAGAGATATAATGCTGCAGCACTGGCTAACTGCTACTTCAAGTGAGTTCACCTCTGCTTTGATTCTTTACCCGTCGTCTGACACTTCTTTCATTTAACACATGACACTTCTTTCATTTAACACATGACACTTCTTTCATTTAACACATGACACTTCTTTCATTTAACACATGACACTTCTTTCATTTAACACATGACACTTCTTTCAGTTAACACATGACACTTCTTTCATTTAACACATAACACTTCTTTCATTTAACACATGACACTTCTTTCATTTAACACCAAACACCTGGACATCTCACCTGTGTGGATCCTTGGGAGGCACAAATAGGGCTGCCATTGTAGCTTTCATGATTTATGTGAAAGGTGACTAAAAAGGATTGTGCTTGAGGTTTGTAACCTCAGAATGTACAACAAATTGCTGCAGAAACCACCATTGGAAGAACACACAAAGTTGTTAGACCCAGGCTTCCTGTAATGGCCAAGTGGTGACCATATGCTTTGTAAGGAGTAACAATTGGACAGGAAACAATGATGACAGCTGTCAAATTATGTGTAGTATTACATTGGCTAACACAGTGCTTCATAAACAGGCATTTACCAATAGCAACAGGGTCAGGTGACAAATTTATTGATCATTATTTCGTTTTAGATCTTCTGAAATTTGTGTTTAAATGACCAAATAAATGTATGCTTAGCCCCAATTCTAGGATTCTATGACTATTTAAATGTATGCTTAGTCCCAATTCTATGACTATTTAAATGTATGCTTAGTCCCAATTCTATGACTATTTAAATGTATGCTTAGTCCCAATTCTATGACTATTTAAATGTATGCTTAGTCCCAATTCTATGACTATTTAAATGTATGCTTAGTCCCAATTCTATGACTATTTAAATGTATGCTTAGCCCCAATTCTATGACTATTTAAATGTATGCTTAGTGCCAATTCTACGACTATTTAAATGTATGCTTAGTCCCAATTCTATGACTATTTAAATGTATGCTTAGTCCCAATTCTATGACTATTTAAATGTATGCTTAGTCCCAATTCTATGACTATTTAAATGTATGCTTAGTCCCAATTCTATGACTATTTAAATGTATGCTTAGTCCCAATTCTATGACCATATAAATGTATGCTTAGTCCCAATTCTATGACTATTTAAATGTATGCTTAGTCCCAATTCTATGACCATATAAATGTATGCTTAGTCCCAATTCTATGACCATATAAATGTATGCTTAGCCCCAATTCTAGAACTCTATGACCATTTAATAAAAGCAGTTAAATAGTTTTTGTGACACCCTTTTTTTCTTACAAATTAAAATATTATTTTTAAACCTGGATTAGGAGTCAGAACTCCTACTAGGTGCATCAGCTAGATTAGCTGTTTAATACCAATTAATGTGAACCAGAAACATTGGTCTACATGGAGGCCAAAAGGAGGCATCTCCTCCATCATGTAAAGCTACAGGCAGCTCCTCCATCATGTAAAGCTACAGCCAGCTCCTCCATCATGTAAAGCTACAGGCAGCTCCTCCATCATGTAAAGCTATAGCCAGCTCCTCCTTCATGTAAAGCTACAGGCAGCTCCTCCATCATGTAAAGCTACAGGCAGCTCCTCCATCATGTGAAGCTACAGGCAGCTCCTCCATCATGTAAAGCTACAGCCAGCTCCTCCATCATGTAAAGCTACAGGCAGCTCCTCCATTATGTAAAGCTATAGCCAGCTCCTCCATCATGTAAAGCTACAGGCAGCTCCTCCATCATGTGAAGCTACAGGCAGCTCCTCCATCATGTGAAGCTACAGGCAGCTCCTCCATCATGTAAAGCTATAGCCAGCTCCTCCATCATGTAAAGCTTCAGGCAGCTCCTCCATCATGTGAAGCTACAGGCAGCTCCTCCATCATGTAAAGCTACAGCCAGCTCCTCCATCATGTAAAGCTACAGGCAGCTCCTCCATCATGTAAAGCTATAGCCAGCTCCTCCATCATGTAAAGCTACAGGCAGCTCCTCCATCATGTAAAGCTACAGGCAGCTCCTCCATCATGTGAAGCTACAGGCAGCTCCTCCATCATGTAAAGCTACAGCCAGCTCCTCCATCATGTAAAGCTACAGGCAGCTCCTCCATCATGTAAAGCTATAGCCAGCTCCTCCATCATGTAAAGCTACAGGCAGCTCCTCCATCATGTGAAGCTACAGGCAGCTCCTCCATCATGTGAAGCTACAGGCAGCTCCTCCATCATGTAAAGCTATAGCCAGCTCCTCCATCATGTAAAGCTACAGGCAGCTCCTCCATCATGTGAAGCTACAGGCAGCTCCTCCATCATGTAAAGCTACAGCCAGCTCCTCCATCATGTAAAGCTACAGGCAGCTCCTCCATCATGTAAAGCTACAGACAGCTCCTCCATCATGTAAAGCTATAGCCAGCTCCTCCATCATGTAAAGCTACAGCAGGTCAATTACCTGTTTGTCTACCCACTTGGATTCAGCATCAGAGAACTAAGTTGGAGAACTAAGATGGCTGTATAGCACTCCGCCTATGTACCAGTTTTGACTTATGGATGGGAGTCATTAGTAATGACAGTAACACAGAAATACCAGCTCCAAGAAATGAAATATTCAAGGAAGGTGGTCCAAGCAACAAGAAGAGACAAGGTCGATAATCTGACAATGCGGCAAGATCTCAAAGCATTCATCACTTGTAGATTATGCCGCGTCAGTATTAGCAGCACTAAAACAACACAAAGATGAAGATCTCGAGCAATGTATGTTCTCTCTGTCACAGCTCTCGGCAGAACACCCAAGGTTGGTCATACAGTAGATCCCATCCCACTGCAATATTGAAGGCAATGAAGCTGCAGACAAACTAGCAAAGTGTGGAGGAGCATCCCCACAAACAGACCTGAGTATCACATAATGAGGCCAAGACCATAATTAAAGCCGACTTCAGGGTAAAATTGGCTGATCAACACCCCGACTTCCGAAAAGATGACAGCTACTATAACTTAACTAGAGAAGAGCAAGTCATCATCTTCAGACTGAGAGCTGAGCATAATAGACTCAAGGGTCATCTTTACAACAAAATGAGGATTGGGATAGATGACAGGTGCCCATGGGGGGAGCATATCATGACCATGGAACACACCCTACAAAGCTGCATGCTCATGCAGGAAAAGAGAGAACAATACTGGCCTCGTGAGACAGATATGAGACAAAAGCTGTATGGATATGAAACAGCCTTACAAACAACGGTGTCCTTTGTAAGAGAAACCGGAACCTTGATCTGAGGATGAACGAAGAAGTAGAAGAAGAAGAAGAAGAAGACTTGTAGATTAGAGTCGAGCAATCTCAACCTTGATGATCTGCATAATGAAAGAAGATGGGCTACCACAGGAGTCATGGGAAGCAAAGAGTCAAAGATCCAGATCCTGAGGATCACAACATAAGACAGTCTATAAGAGACAGAGGACTAGACTGGAACCACGCCAAGAGGAAGACAGCAGATAGAATGATCTTTCTGGCAAACTTCTATACCCTATAGCAGAAGAGGATCGGCTAAGTCAGTCAGTTATTTATACAATTTTCATGAGACAATAAAGGAGAATATCACATCAATCTTGGAATTATATGGAAAATGATATAGTTACATTTGGAGCAGTAGATATTTAAAATGGGGAGCCCAAAACTAATTTCCGAGTGAACTAGAGCAGGTAGACAGCTACTTGTATCTGGGACAGATAATTACAAGTGATGGTAGATGTGAGAGGGAAGTGACAAAGAGAATAGGAATGGCCAAACGTGTATTTAAAATGATAAGAAGTATCTTGGCATCCAGGGAGATAACCAGTACATTAAAGCTGGGATTAATCAGGTGTTATGCATACTCATCAGGTGTTATGCATACTCATCAGGTGTTATGCAGACTCATCAGGTGTTATGTAGGTGTTATGCAGACTCATCAGGTGTTATACAGACTCATCATGTGTTATGCAGACTCATCAGGTGTTATGTAGGTGTTATGCAGACTCATCAGGTGTTATACAGACTCATCATGTGTTATGCAGACTCATCAGGTGTTATGCAGACTCATCAGGTGTTATACAGACTCATCAGGTGTTATGCACTCATCAGGTGTTATGCAAGTGTTATGCAGACTCATCAGGTGCTATGCAGGCTCATCAGGTGTTATGCAGGCTCATCAGGTGTTATGCAGACTCATCAGGTGTTATGCAGGTGTTATGCAGACTTATCAGGTGCTATGCAGGCTCAGCAGGTGTTATGCAGGTGTTATGCAGACTCATCAGGTGTTATGCAGACTCATCAGGTGTTATGCAGACTTATCAGGTGCTTTGCAGACTCATCAGGTGTTATGCAGACTCATCAGGTGCTATGCAGGTGCTATGCAGACTCATCAGGTGTTATGCAGACTCATCAGGTGTTATGCAGACTCATCAGGTGTTATGCAGACTCATCAGGTGTTATGCAGACTCATCAGGTGTTATGCAGACTCATCAGGTGTTATGCAGACTCATCAGGTGTTATGCAGACTTATCAGGTGTTATGCAGACTCATCAGGTGTTATACATATTCAAAATTATTATACGGTGCAGAAACATGGACTATGAACAAACAGAGAACAAAATAGAGACTGGAAATTTGGTTATACAGAAGAATGTGTTGCATTTCGTGGAAAGAGAAACAAATAATGACATTCTGACAAGAGTATGCCTAGGTAGAGAACATTTGACAGACATTAAAATTAGGCAAATATTTTGGTCACATAAAAATATACAATACTTATTGAAAAAAATACTGGAGTGGAAGGTTGAAGGTCAGTGGACAAGAGGCGGGAGGCACTATAAGTGAGAGAGCAACATCAAAAGATGGACTAATGTCAGTCTGGTGGAGTGTACCCTCAAGATAAGAGAAAGAGGATATTAGAGGCCCATTGCAACCAACCTTCGTTGCGGAGACGGAACTTGAATTGAATTTTTTTAGAAACATCAGAAATTTAGCTGCAGTTGCATTTATAAAACAAGTTCTTGATGCCCTTTGCGGACAGGAGACTAAAGGCTTTCAGACTGACACTGGTCCATAGACTGCCACTTTGGAAAGCTTTGGTCCAATATGTGTCTAATAAATGCAGATAATCTATCTTTGTCCCTTCATTTGTTTCTCCACGTGTTCCCTCTATCTTTCCAGATGTCTCTCTGTATCTTGTCTCTTCCTCAGTATATCTTCTCACCTGTCACCTCATTATGTTTGTTTTTTATTTCTTCATTCACCAAAAACACCTTCATGCTTTATATTTTCTTTCACTTTTTCACACTTTTCCTTCTCTTCTCTTTTCACTTGTTTACTTCTTTGTTGTGGTTCAGTGAATATTTCTGAAGGCGTTGGCTCTAGTTTAACTGGTTTTACTTCTGTTGAAATGTGCCTTTTCATTTTCTGTCCTCTATCTTAGCCATAGTTTCTGTTGTGAGTGCCTTTTTCATTTTCTGTCCTCTATCTTTGCCATAGTTTCTGTTGTGATCCACGATTTGTGTTGACAGACGTTCTCTTTTCCCCAGAACCACTCCACAAGTTTCATTTGAAATATGTTATAACTGTTGCCATTGCTCTTCTGCAACCTTCATTTCCTCTAGTTGTTGTAACACACATGATATGTATTTGATATTATGACTTTCAGTTGATCTAGTAGGAATCCCGCATTGAACTGATGTCTGTGACCACATGTTTTTGTATACCAGTCTGACCATGATCTCTTTAGAACTGATGTCTGTGACCATATGTTTTTGTATACCAGTCTGATCATGATCTCTTCAGAACTGATGTCTGTGACCATATGTTTTTGTATACCTGTCTGACCATGATCTCTTCAGAACTGATGTCTGTGACCATATGTTTTTGTATACCAGTCTGATCATGATCTCTTCAGAACTGATGTCTGTGACCATATGTTTTTGTATACCTGTCTGACCATGATCTCTTCAGAACTGATGTCTGTGACCATATGTTTTTGTATACCTGTCTGACCATGATCTCTTCAGAACTGATGTCTGTGACCATATGTTTTTGTATACCTGTCTGACCATGATCTCTTCAGAACTGATGTCTGTGACCATATGTTTTTGTATACCTGTCTGACCATGATCTCTTCAGAACTGATGTCTGTGACCATATGTTTTTGTATACCTGTCTGACCATGATCTCTTCAGAACTGATGTCTGTGACCATATGTTTTTGTATACCTGTCTGACCATGATCTCTTCAGAACTAATGTCTGTGACCATATGTTTTTGTATACCTGTCTGACCATGATCTCTTCAGAACTGATGTCTGTGACCATATGTTTTTGTATACCTGTCTGACCATGATCTCTTCAGAACTGATATCTGTGACCATATGTTTTTGTATACCTGTCTGACCATGATCTCTTCAGAACTGATGTCTGTGACCATATGTTTTTGTATACCTGTCTGACCATGATCTCTTCAGAACTGATGTCTGTGACCATATGTTTTTGTATACCTGTCTGACCATGATCTCTTCAGAACTAATGTCTGTGACCATATGTTTTTGTATACCTGTCTGACCATGATCTCTTCAGAATTGATGTCTGTGACCATATGTTTTTGTATACCTGTCTGACCATGATCTCTTCAGAACTGATGTCTGTGACCATATGTTTTTGTATACCTGTCTGACTATGATTTCTTTAGAACTGATATCTGTGACCATATGTTTTTGTTTACCAGTCTGACTATGATTTCTTTAGAACTGATATTATCATTCCATCTTGGTATCTCATCAAATCATAATATCTTTACTTCTTGTATCTATGATATTGTGAAGTTTGATGAAAATTCTTCTTTCAAAGAGTGCATAACATTGTGCATAATATTGTATAATGTTTATCTTTATCTTCTTGTTAACAGTTTAGAAAGTAGATAGTATCATTCTGAACTCTGTTCTAACCCATTATCAAACATATTTCCACTCATACCATAAGTGCCTTTTGCACCTCTTTTTGATAGCTTTAGGGCCACATTTTTGCTATAGTGTGCTCTTTCTTCAGTGTGCTCTAAGGACAGCAGCATTTCCCTTGTGTTTAGTTTCATGCTCTCAACTCTGTTGTACCTTGTTTCTGACTGAAGTTGTTCATTTCTCCTGCCATCTGTGCAACATTTCCCTGCTGATGCATTACATACAAAACGTTCAAGCTACCAAACCTGGAGATTTTTCTAGAAGAAAACAGCTAAGTTTAGTAGGTAGATTTCTAGTGGCTGGCCTTCTCTGCATTGCATTGTGACATAGGGCCTTCTGTTTTGATGGTTGGATTGTATTATTCATGTTAGTTGACTTGTCCATATTTGTTAAGTTTTTGTGGCTCAAAGTTTCAATAGGATAAGGAAGTCAAGCGCATGTAAAATCTTCCTTAGCCATCTCTTACGACATGGATAGCAGGTTTACAGTATTACTATTCTATGCTCCCCTTTTGGGTCCTGGCAGCACTCGTGCATTTACCTTTTTTTTACTTGCCACTAAATCTTGCTAGTTGTCCAATTGTCTGTCTTGTATTTCTTGATTCAGCCCTACACCATCCAATCATTTCACTAGAACTCTTCTCTAATTATACCTGACCCTTGCTTCTGTCAAACTTGTCTGCCATCCCACACTTTCTCCTGTCTTCTTGCCTTGTCTTATTCCACTTATTCTGTATGTTGTATGTTTCTATCAGCCATGTATCTATGAGAAAGTCTCCCTTCATGAAATGAGCACAAAATAAATGGTTCTGTCCCTTCTATTCTTCCCACACCCCACCCAGAGAGAAGAACAGCGATTCTCCAGTACAGTTCACATACACGGCCATGCACGGCGTTGGCTATGAGTATTACAAGTATATCATGAAAGAGTTTGGATTTCAGGATTCTATTCCAGTTCAAGAACAGGTCAGACAGAAATCTCTATTCTATTCATTAACTACCGGATTAAAACACACTGTGACTGTTGTGATCTATATTCCCATTTTTCAACTAGAGTTGTAGTTTTCTCAACAGATTTCCAGAAATTAATGATTATTTTAACCTTTACCAGGCTATACTCAAATATTGACATCATGTTTCCTGCAGCTGCACTCATTTTCAGAATTTCATATTTGACTATGGTTGTTGACTTTGAGAGCATGTAACCTTTTTATTAGTTGGTCAGGGGAAGAAGACTAACGTCTGGTCAGGCAAAACATACTGATCAGACATGTTAGTCAAGGTCAGGCAAAACATACTGATCAGACATGTTAGTCAGGGTCAGGCAAAATATACTGATCACACATGTTAGTCAGGGTCAGGCAAAATATACTGATCACACATGTTAGTCAGGGTCAGGCAAAATATACTGATCAGACATGTTAGTCAGGGTCAGGCAAAACATACTGATCAGACATGTTAGTCAGGGTCAGGCAAAACATACTGATCACACATGTTAGTCAGGGTCAGGCAAAATATACTGATCAGACATGTTAGTCAAGATCAGACATGTTAGTCAGGGTCAGGCAAAATATACTGATCAGACATGTTAGTCAAGGTCAGGCAAAACATACTGATCAGACATGTTAGTCAGGGTCAGGCAAAACATACTGATCAGACTGTAAATTGACCATTTTGACATGAATGCTGAACAGGCCTAAAAAACTGTTATCGCAAAAACTGTTCACCCACTGCCTTGTGGGATACCTGTTCATGGAAAAGGCTTCAGGAGTAAACCCTGAGAGAAAATTCAGAGCTGGTGTCCCTAAGACAGTCTTAGTGGTTGTTCCATCACTATTCTGGCAACTCCTTCGACGTAGCTGATTCCAGGCTGAATCGGCTAATGCTGGTCCCCTGGATCAATTAGTTACGTGGAAAAGGGGGACCTGCTGCACGGGAACAGCTTGTTCTCCATAGAAGGATGCCCAAGCTTATGGCCTGGAGAGATGGGACCTGCTGCACGGGCAACATCTTGTTCTCCATAGAAGGATGCCCAAGCTTATAGTCTGAAGAGATGGGACCTGCTGCACGGGCAACATCTTGTTCTCCATAGAAGGATGCCCAAGCTTATGGCCTGGAGAGGCTTTCCAGTTTCACCCTGTGGGGTCGACATAACAAGTGACCATGCTGACTGGGCTGTCCATACCATGCTGACTGGGCTGCTGTCCATACCATGCTGACTGGGCTGTCCATACCATGCTGACTGGGCTGTTCCTCCCATGCTGACTGGGATGCTGTCATACCATGCTTACTGGACTGTCCGATAACCTGCATGATATAAACAATGCCAGAAAGACACGCGTAATCAATGACGAACTGAAAAGACTGGATGTGGACATTGTAGCACTCCAAGAAACTCGTTCCACGGGCTCAGGGTCAATGAGTGAGAAAGACTACTTATTCTACTGGCAAGGGAAAGACCCCAACAAAAAGAGAGAGCACGGTGTAGGCTTTGCAGTTAAAAAGTCTCTATTACATATGGTTGAACCAGGTCAGAATGGTTCAGAACGCCCGCTTACTCTCTCCATACCACAGAAAGTCCCGTCACCCTTGTCAGTGTATATGCACCTACCTTGTGCTCCACACCTGAAGTCAAAATCAGTTCTACGATGATTTATCAGCGGCCATTAGAAGTACCCATAGTCAAGAACATCTTGTTCTACTAAGTGATGTCAATGTTAGAGTGGGCGCTGATCACGACTAGTGTGCCTTCGTGTCTTGGCAAGTTTGGAGTTGGAAAAATTAATGAAAATGGCCAGTGGCTCCTAGAGCTCTGTGCCTACCATGAACTTTGTGTGATCAACTCTTATTTTCAGACCAAATCCCCAACATAAGGTATCGTGGATGCACCCATGGTCAAAGCATTGGCATCAGCTGGATCTAATTCTTGTACGAAGATCTCTCCTTAAGCATGTACTCATGACGCGAACTTACCATAGTGCAGACTGTGACACTGATCATTCCTTGGTTCGCTGTAAAATAAAATTGCAGCCAAAGAAGTTCCATCACATCAGAAGCAAAGGCAAGCCACGCATCGACGCAAGTAGAATGTCAAACCCTACGCTGATCAAAAGATTTCACAATGCTTTTCAGGAAACTCTCAATATCCAACATCATGACACCACTGTTAGACAGACCTGGCAGCATCTTTGAAATGTCATACACAACCCTGCACTTGCTACATTTGGAAGAAGAACTGTTAAATCAGATGACTGGTTTAAAGCGAAAGTGGAAGATATGACACCCATCATTGAGGGCAAGCACACTGCTCTGATTAAATACAAGCAGCTTCCAAATGCAAGTAAAGTTTCAAGTCCGCCAGAAGCCAGGTGTAATAAACAGCTCATCGGTGTTTAAATGAGTATTGGCTACAGCTTAGTGAAAACATCCAGACTGTAGCACAAACAGGGAATATCAGACAAATGTATTGATGGTTCAAAGAAAGCTATTGACCCTGCGAGTAGGAAAACAGCACCAGTCAAATCCATTACTGGTGAGAAAATAACAGATAAAGGAAAGCAGATGGAGCGATGGGTCGAGCACTATTCTGAGCTCTACTCGTGTGTCAATATAGTCATTCCCACAGCCCTTGAAGCTGTCAAAAGTTATCCCAGTATGGACGAGCTTGACATCAAACCATCTATAGAAGATCTGGATAAAGCTATTGACAGCTTGGCCCTTGGCAAAGCACCAGGCAGCGACGGGATCCCACCTGGTTTGATCAAACGCTGTCAAGATACACTTTTGCAACCTCTGTATAGGATGTTATGTCAGTGCTGGAAAGAGGTCACAATACCTCAAGATATAAGAGATGCACAAATTGTAACATTATTCAAAAACAAAGGTGATAGAAGTGACTGTGAGATGTGTCTCTCTGCTTAGTGTTGTAGGCAAAGTCTTCACCTGAGTTATCTTACTAAGACCACAGAAATTGGCTGTGTGTATCCGGAGTCACAGTGTGGATTCATGTCAAAATGAAGATAAGGGAGATCACCATCAGAGACCTGCTTTTTGCTGATGATGCTGTAATTGTCACCCACAGTCAGCAGGAACTTCAGAGGCTGATAGATCGCTTCTCCTAGGCTTGCAAAGATTGTGGGCTCACAATGTCTCAACAAGACAAATGTTCTGGGACAGGAAATAGATGCCACGCCAACTCTTAGCATCGATAATTATGAACTGGCAGCTATGCACCAATCCACATACCTTGGATCCTCCATCAACGAAAAGCTCTCTCTAGACCCAGAAATAGACAGTCACATTGGCAAAGTTGCTACATTTGCTTGCCTCACAACGCGTGTTTGGAAAAACCAGAAACTGACAATTAAAACCAAGGCCATGGTATATAATGCATGTGTCGTCAGCACACTTCTATATGGTAGCGAGACTTGGACAACTTATGTGACGTCAGCACACTTCTATATGGCAGCGAGAGGTGGACAACTTATGTGACGTCAGCACACTTCTATATGGCAGCGAGAGGTGGACAACTTATGTGATGTCAGCACACTCCTATATGGCAGCGAGACTTGGACAACTTATGTGATGTCAGCACACTCCTATGGCAGCGAGAATTGGACAACTTATGTGACGTCAGCACACTTCTATATGGCAGCGAGAGGTGGACAACTTATGTGACGTCAGCACACTTCTATATGGCAGCGAGAGGTGGACAACTTATGTTACGTCAGCACACTTCTATATGGCAGCGAGAGGTGGACAACTTATGTTACGTCAGCACACTTCTATATGGCAGCGAGAGGTGGACAACTTATGGCAATCAAGAGCACAGGCTTAACACCTTCCAGCTAGGGCACCTGCGATCCGTTCTTGGAATTACATGGAGGGACAGGGTGACAAATGCAGAGGTACATTCTCGCACCAGTCTTCCAAGCAAGTACACTCTACTTAGGCAGCAAAGACTACGATGGCTTGATTATGTTCGTTGCATGGAAGATGGCCGCATTCCCAAAGATATCCTCTATGGACAGTTGGCCGACCACAGTTGAGGTTCAAAGATTGCAAGTGTCATATGAAGGCCCTGGACATGAATCTGACATCCTGGGAAGACAAAGCTACAGACCGATCTAGGTGGAGACGCACCCTGAATGGCCAGCTCATGATTGGTGAAGGGAAGCTCTTGCAACACAGAGAACTGAAAAGACAATGCGCAAGGAGAAAGACAACAAAATCTAAGTATACATTTTATTGTAATTTTAAAAAAGAATTTTTTTTTTTTTCACTCTAAGTCATCTCATCCTATAGTCATGACTGAAAGGGGCTACTAACTAAAGACAGTATTATTATGACAATGGGGGGGGGGGGGGGGGGGGGGGGGGGGTGTATTTTAAAAATAATATAAAAATGTTTACTTGCAGCCAAGTCCTGGTGTTCTAATGCATTTGATGTCTTTTTTCAAATAATTGTGGCCTGTTCTATCCAATTATGAGTAGAAATCCCAGAACATGCTCATATAGTTACTTCTTTTCATGCTACTTACCCTTCTCTGTGGTCAACTGTTCACTTTTTGCCATGCTAAATAGTTTTACAAAACTTCCTAACAAATTTTTAACCTACAAATATATTATAATAACATTGATTTTAAAACATACAGACATTATTATGGTTGGAAAGATAATTTCATGTGGTATAAAAAAATATTTGAATTGGATTTTGATGCGATTAATCGTTTGTTAGATCAGATTTCTAACTATTCCAAATTTTGATGTGATTAGTCGTTTGTTAGATCAGTTTTCTAACTGTTTAAAATTTGATGTGATTAGTTTTTTAGTTAGATCAGTTTTCTAACTATTTCAAATTTGTCACTGGTGACGGCTTTTTGCCATAATTGGTCAATCTAAAAGCCGCTCCCAGTTGCGTGTGGTAGCAAATGAGTTAACAGTGTTACCAGACATGCACTGGAATGGAGTCAACAAGGAAAGTGAAGATTAAGGATACTAAAGAATACATGAGCATGTGGAACAACCCAAGGATGGAGCTAAAGAAATTTGCCAAAAATAAGAATGTGTGAACAATGAAGCTGTCAGTTTCTATGGAATGCAGGTCATCAAGTAGTATTGTTTCAACCAATCTTGAACATCCTGTATATCATATTGTAGCTGATGTCATAGGTCACATGTCTTCTCTTACACTCCAAGTGTTATTTTCATTGTATATCTGTTGGCAGGTAAATCCAGACCCAGATTTTCCTACCGTGAAGTATCCGAACCCTGAGGAAGGAGAAGGAGCATTGGTATGGAAGCACTTGTTAGTTAGTCTTACATATGGTAGCCATAGAGGCTTGATCAATTCTGATGGATGGAATAGTCTTGTGTATATTGAGAAGATGATCAATTCTGGTAACAGAAATGATGTTTTCAATGTGATTTATATGTTGAAAATGAGAATCTTGAGTTATAGAAAGTGGGGGTGATAAAACAGTGGTTGAAGTATGCTGCATATGTCCATCAAGTCAAAAAGAGGAAGATGAGGAGTTGATTAGTAGCATAGAAAAGGAAAGTGTAGGGAAATTATTATTAATGTGGGATTTCAACTTTTTAGAAAAAATGGGATATGGCAGAAGCACTTGTAGAGTCAAAACCTTTTGTTAAGTGCATAACTGGCAACATTTTTTGTTTCAACATGTAGAAGCAGCCACCAGCGGCAAAAACACACTCGAATTAGTATTTACTACAGAGGAAAATATGATTGAAAACGTTACCATTGGGGAACTGTTTGGTTCAGGTGACCATCACATTATCCATTGAGATCTTTTAGCAGGAAAAGAAGTAAATATAAACACGCGAGCATACTACAACTCTAAGGCAGATGTTAAGAAAATGAAAGAGGCAGCAAGCCACATAATCTGAAAAGATATTGTCGGAGGAACAAATGCTGTACAAGAGTGGGAGAGTTTCTAAACAGTTCTAGAAAAGCTAAAAGAGGAATGTGTTCCATGTAGGGAGTAAACCCCAAGCATAAAAAGTGGATAACTAGATTTATAGTTAACCAAACAGAAGAGGACTGCTCCAAGATTCCAGAGCCTATAGATATTTTCCAAAGAGACATGGAGACAGTGGATTAAAATCAATCTGTATTACAGAGGAAATGGTTTTTGTTTTTAAATTGGATGTGTTGAAAGTGAATAAATATCCAGGTCAAGATGGTATTCATCCAAAATTTATGTTTGAGATTAAAGACCAACTAGCAAAACCATTGGCTATAGTATGTTCTCAATCACTTGCTAAAGGGATCGTTCCACAGGATTGGAAAAATGCAGAAGTAATCCCCTTATTCAAAAAAGGTAAAAAAAAAGTGTGATCCAGCAAATTATAGACCAGTGAGTTTAGCGAGCATAGTCTGTCAATCATCACACTACAGAATGTGTACAGTAAGGTGCTGAAGAAAATAATTGCTAGATGAGTTGCCAGTGAGCTGGTAAACACAGGTCAATTTGCAGATACTCTAGGCATAGACATGGCCAGAAAGGCAGCTGTCTTGGCATACGACTTGTATGAGCTCTTCCAGACAAAAGAGGAAACTGTCGTCTTGACAATCGATCTGGAAGATGCATAAATACGGTCAACTACGGCAAACTAATCGACCTATTAGTAGACCTCAATAAGTGAGGAAGGTCATGGATGGCAGAGGCAGAAGACTCTCTGATGAGGATCTGTGCATTGGAAGAAGTAGGAAGAGGTAGTGAATGGGTAGAAGTTGGTAACGAGAGCCCCCTGACAAGGGTGGTCATACAACTGAGCAGAGAGTGTCGCGAGTGGGGCGGCACTAGGACAGAAGCTTTAATACAGGAGCTGATCCAGCAACACTCAGGACTACAAGACCCAATTCTGTACACAGATGGCTCGGCCAATAGAGATGCAAACAAGTGAGGTTCAGGTTTCGTCGGCTACCAAAATGGCAAGGATGTAGTGGAGAAATCAGCTGCCTACTCTACTGTCACATCGAGTATGAGGATGGAGATTAAGGGGGTAACAGCGACCCTAACTTGGTTGGTGACACAACTGGTGATATTGTTAGACTCGCAGGGCATACTCCGTAAGATAGAACGGTGCATACTAAAAAGGGAGTGAGCCTCTCTTCTGAACAACTCTAGTATACAAGGTGTCACATGGATCTACTGCCTGGGACATGCAGGCGTCTGGGGCAATGAAAGAGCTGATGCATTGGCAGGACGAGCTGTGGTGAACAACACTGTGATGACGAGAGACAGGGTTGAGTTGATAAGGGCAGTCATGGACAGTCTACAGAATGATGAATGGACAGAGGGTCGCGAAAATGCATATGTGCAGAGGATGATAGATTTAGGAGGGACTAAGGGAAAAGGGAGAAAGTGTGTTCTATCTGGAAAGATCTGAAGAACACAAAATCAACACCTGACTGGGACTCGTGAGTATATATACGGAGAATGGAGCACTTATGGGAATGTCCCCTGTGTGATGATGTTGGCTTCTAGAATCAAGTCTGTAAATTGTTAGAGTCAATAATCAAAGAAAATATTTTAATGCATTTAGACAAATTTAATCTAATCAGAAATAGTCAGAATGGGTTAACTAAAGAGAGATTATGCTTAACAAATCTATTAGAATTCATGGAGGAGGTTACTAAAATGATAGATAAAGAGGAGCATGTGGATGTTATTTATCTAGATTTTGCTAAGGCCTTTGAGTACCTCATCATAAGATTATTTAGGAAGTTAAAATCACATGGAATAGGTGGGGAAGTTGGCAAATGGATTGAAAATTGGTTGACGGGAAGAAGGCAGAGAGTGGGCATAAATAAGGAGTACTCTGAGTATGGGCTCTGTGCTAGACCTAGTTGGGAAGAATGTGCTGGGTACTAGGGCTGTTGGCATTGGCTCTGAGCTGGACTTAGTTGGGCTGGGTACTAAGACTGTTGGCATGGGCTCTGAGCTGGACATAGTTGGGAAGAATGGGCTGGGTACTAGGACTGTTGGCATGGGCTCTGAGCTGGACATAGTTGAGAAGAATGGGCTGGGTACTAGGAATGTTGGCATGGGCTCTGAGCTGGAGATAGTTGGGAAGAATGGGCTGGGTACTAGGACTGTTGGCATGGGCTCTGAGCTGGACATAGTTGGGAAGAATGGGCTGGGTACTAGGAATGAAAGAGGACAAAGACTAGTAGACTTCTGCCACCAGGAAAACTACTTAATAACAAACACCTGGAATCAAGTACAGGATAAAAAGGAAATACACATGGAAAAGTCCTGGGAATCAGGGAGATATCAAATAGATTACATCATGGTGAAACAAGATATAGAAATCAAGTCAACAAATCAGATCAGATGATAATTTGCTTATTATGAAATGGCAACTATGATGGAAGAAACTATGAAAATCGCAATAACTAGCAATTGAAGTGCTTTACATGAGTTGGAGAAAAGAGTTCAGTGACTTCTGCTTTAGGGAAAAAACATGTTCCTCGTGATAAAGATCATCAGTAGCAGAATATAAAAGAGGCAGCAGAGATAAGATTGGGAAACAAGAAAGCAGAAAACAAGAAACTGTGGGTAACAACTGAAATGCTGAACAAAATGTAGGACAGACACAAATGGAAAAAGCATAAAACAGAGCATGGCATTGTATAAGCGTATTAAGAATGAACCAGATTGAGAATGTAAGATGGAGCAAGAAAAATGGTGAGCAGGGAGAAAAATTAGGTCGAAATAAATATCACACTGAATAATGAACACAATTCAGGATTCCAATGCTCGATTCCATTTCCAAAATTAATATTGATTGAAGTTATGACATAAAATATTGTGCAAACCCGCTCGAGAGTTGAAAACATGATGAAAAAAATGATATTGACTTCAATGATTGCATGGCTGTTATTGATACCATTAGGCAAAATATGTATTTGAAGTGAAAAATACAGCACAATGAAAAATATGGTGCATAAAACTTATCCAAATATGATCCATCATTGACGGCCACCATAGAATAGGAATCCACATCAGGCAAAGGAAGTAGATGGAATCATACAGCAACCGGACAATAGCTGGAAGCAGCCTATAGGGTATCAGACCATAAACTGCAGATAACACACTACTAAATGACATACCATTGACAGGAGAGTGATTACTTATAACCAGAGAAGAATTTAATAAGACATTTTTAAAAATCGAGCTACTCAAAGCAGCGGGAGAGACTTTTCATAAATTTACTGTTTCAACATGTAAATGACATTTGCAACAAGGGAATATGGCCAAAGGAGCACACAACTTCAATATTAATTCCGTTGCCAAAAAAAATCAAATGCTATAGAATGCGGTCAATTCCAAACGATAAGTTTGATAACACATGCACATAAAATTCTTTTGAAGATTATTCAGATGAGAACTTATGGAAAGATAGAGGAGATACTGAAAGATAACCAGTTTGAATTTTGCAAGGCAGAGGTACATGGGATGCCATCGGATCATTGCGGCTTCTAGCAGAAAAAATGATCAATCATGGACTTACAATGTTTATTAAATTTGCCGACGACCAAGCAATAGTGGGATTATCCATGTTGCAAATTAATAGCAACACCAAAGAGTTTGGCATGAAAATAAACACATTGAAGACAGAGACTTTGGTAATATCCAAGCAACATAGGCAAATAAATATATCCATCAATGGAGAAATAATCGAACAAGAACAGAAGTTTACATATTTGGGGCAAACCATAACAGAAGATGTCCGCATTGAGACAGAAATGAAGACAAGAATTGCAATTGTAGAAAAGGGCTTCAGAGAAAAACAGAAATTGTTAACCTCAAAGAGTATCAGGATAGAACTGAGGAAAAGAATAATCACCCCTCACATGGCCAATTGCACTGTATGGAACTGAAACATGGACTTTAGCGAAGAAGGATGAAAAAAGCTTGGAAGTGTTTGAAATGTGGTGCTACCATAGAATGGAAAGAGTGAGTTGGACAGAAAGAAGATCCAATGACAATGTACTCACTGATGTGGGTGCACAAAGACAGATATAGCATATGATACAAAAATGTTGGCTGGGTCACAATATGAGACATGAAAATCTTCTACAGAAGATACTAGAGGGCAAGATTCAAGGGAAGAGAGGACCGGGGCGACCAAGACTCACCTTTACATCTCAGGCATGCATGGACATTAAAGTACAAACAAAAATGAAGAGAACTGCAGAGGATAGGGTCAAAAAGAGAGACATACTCAGACAACCTTGCAAGCAGTCTCCAGACTGATCAACCAGATAGGGTCAAATGGAGAGACATAGACAACTTTACAACCAGTCTCTGGACTGATCAACCAGAGGATAGGGTCAAATGGAGAGACATAGACAACCTTACAACCAGTCTCAGGACTTTTCAACCAGAGGATAGGGTCAAATGGAGAGACATAGACAACCTTACAACCAGTCTCAGGACTTTTCAACCAGAGGATAGGGTCAAATGGAGAGACATAGACAACCTTACAACCAGTCTCAGGACTGATCAACCAGAGGATAGGGTCAAATGGAGAGACATAGACAACCTTACAACCAGTCTCAGGACTGATCAACCAGAGGATAGGGTCAAATGGAGAGACATAGACAACCTTACAACCAGTCTCAGGACTGATCAACCAGAGGATAGGGTCAAATGGAGAGACATAGACAACCTTACAACCAGTCTCCAGACTGATCAACTAGATGATGATGATGACTCTGAGTGGTGTGAAGTAAAAAGTGGAGTACCACAGAGCTCGGTTTTTGGGAACGAATTTTATTCTTGATATATATATAAACTATTTGGATATTGATATCGGATCCATGATTGCAAAATTTGCTGATGACACAAAACTAATCAGAAGTGTCTCATCTAAAGCGGAAGTGGATATATTGAGGTCGTATAACATTCTAGAATGGCTTGCGAACGAAGTTTAATGTAGATAAATGTACAGTCATCCACATGGGTAGATCCAGTATGGAACATAATTATAGAATGGGCAAGAACAATATTAGAAAGATAGAAAAGGAAAGAGACCTATGGGTTATAATAGATCATACACGTAAAGTGAGTGAGCAAGTCCAGGTAGCAGTGAAAAAGGCAAATGCAATGTTCAGTTCAGTTCATCCCGTAACCCATCAAGTCATTGGGGCACACTTGAAGACACTCCCACAAATCCCACGCCATCTTGATCTGTCCGCTGCCGTCAGTCATGCCTCACCAGGATGAAGGTTTGACCATTCAGTGATGTTGTCTGCCCATGTCTTGCTTGGACGACCACACCCTCTATTTCTTGGTATGGAACCATGCAGTATCGGATTTGTAATTCCGCTGGGCCTCGTGACATGTCCATACCAAGCCATCTTTCACCATTTGAAAGCTGTGAACAGATCATCAAAAGGCCCAATTGCATTTTTGCTCTTCGTCGTATTTCTACATTCGTGACACGATCCTTATATGCAACATTTAGGAGTCTTCTAAAGCACCTCATTTCCATTGCATGTATTCTGTACTGGATATCCGCAGTAATGGTCCAAGTCTCACAGGCATACACAAACATTGAGAGCCCCAATGGTCCAAGTCTCACAGAGAGCACCAATGGTCCAAGTCTCACAGAGAGCCCCAATGGTCCAAGTCTCACAGAGAGCACCAATGGTCCAAGTCTCACAGAGAGCACCAATGGTCCAAGTCTCACAGAGAGCCCCAATGGTCCAAGTCTCACAGAGAGCACCAATGGTCCAAGTCTCACAGAGAGCACCAATGGTCCAAGTCTCACAGAGAGCACCAATGGTCCAAGTCTCACAGAGAGCACCAATGGTCCAAGTCTCACAGAGAGCACCAATGGTCCAAGTCTCACAGAGAGCACCAGTGGTCCAAGTCTCACAGAGAGCACCAGTGGTCCAAGTCTCACAGAGAGCACCAGTGGTCCAAGTCTCACAGAGAGCACCAGTGGTCCAAGTCTCACAGAGAGCACCAATGGTCCAAGTCTCACAGAGAGCACCAATGGTCCAAGTCTCACAGAGAGCACCAATGGTCCAAGTCTCACAGAGAGCACCAATGGTCCAAGTCTCACAGAGAGCACCAATGGTCCAAGTCTCACAGAGAGCACCAATGGTCCAAGTCTCACAGAGAGCACCAATGGTCCAAGTCTCACAGAGAGCACCAATGGTCCAAGTCTCACAGAGAGCACCAATGGTCCAAGTCTCACAGAGAGCACCAATGGTCCAAGTCTCACAGAGAACACCAGTGGTCCAAGTCTCCACCAATGGTCCAAGTCTCACAGAGAACACCAGTGGTCCAAGTCTCCACCAATGGTCCAAGTCTCACAGAGAACACCAGTGGTCCAAGTCTCCACCAATGGTCCAAGTCTCACAGAGAACACCAGTGGTCCAAGTCTCCACCAATGGTCCAAGTCTCACAGAGAACACCAATGGTCCAAGTCTCATAGAGAGCACCAATGGTCCAAGTCTCATAGGCATACACAAACATTGAGAGCACCAATGGTCCAAGTCTCACAGAGAACACCAATGGTCCAAGTCTCACAGAGAGCACCAATGGTCCAAGTCTCACAGAGAGCACCAATGGTCCAAGTCTCACAGAGAGCACCAATGGTCCAAGTCTCACAGAGAACACCAGTGGTCCAAGTCTCCACCAATGGTCCAAGTCTCATAGGCATACACAAACATTGAGAGCACCAATGGTCCAAGTCTCACAGAGAGCACCAATGGTCCAAGTCTCACAGAGAGCACCAATGGTCCAAGTCTCACAGAGAGCACCAATGGTCCAAGTCTCACAGAGAGCACCAATGGTCCAAGTCTCACAGAGAACACCAGTGGTCCAAGTCTCCACCAATGGTCCAAGTCTCACAGAGAACACCAATGGTCCAAGTCTCATAGAGAGCACCAATGGTCCAAGTCTCACAGGCATACACAAACATTGAGAGCACCAATGAGCACATTAGTCTAACTTTTATGCTGAGGGCGAGCCGCTTATCCTGCCATATGAGTTTCAAACATGTAAGTGCTGCTGTTGTCTGTGCTATTTTGGTAACTATCTCAGGCTGCGAGCCCTCGTCACTAATCAGTGATCCCAGATACTTGAACCGTTGTACAACTTCGAGTTCCTGACCATTTGCTTTTATCATAGATGTAAACCCTTCCATGTTATTAGTGATCAGCTTTGTTTTCTCTGCACTTATCTCCATGCTATAGCTCTGCGCAGCTCTGTCCAATCTACTAATCAGCTCCTGGAGTTCCATTTCCGTGCCTGCCAAACCACAGGCAGAAAATATCATTGCCGAAGAGCAAGCAGGGTTTCGAGCGGGAAGAAGCACCACTGAACAGAGATTTAATCTGCGGATTTTGAATGAGAAATACTTAGAGTATCAACAACACATTTATCATGTCTTCATCGATTTCAAAAACGCGTTCGAAACAGTATGGTATGCAGCGATATGGATTACAATGAAACATTACAAGATCAACAGTAATATTGTGAAGGTAGTTGAGAACCTTTATGAGAAGGCATCAAGTGCAGTTTCTGTAAACGGAATACTAGGTGAATGGTTCCACATGTCTGTTGGGGTGAGACAGGGTTGTATACTCTCTCCAACACTCTTCAATGTCTGTTGGGGTGAGACAGGGTTGTCTCCAACACTCTTCAATGTATTCTTGGAAAGAATAATGGAGGCGGCCCTAGAGGGACATGTTGGTACGGTCAGAATAGGTGACAAGACGATTACAAACCAACGATTTGCAGATGATATAGATGGTCTGGCAGGCGCGGAAACGGAACTTCAGGAGCTGATTAGTAGATTGCAATGTTAGCTATGATAAGAAGAAATAATAAACATAGGAGCAAGGAAGTGATCGTCAAACTGTATAAAGCATTAGTTAGACCTAGATTGGAGTACTGTGTACAGGTGTGGAATTCTTATCATAGAAAAAACATGCTGGAAAGAATACAGCGAAGAGCAACAAAACTGATAGTGGGATTCCAGAATTACAGTTATGAGGAAAAACTCAGAAAAACCAGCCTGCAGTGTCTAGAAGAGAAGAATTTGAGGTGACAGTCAAATGAAAAGAATAAGTTAGACTATAAAAAGTTTTTCAAAATACAACCACCTACAAGAACAAGAGGGCATAGCTACAAATTAGCTAAAGAAAGGTTCAGATTAGATAGGAAATATTTTTTTGTCTGAGAGTGGTGAATGCTTGGAATTCATTGCCACAGGAAGTAGTGGAGGCCATTTAATGCATTTAAGAATAGACTGAATGCGCATAGCTTAGAGCAATGAAATGTAAATGTAAAAGAAACTGGTTGTATACTCTTCAGAGTCTTCTAAACCACTATAAAGACGTTGTGTTAAGTCAAGTTAAGTTATAACACTTCATTGTCAGTTACGGTAGTCCACAGCCAGCAGGAGACTTTTCACCTGTTTCACCAAGCAAGGTCTTGTTCTGGACTGTCCCACTTCATTCAGCAGCTGGTCTACAGATGCAGGCACTCAATCTCTTGCAGCCACCTTTCAAGCTTGAGTTGTGACAAGGAAACACTTCTTGCCTCAACTCTGTGACCAGGTCACTGTATTTGGCCATTTTCAAACGGCTGCCTATCAAACCTTCATCATTCGTCTTTTATAAACTCCAACATTGAACACTTCAATAATTCATGTCAGCTATCAGCGGCAGACGGGTGCGTGCATGTGGGTTCGGGGATCTCGCTCCTTCCTATCACCACATTGTACACTAGGTCTCCTCACATTGTGTCTCTTTCTCTCTCTCTCTCTCTCTCTCTCTCTCTCTCTCTCTCTCTCTCTCTTTCTCTTTCTCTCTCTCTCTCTCTCTCATCTCTCTCTCTATCTATCTATATTTCTCTGTCTCTCTTTTCCTCTCTCTTACTTTCTCTTTCTCTCTCTCTCTCTCTCTCTATTTCTCTGTCTCTTTCTTTCTCTCTCTCTCTATTTCTCTCTTTTTCTTTCTTTCTTGTTCTTTCTCTACCTCCTCTCTCTTTCTTTCTTTCTCTATCTTACTTCCACCTCTCTCTTTTTCTTTTTCTCTCTTTCTTTCTATTGCTCTCTCTCTCTATCTCACTGCTTCCTATCACCACATTGTACACTAGGTCATCTCACATTGTATCTCTCTCTCTTTCTCACTTTCTCTCTTTCTCTGTTTTTCTTTATATCTCTTGCTCTCTCTCTTTCTCTCTCTTATTTTCTCTTTCTCTCTCACTCTCTCTTTTTCTTTCTCTCTTTCTCTCTCTCTTACACTCTCTCTCTCTTTCTCTCTCTTTTTCTCTCTCTTGCTCTCTATATAAATATATATTTCATTTTTACTGCTTCCTATCTCCTCACATTGTACACTAGATCTCCTCACATTGTGTGTGTGTATCGCTCTCTCTCTCTCTTTCTCTCTAGATCTCCTCACATTGTGTGTGTATCGCTCTCTCTCTTTCTCTCCAGATCTCCTCACATTGTGTGTGTATCGCTCTTTCTCTCTAGATCTCCTCACATTGTGTGTGTGTATCGCTCTCTCTCTCTCTTTCTCTCTAGATCTCCTCACATTGTGTGTGTATCGCTCTCTCTCTTTCTCTCCAGATCTCCTCACATTGTGTGTGTATCGCTCTTTCTCTCTAGATCTCCTCACATTGTGTGTGTGTATCGCTCTCTCTCTCTCTTTCTCTCTAGGTTTCCTCACATTGTGTGTGTGTATCGCTCTCTCTCTCTTTCTCTCTAGGTCTCCTCACATTGTGTGTGTGTATCGCTCTCTCTCTCTTTCTCTCTAGGTCTCCTCACATTGTTTGTGTGTATCACTCTCTCTCTCTTTCTCTCTAGATCTCCTCACATTGTGTGTGTGTATCGCTCTCTCTCGCTCTTTCTCTCTAGATCTCCTCACATTGTGTGTGTGTATCGCTCTTTCTCTCTAGATCTCCTCACATTGTGTGTGTATCGCTCTCTCTCTCTTTCTCTCTAGGTCTCCTCACATTGTGTGTGTGTATCGCTCTCTCTCTCTTTCTCTCTAGGTCTCCTCACATTGTGTGTGTATCGCTCTCTCTTTCTCTCTAGGTCTCCTCACATTGTGTGTGTATTTGCTCTCTCTTTCTCTCTCTCTCTCTTTCTCTCTAGGTCTCCTCACATTGTGTGTGTATCGTTCTCTCTTTCTCTTTCTCTCTAGGTCTCCTCACATTGTGTGTGTCTCCCTCCCTCACTCTCTTTCTTTCTTTCTCTCTCTCTTTCTTTCTCTCTCTCTTTCTTTCTCTTTCTCTCTTTCTTTCTTCTTCCTTATTTCTCTCTTTTTATTTCTCTCTCTCTTTCTTTCTCTTTTTCTATCTCTTTTTCTATCTTTCTCTCTCTGTCCCTTTCTCTGTCTCTCTCTTTCTCTCTCTCTCACTCACTCTGCTTTCTATCACCACATTGTACACTAGGTCTCCTCACATTGTGTGGGTGTGTCACTGCCACATTGAGCTTATTATCCACACACACATGTGTCAAGTAGCAGGTTGTGTGGGTGTGTCACTGCCCCACTGAAATTGCTGTTCCACATACATGTGTCAAGTAGCAGATTGTGTGGGTGTATCACTGCCCCACTGAGTTTGCTATCCACACACATGTGTCAAGTAGCAGGTTGTGTGGGTGTGTCACTGCCCCACTGAGTTTGCTATCCACACATACATGTGTCAAGTAGCAGGTTGTGTGGGTGTGTCACTGCCCTACTGAGTTTGCTATCCACACACATGTGTCAAGTAGCATGTTGTGTGGGTGTGTCACTGCCCCATTGAGCTTGCTATCCACACACATGTGTCAAGTAGCAGGTTGTGTGGGTCTGTCACTGCCCTATTGAGCTTGCTATCCACACACATGTGTCAAGTAGCAGGTTGTGTGGGTCTGTCACTGCCCCATTGAGCTTGCTATCCACATACATGTGTCAAGTAGCAGGTTGTGTGGGTGTGTCACTGCCCCATTGAGCTTGCTATCCACACACATGTGTCAAGTAGCAGGTTGTGTGGGTCTGTCACTGCCCCATTGAGCTTGCTATCCACACACATGTGTCAAGTAGCAGGTTGTGTGGGTCTGTCACTGCCCCATTGAGCTTGCTATCCACACACATGTGTCAAGTAGCAGGTTGTGTGGGTCTGTCACTGCCCCATTGAGCTTGCTATCCACATACATGTGTCAAGTAGCAGGTTGTGTGGGTGTGTCACTGCCCCATTGGGCTTGCTATCCACACACATGTGTCAAGTAGCAGGTTGTGTGTGTGTGTCACTGCCCCATTGGGCTTGCTATCCACACACATGTGTCAAGTAGCAGGTTGTGTGGGTGTGTCACTGCCCCATTGGGCTTGCTATCCACACACATGTGTCAAGTAGCACATTGTGTGCCATAGCTGGCCCCTTCTCTGTGGTTGCTAACCAGCTATCCAGTATTTACTCTCTCTCACGCAGAAACTGGCCATACAGACAGCAGACAAGTTCAATAGCAAGGTCATTCTGGCTAACGATCCCGATGCAGATAGACTGGCAGTGGCTGAAAGAACTGACAGGTGGGCCATCAGTCTACCAATGGTGTCTTGATATTGCCAATATTTGTCTTATTGCTCTAGATGGTTATTAGTCTTTTGTCCTGCTATGTTCTTATAGCAAGTAGTTCGCTCACCATCCATTTGTCCTGCTATGTTCTTATAGCAAGTAGTTCGCTAACCATCCATTTGTCCTGCTATGTTCTTATAGCAAGTAGTTCGCTCACCATCCATTTGTCCTGCTATGTTCTTATAGCAAGTAGTTCGCTCATCATCCATTTGTCCTTCTATGTTCTTATAGCAAGTAGTTCGCTCACCATCCATTTGTCCTGCTATGTTCTTATAGCAAGTAGTTCGCTCACCATCCATTTGTCCTGCTATGTTCTTATAGCAAGTAGTTCGCTCACCATCCATTTGTCCTGCTATGTTCTTATAGCAAGTAGTTCGCTCACCATCTATTTGTCCTGCTATGTTCTTATAGCAAGTAGTTCGCTCACCATCCATTTGTCCTGTTATGTTCTTGTAGCAAGTAGTTCACACCACATCCTAATGACACCATTTAGTTCTAGGTGACAGTTCTCTCCTTGACCTAACTAATGACACCCTTTAGTTCTAGGTGACAGTTCTCTGCTTGACCTAATGACACCCTTTAGTTGTAGGTGACAGTTCTCTGCTTGACCTAATGACACCCTTTAGTTCTAGGTGACAGTTCTCTGCTTGACCTAACCAATGACAACCCTTAGTTCTAGGTGACAGTTCTCTGCTTGACCTAACCAATGACACCCCTTAGTTCTAGGTGACAGTTCTCTGCTTGACCTAACTAATGACACCCCTTAGTTCTAGGTGACAGTTCTCTCCTTGACCTAACTAATGACAAACCTTAGTTCTAGGGGACAGTTCTCTCCTTGACCTAACCAATGACACCCCTTAGTTCTAGGTGACAGTTCTCTCTTTGACCTAACCAATGACAAACCTTAGTTCTAGGGGACAGTTCTCTCCTTGACCTAACCAATGACACCCCTTAGTTCTAGGTGACAGTTCTCTCTTTGACCTAACCAATGACACCCCTTTAGTTCTAGGTGACAGTTCTCTCCTTGACCTAACCAATGATACCCCTTAGTTCTAGTTGACAGTTCTCTCCTTGACCTAACCAATGACACCCCTTAGTTCTAGGTGACAGTTCTCTGCTTGGCCTAACTAATGACACCTTTTAGTTCTAGGTGACAGTTCTCTCCTTGACCTAACTAATGACACCCCTTAGTTCTAGGTGACAGTTCTCTCCTTGACCTAACCAATGACACCCCTTAGTTCTAGGTGACAGTTCTCTCCTTGACCTAACCAATGACACCCCTTAGTTCTAGGTGACAGTTCTCTCCTTGACCTAACCAATGACACCCCTTAGTTCTAGGTGACAGTTCTCTGCTTGACCTAACTAATGACACCCTTTAGTTCTAGGTGACAGTTCTCTGCTTGACCTAACTAATGACACCCCTTAGTTCTAGGTGACAGTTCTCTCCTTGACCTAACCAATGACACCCCTTAGTTCTAGGTGACAGTTCTCTCCTTGACCTAACCAATGACACCCCTTAGTTCTAGGTGACAGTTCTCTGCTTGACCTAACCAATGACACCCCTTAGTTCTAGGTGACAGTTCTCTCCTTGACCTAACCAATGACACCCCTTAGTTCTAGGTGACAGTTCTCTGCTTGACCTAACCAATGACACCCCTTAGTTCTAGGTGACAGTTCTCTCCTTGACCTAACTAATGACACCCCTTAGTTCTAGGTGACAGTTCTCTGCTTGACCTAACCAATGACACCCCTTAGTTCTAGGTGACAGTTCTCTGCTTGACCTAACCAATGACACCCCTTAGTTCTAGGTGACAGTTCTCTCCTTGACCTAACCAATGACACCCCTTAGTTCTAGGTGACAGTTCTCTGCTTGACCTAACCAATGACACCCCTTAGTTCTAGGTGACAGTTCTCTCCTTGACCTAACCAATGACACCCCTTAGTTCTAGGTGACAGTTCTCTCCTTGACCTAACCAATGACACCCCTTAGTTCTAGGTGACAGTTCTCTGCTTGACCTAACCAATGACACCCCTTAGTTCTAGGTGACAGTTCTCTGTTTGACCTAACCAATGACACCCCTTAGTTCTAGGTGACAGTTCTCTGCTTGACCTAACCAATGACACCCCTTAGTTCTAGGTGACAGTTCTCTCCTTGACCTAACTAATGACACCCTTAGTTCTAGGTGACAGTTCTCTGCTTGACCTAACCAATGACACCCCTTAGTTCTAGGTGACAGTTCTCTGCTTGACCTAACCAATGACACCCCTTAGTTCTAAGGGACAGTTCTCTGCTTGACCTAACTAATGACACCCTTAGTTCTAGGTGACAGTTCTCTGCTTGACCTAACCAATGACACCCCTTAGTTCTAGGTGACAGTTCTCTGCTTGACCTAACCAATGACACCCCTTAGTTCTAGGTGACAGTTCTCTCCTTGATTTAACACAACATCCTAACTTTCTGCTCTCTATATCTCTTTATTATATCTGTTTTCAGATCTTAGTTCTTGATATCATACTTTCTGTTCATCCTCTTTGTTCATCCTCTCTGTTCATCCTCTCTGTTCATCCTCTTTGTTCATCCTCTCTGTTCGTCCTCTCTGTTCATCCTCTTTGTTCATCCTCTCTGTTCGTCCTCTCTGTTCATCCTCTTTGTTCATCCTCTCTGTTCGTCCTCTCTGTTCATCCTCTGTGGCTTTCTCTCAACCCTCCATTTTGCTTTATCTTATTGTGTTGCTTCTGTTTTCTTGTTAAACATATCTAGAAGGTTTCATTTCTATTGGTCTACTGTACCTACATTTTGGTGTCAGCCCACCAGTTTCTCATTTCTCATCTTGACCTTTCTTTGGCCTTTCCTGTCACTCAACTGTCATTCAACTCTGTCACTCAACTGGCATTCAACTATGTCACTCAACTCTGTCACTCAACTATCACTTAACACTGTCACTCAAGTCTGTCACTCAACTCTCACTCAACTGACACTTAACTCTGTCACCGAACTGTCACTCAACTCTGTCACTCAACTCTGCCACTCAACACTGTCACTCAAATGTGTCACTCAACTGTCACTTAACTCTGTCGCTCAACTCTGTCACTCAACTGTGCACTCAACTGTGCCACTCAAATGTGCCACTTAACTGTCACTAAACTCTGTGATATAACTGTTACTCAACTCTGTGATGTAATTGTTACTCAACTGTCACTCAACTATGTCACTCAACTCTGTCACTCAACTCTCACTCAACTCTGTCACTCAACTCACACTTAACTCTGTTACCGAACTGTCACTCAATTATGTTACTCAACTGTAACTCAACTCTGCCACTCAACACTGTCACTCAAATGTGTCACTAAACTGTCACTCAACTCTGTTACTCAGCTGTCACTCAACTCTGTCATTCAACTATCACTCAACTCTGTCACTCAATTCTGTCACTCAAATGTGTCACTCAACTCTGTCACTCAACTGTCACTCAACTCTGTCACTCAACTGTCACTCTACTGTGCCACTCAACACTGTCACTCAAATGTGCCACTTAACTGTCACTCAACTCTGCTACTCAACTGTTACTCAACTATGTCACTCAACTGTGCCACTCAACACTGTCACTCAAATGTGTCACTTAACTGTCACTCAACTCTGTTACGCAACTGTTACTCAACTGTCACTCAACTATGTCACTCAACTCTGTCACTCAACTGGCACACCTGTTCACTCATTGGTCAAAGGTTAGTTCCTCTAACTGGTACTCAAGTGTCCAGTACTCTGCAGGTAGTCAAATATTGGTAGGAACACCCTAACTAATAACATGCTAGCAAAGATGTGCACAGAACACCTATTATATACACACACAACACCTATTATAGACACACACAACACCTATTATAGACACACAGAACACCTATTATAGACACACAGAACACCTATTATAGACACACAGAACACCTATTATAGACACACAACACCTATTATAGACACACAGAACACCTATTATAGACACACAGAACACCTATTATAGACATACAGAACACCTATTATAGACACAAAGAACACCTATTAAAGACACACAGAACACCTATTATAGATACACAGAACACCTATTATAGACGCAAAGAACACCTATTATAGACTGATTGATTGTCTGTGTTCTCATTGTTCTCTTGGCTATGCTAAGTGTTATCAACAACAACGTGTATACTAGCAAATCTGATTTCTTTCAGTGGGTGGCGGGTGTTCAGTGGAAATGAGATTGGAACTCTGTTGGGGTGGTGGTGCTGGACAACCTGGAGAGAGAAGCATCCAACTGTTGATTGTAAGCACACACATTTTCTACACATATTATATTCATTTGTCATCTCTAGTTATATTCATTTGTCATCTCTAGTTATATTCATTTGTCATCTCTAGTTATATTCATTTGTCATCTCTAGTTATATTTGTCATCTCTAGTTATATTTGTCTTCTCTAGTTATATTCATTTGTCATCTCTAGTTATATTCATTTGTCATCTCTAGTTATATTCATTTGTCATCTCTAGTTATATTCATTTGTCATCTCTAGTTATATTCATTTGTCATCTCTAGTTACTTAATTGTTCTTAGTTGCTCAAATTGTCTGACCTCCCAGGACTTTTCCCTCTTACAACAGTGCCATTAGTCTTGACCTCCTTCCTTTCCTCTCATAAAAATGATCACCATTCTTCTCTGTACCATTCCAAACCTCCTCACCTATACCACTCTAAACCTCCTCACCTATACCACTCTAAACCTCCTCACCTATACCACTCCAACCTCCTTACCTATACCACTCCAAACCTCCTCACCTATACCACTCCAAACCTCCTCACCTATACCACTCCAAGCCTCCTCACCTATACCACTCCAAGCCTTCTCTTCTATACCACTCCAAACCTCATCACCTATACCACTCCAAACCTCATCACCTATACCACTCCAAACCTCCTCACCTATACCACTCCAAACCTCCTCACCTATACCACTCCAAGCCTCCTCACCTATACCACTCCAAGCCTTCTCTTCTATACCACTCCAAACCTCATCACCTATACCACTCCTCCTCACCTATACCACTCCAAACCTCATCACCTATACCACTCCAAATCTTCTCATCTACTAGTAGTAGTCCCTTTCAGTTATGACTGACTATAGGATGATATGACTTGGAGTGGAAAAAGTAAATTAATAATAACAACAACAAAATGTATACTTAGCTTTTGTTGTCTTTCTCCTTGCGGCGTTGTCTATTCACTTCTCTGTGTTGCAAGAGTTTCATTTCACCAAGCGTGAGCTGGCCATTCAGGGTGTGTCTCCACCTGGATCGGTTGCAGCTTCGTCTTCCTCTCAGTGCACCTCTGCATTTGTCACTCTGTCCCTCCATGTAATTCCAAGAACGGTTCGCATGCGCCGTAGGTGAAAGGTGTTAAGCCTGTGCTCTTGTTTGGCATAAGTTGTCCAAGTCTCGCTGCGATTTAGAAGTGTGCTGACGTCACATAAATTGTCCAAGTCTCGCAGCCATATAGAAGTGTGCTGACATCACATAAATTGTCCAAGTCTCGCTGCCATATAGAAGTGTGCTGACGTCACATAAATTGTCCAAGTCTCGCTGCCATATAGAAGTGTGCGGATGTCACATAGGTTGTCCAAGTCTCGCTGCGATATAGAAGTGTGCTGACGTCACATAAATTGTCCAAGTCTCGCAGCCATATAGAAGTGTGCTGACATCACATAAGTTGTCCAAGTCTCGCTGCCATTTAGAAGTGTGCTGACATCACATAAATTGTCCAAGTCTCGCAGCCATATAGAAGTGTGCTGACATCACATAAGTTGTCCAAGTCTCGCTGCCATATAGAAGTGTGCTGACGTCACATAAGTTGTCCAAGTCTCGCTGCCATATAGAAGTGTGCTGACGTCACATAAGTTGTCCAAGTCTCGCTGCCATATAGAAGTGTGCTGACGTCACATAAGTTGTCCAAGTCTCGCTGCCATATAGTAGTGTGCTGACGTCACATAAGTTGTCCAAGTCTCGCTGCCATATAGAAGTGTGCTGACATCACATAAGTTGTCCAAGTCTCACTGCCATATAGAAGTGTGCTGATGTCACATAAGTTGTCCAAGTCTCGCTGCCATATAGTAGTGTGCTGACGTCACATAAGTTGTCCAAGTCTCGCTGCCATATAGAAGTGTGCTGATGTCACATAAGTTGTCAAAGTCTCGCTGCCATATAGAAGTGTGCTGACGACACATGCATTGTATACCATGGCCTTGGTTTTAATTACCAGTTTCTGGTTTTTCCAAACACGCGTTGTGAGGCAAGCAAATGTAGCAGCAACTTTGCCAATGTGACTGTCTATTTCTGGGTCTAGAGAGAGCTTATCGTTGATTAGGGATCTAATCAATGGGTATTATTGATGTTTCTTTCATCTTAGCGAGGTATCTGACCATACCTATTGATGTTTCTTCCATCTTAGCGAGGTATCTGACCATACCTATTGATGGTTTCTACACGTTATGATGAAAAGAGAGAAGTGTAATGTATCAACAAAGGCCGTCAACACTTTCTTCTATGAATCATTGGAGGACGACCTTTACAATGTCAAGGTGCACACCAGTATCCATGATTTTATTGAGCTATTTCCTCCCTTGCTTCTAACCTATGTATCGTCAACAGCTGTTTGGGCACATATTTTAAATTGTATTTTCTCCCTAACATCCACTAATCTAACAATCCTGGCAGACTCATAGTTTTGGCTTACTCCTGTCCTACTGAACTGATATCTTGTTTCCCGGACAGTGTTTCCCAGACCATAGTTGCAGATTAACTCTCAATCCTTAAGGACACAAACCACGTCTTTTTTCTTCGATTGTGCTCTCTCCAGCCAGGACTCTCCTGCTAGATGTTGCTCTCTCTACACCTTTATTTCCCATTCTGATGGTCTCGCAACTCTCCAGTTCTTTCTTGATAGGATGATCAGTCCTCTATTGCTACATCTATTTTCCTCAATCTGGCCCTGCATGTCCTTGCTCTCAATAGCTCTGAGTTCAGTGGAGTAGCTATGGTCACAATGATGGATCCCAGCTATGTCTGCCCATTTAGGAGCCATTTAGAGTCTTTCATTTGGTCTCACTATCTGGCTGCCTTCCCTCTGATGTACTACTGATATATTGATGACTGTATAAGTATTTTTGACATCTGAGGCTGACCTCTCTAGCTTCGTTAAAAATACAATCAATACATGGTACAACAATCTGCATCACATCTCATATCTTTCTTAGATCAGTCAACTTTCTTGACATCACTCTCTCTATCAACCCTCCACCACCGCCTACTATGAACCCATTGACATGCACAGCTATCTTTTTTACACTTCTTCTCACCCTTGTGGTGACTCACTCCCATTTTCCTTAGCTGTTGTCTTCATCACCTGGTTCAGGAATATGAAGACTTTCTACAAAAATCTACATCGTTCTTGACATCTTTCACAAATGTCTACCTGTTTTACAAAAATGTATTTATTTGTTTGCGTTCATTCTGTTTCTTTATTCCCCAAGGTGGTGTGTGTTGAACTATATTTTTGCGCCTGTCGGACAAGTGCATCCAACTTCGGCGGCATGAATTTTATATAAGGTTCTGCTTCCTTCTGCGTTTTTTAAGGGTTTGCTTGCCCAAGGTAATGGCCGGTGCTGTGATTGGGGAGCGAACCCAACACTTTCAGGTGGTGAGCTGTATTACTTAACCACTAGCCCATGCCGTTCTCTTGTCTCTACCTTGAAGCTATCCTTACCCATGCCACCCAGACTGTCATCCATTTCTGTTATGCTAACGCCCTCTGCCCTTCCCACCAGCCTCCATCTGACTGTGAAACTCTTGACTACTTTTCATCTTCCTCTATCTGTGAGATTGTATCCTGCCCCTTCCATATGTGGTCAGCTATTTCCTGGTCCTCCTTTGGTAGCCCATAGACAGGATAGAAACGTGATCAGCAGAAAACTCACCTCATATACCACTGCAGCAACAGACAAATTTCATTCTGACACATTTGGTGGCCTTCCCTAAAGCAATGTTTGAGATTGGCTCACCTGCAAGTCACAAACTTATTTGTCACAGCCGCAATGCATCTGGCAGACTGGTCTTTAATTCCATGCTTGCATTCCTCAACCAGTGGCCAACCACTTCAATAGTCTTGGACAGTAGGGAAAAGTTGATATCAGAGTTACTGGCATCGTCTCTTGCTCCATTGATGATCGACATTGGTTTGAACTGGAGAATCATTTAAGTTTCCTTATGAGATGCCTTAAACCTTATGGCTTGAATGCACTTCATATCTTTGCATAGTCGTCCCTGAACATTTCTTTGCTTTTGCTCTCTCTTTCTTCTATCTCTTCTATATATTTCTCTCTTATTATGTTTATACATTCATTTCTTTATCCTTATGTATGTATGTGTACCTGCATGCACATTAATTTTTGTTTGTTTATATATGTGTGTCTCTCTATATATGTATGTGTTAGTGGACATACTAAAAGTTTCATTTATTATGTATCTTTCTAATGAATGAACATATTCAACTGCAAAAATATGCTAGGTATGTTCATAAAATATCCGGCCTTTGGGCCAGAAAAATACAATTGCTCACCTGAAAGTTTGAAACCCTAATCTCCTTCAAGGTACTCTCCTTGGGACTCCTCACAAATCTCCTTGGGACTCCACACACTTCTCCTTGGGAGTCCACACACTTCTCCTTGGGACTCCACACACGTCTCCTTGGGACTCCACACACTTCTCCTTGGGACTCCACACACTTCTCCTTGGGGCTCCACACACTTCTCCTTGGGACTCCACACACTTTTCCTTGGGACTCCACACACTTCTTCTTGGGAGTCCACACACATCTCCTTGGGACTCCACACACTTCTCCTTGGGACTCCACACACTTCTCCTTGGGACTCCACACACTTCTCCTTGTGACTCCATACACTTCTCCTTGGGACTCCACACACTTCTCCTTGGGACTCCACACACTTCTCCTTGGGACTCCACACACTTCTCCTTGGGAGTCCACACACATCTCCTTGGGACTCCACACACTTCTCCTTGGGACTCCACACACTTCTCCTTGGGAGTCCACACACATCTCCTTGGGACTCCACACACTTCTCCTTGGGACTCCACACACTTCTCCTTGGGACTCCACACACTTCTCCTTGGGACTCCACACACTTCTCCTTGTGACTCCATACACTTCTCCTTGGGACTCCACACACTTTTCCTTGGGACTCCACACACTTCTCCTTGGGACTCCACACACTTCTCCCAGCGGTTCTGCCATTGTTGGAAGCATTTCAGGAAGGCCTCCTTGGGAATGAAGTACAGCTGGGTCGTCGCATTCTGCATAATGTCTTCTCGTGACTCAAATTGGGTCCCTTTCAGTGGAATGTTCAGGTTTAGGAACATCCAAAAACAAGTAGCCATGTCAGAAGAATAGGTAACCTGGTGAACCAGAGGAAGGTTGTGTTAAGCCAAGAAAGTCTCAATCAGATGCGAAGAATGGGAGCCTGGCGAATCAAGAGGAAGGTTGTGTTTAGCCAAGAAAGTCTCAATCAGATTCGAAGAATGGGCATGTGCATTGTCATGGTGGAGCTGCCAAACTCACATTCACATGTCCGATCGTTACCGTTGAACAACATCACGAAGGTGACAGATGACCTCTAGGTAGTACTCTTTGCAAATGTTTTGATCTTGTGGTGTGCACTCATGATGTACAACCTCACGGGAGTAAAAGTAAACGGTTAGCATGACTTTGACATTGCGTTATTTCGTGGTGAATGAATACCCAACATGCGCTCACTACACTTAACACTGAAAGGGTGACTGGCAGCAAATGACAATCTGTGGACAGAAAAAAAGTCACGCATTACGGTACCCTATACCTCCTTGCCAAAGGAGAACACACACTTCATTTGTTTCTGCAGAAAAAATTAAGAAAGGATACTTTTTGAACACATATCATGTATATGTTTGTGTGTAATCATGTAGATGTGATACTTATCATCAGTGAGAGGTGTTTATTCCATGCATATTTTTAATATATTTTGTAGCAGGGTTGCTTTTACTTAAGACTTTTCTGACTCACAACATAGACTGTAGACGTTAACTTCAATCACAGGATACACTAAAACTATCGTTAACCATAACAATATCATTTGTTAACATGAATAATGGTTACATAATTTCAACACCGGAAAAGAACCTCTAAACTAAATAACAATAATTATATATACTAAATTTACACAGAAGATCCAAGCAATTGCTATTGATGTTACTTCTGTAAATTACATAAAACCCAGATTCTACGTCTCTTATGAATATAACATAAATCCTAAACTTAGTCTAATTCAATAGTATTACAAATGAATGGTTCAATCTGTCATCTCCTGTCGTCCTCCAGATAGTCTACGTTGGTGATGATTTGCCATTCCTGTCAGGGTTGCTGCTTTAGGCTGTCAAACGTATAAAAACATTGTTTAACAATTGGGTTATGTTTCCCTTCCCACTGTTGGCACTTCTCGAGTATTTGAGACATGTCCTTTTGGTGCCAGTGTTATACCTGTATCGACCAATTTCGTTCTCTGGGGGCTCATGTGATGCACCTCTCTTTAACGTAAACCTTTCTTTAATGTACCTTTGGGATTGCAGTCCTTAGGATTCACAGAACCCTTAATTGTGCCGAACTCACATTCTACTGGGATCACTGTCCCTAGGATTCTTCTAATCCTTAACCAAACCCTCGTACCACTGATCTCTGTCCCTAGGATTCTTTGAATCCCCAATCGGACCAAACTCTCATACCACTGGAATCTCTGTCTCTAAGATTCTTTTAATCCCCAATCAGACCAAACTCTTGTACCACTGGGATGTGTGTCTCTAAGATTCTTTTAATCCCCAATCAGACCAAACCCTCGTACCACTGATCTCTGTCCCTAGGATTCTTTGAATCCCCAATCGGACCAAACTCTCATACCACTGGGATCTCTGTCTCTAAGATTCTTTTAATCCCCAATCAGACCAAACTCTTGTACCACTGGGATCTCTGTCTCTAAGATTCTTTTAATCCCCAATCAGACCAAACTCTTGTACCACTGGGATCTCTGTCTCTAAGATTCTTTTAATCCCCAATCAGACCAAACCCTCGTACCACTGATCTCTGTCCCTAGGATTCTTTGAATCCCCAATCGGACCAAACTCTCATACCACTGGGATCTCTGTCTCTAAGATTCTTTTAATCCCCAATCAGACCAAACTCTTGTACCACTGGGATCTCTGTCTCTAAGATTCTTTTAATCCCCAATCAGACCAAACTCTTGTACCACTGGGATCTCTGTCTCTAAGATTCTTTTAATCCCCAATCAGACCAAACTCTTGTACCACTGGGATCTCTGTCTCTAAGATTCTTTTAATCCCCAATCAGACCAAACCCTCGTACCACTGATCTCTGTCCCTAGGATTCTTTGAATCCCCAATCGGACCAAACTCTCATACCACTGGGATCTCTGTCTCTAAGATTCTTTTAATCCCCAATCAGACCAAACTCTTGTACCACTGGGATCTCTGTCTCTAAGATTCTTTTAATCCCCAATCAGACCAAACTCTTGTACCACTGGGATCTCTGTCTCTAAGATTCTTTTAATCCCCAATCAGACCAAACTCTTGTACCACTGGGATCTCTGTCTCTAAGATTCTTTTAATCCCCAATCAGACCAAACTCTTGTACCACTGGGATCTCTGTCTCTAAGATTCTTTTAATCCCCAATCAGACCAAACTCTTGTACCACTGGGATCTCTGTCTCTAAGATTCTTTTAATCCCCAATCAGACCAAACTCTTGTACCACTGGGATCTCTGTCTCTAAGATTCTTTTAATCCCCAATCAGACCAAACTCTTGTACCACTGGGATCTCTGTCTCTAAGATTCTTTTAATCCCCAATCAGACCAAACCCTCGTACCACTGATCTCTGTCCCTAGGATTCTTTGAATCCCCAATCGGACCAAACTCTCATACCACTGGGATCTCTGTCTCTAAGATTCTTTTAATCCCCAATCAGACCAAACTCTTGTACCACTGGGATCTCTGTCTCTAAGATTCTTTTAATCCCCAATCAGACCAAACTCTTGTACCACTGGGATCTCTGTCTCTAAGATTCTTTTAATCCCCAATCAGACCAAACTCTTGTACCACTGGGATCTCTGTCTCTAAGATTCTTTTAATCCCCAATCAGACCAAACTCTTGTACCACTGGGATCTCTGTCTCTAAGATTCTTTTAATCCCCAATCGGACCAAACTCTCATACCACTGGGATCTCTGTCTCTAAGATTCTTTTAATCCCCAATCAGACCAAACTCTCGTATCACTGGGATCTCCGTCCCTAGGATTCTTTGAATCCCCAATCGGACCAAACTCTCGTACCACTGGGATCTCTGTCTCTAAAATTCTTTTATTCCCCTATCGAACCAAACTCTTGTACCACTATGATCGTAGAAGGGCCAGAGTTCTTCCACAGACATCAAATGCAATGGTCCTTTGTAGAACAGTTGAACTGCCTTCTAGATCAACTCAATTCGTTTAAACTCATACCGAAACAAATCTTTTCACTCGATGTAATCAGATCTCTTATCTCATTTTGTTTACAGGTTGTCCACTTGCCACACCAATGAGCACATGTGCAAGGCTCTAGGTGTATGATGGGCTAACCACCCCGTCAACGCTCTCTCTCTCCGAATCTCTGAATCTCCAAAATCCTTTGTACATTTCTTTAATATCTTATTTACTTAGCTCTAGAAACAAACATGGCTGACTAGTGGTCCAACTCAGTTGGTTGGTTAGCCATCACTCTAATTTGTTCCCACCCAATCTAGAATCCCATTGGTTGTATGAAACATAGGCCATTGTCCCTTTACTGTGACCGCCTGTTGTGTACATTTTTATCTTCAATCAAACCCCTACCACTTAGGTCTGATACCAGAATTGGTCAAACCGTCACCCACCCCCAAACTAGCCAAGTTTCCCACATTCGTCGTGAACCTTTACCTCTTGTCATGAACCTTTACCTCTTGTGAACCTTTACCTCTCATGAGCCTTTACCTCTCGTCATGAACCTTTACCTCTCGTGAACCTTTACCTCTCGTGAACCTTTACCTCTCATGAAACTTTACCTCACGTCATGAACCTTTACCTCTCGTGAACCTTTACCTCTCGTGAACCTTTACCTCTCATCATGAATCTTTACCTCTCATCGTGAACCTTTACCTCTCATGAAACTTTACCTCACGTCATGAACCTTTACCTCTCGTGAACCTTTACTTCTCATGAACATTTACCTCTCATGAACCTTTACCTCTCATGAAACTTTACCTCATGTCATGAACCTTTACCTCTCGTGAACCTTTACCTCTCGTGAACCTTTACCTCTCATCATGAACCTTTACCTCTGATCATGAACCTTAACCTCTCATCATGAACATCTACCGCTCGTTAACCTTTACCTCTCATGAACCTTTACCTCTTGTCATGAACCTTTACCTCATAATGAACCTTTACCTCTTGTCATGAACCTTTACCTCTCGTGAACCTTTACCTCTCATGAACCTTTACCTCTTGTCATGAACCTTTACCTCTCATCGTGAACCTTTACCTCCCATCGTGAACCTTTACCTCTCATCATGAACCTTTACCTCTCGTGAACCTTTACCTCTCATGAACCTTTACCTCTTGTGAACCTTTACCTCTCATGAACCTTTACCTCTCATGAACCTTTACCTCTCGTGAACCTTTACCTTTCGTGAACCTTTACCTCTCATTAACCTTTACCTCTCATCATGAACCTTTACCTCTCACCATGAACCTTTACCTCTCATCGTGAACCTTTACCTCTCGTGAAGCTTTACCTCTCATCATGAACCTTTACCTCTCATCATGAACCTTTATCTGTCCTCATGAACCTTTACCTCTCGTGAACCTTCACCTCTTGTGAACCTTTACCTCTCATCATGAACTTTTACCTCTCTTGAACCTTTACCTCATGTCATGAACCTTTACCTCATCATGAACCTTTACCTCTTGTCATGAACCTTTACCTCTCGTGAACCTTTACCTTTCATGAACCTTTACCTCTTGTCATGAACCTTTACCTCTCATCGTGAACCTTTACCTCTCATCGTGAACCTTTACCTCTCATCATGAACCTTTACCTCTCGTGAACCTTTACCTCTCATGAACCTTTACCTCTTGGGAACCTTTACCTCTCATGAACCTTTACCTCTTGTGAACCTTTACCTTTCGTGAACCTTTACCTCTCATTAACCTTTACCTCTCATCATGAACCTTTACCTCTCACCATGAACCTTTACCTCTCATCGTGAACCTTTACCTCTCGTGAAGCTTTACCTCTCATCATGAACCTTTACCTCTCATCATGAACCTTTATCTGTCCTCATGAACCTTTACCTCTTGTGAACCTTTACCTCTCGTGAACCTTTACCTCTCATGAACCTTTATTTGTCCTCATGAACCTTTACCTCTCGTGAACATTTACCTCTCGTGAACCTTTACCTCTCATTAACCTTTACCTCTAATCATGAACCTTTACCTCTCATGAACCTTTACCTCTCGTGAACCTTTACCTTTCATGAACCTTTACCTCTCGTGAGCCTTTACCTCTCATCATGAACTTTTACTTCTCATCATGAACCTTTACCTCTCATCATGAACTTTTACCTCTCATCATGAACCTTTACCTCTCATGAACCTTTACCTCTCGTGAACCTTTACCATTCGTGAACCTTTACCTCTCGTGAGCCTTTACCTCTCATCATGAACCTTTACCTCTCATCATGAACCTTTACCTCTCATTGTGAACCTTTACCTCTCATCGTGAACCTTTACCTCTCATCGTGAACCTTTACCTCTCGTGAAGCTTTACCTCTCATCATGAACCTTTACCTCTCATGAACCTTTACCTCTCGTGAACCTTTACCTCTCGTGAACCTTTACCTCTCGTCATGAACCTTTACCTCTCCTGAACCTTTACCTCTCATCATGAACCTTTACCTCTCGTGAACCTTTACCTCTCATCATGAACCTTTACCTCTCATGAACATTTACCTCTCGTGAACCTTTACCTCTCATCATAAACCTTTACCTCTGATGAACATTTACCTCTCGTGAACTTTGACCTCATTGTGAACCTTTACCTCTCATCGTGAACCTTTACCTCAAATCATGAACATTTACCTTTCGTGAACCTTTACCTCATGAACCTTTACTTCTCGTGAACATTTTCCTCTCATGAACTTTTACCTCTTGTGAACCTTTACCTCTCATGAACCTTTACCTCTCGTGAACCTTTACCTTTCGTGAACCTTTACCTCTCATTAACCTTTACCTCTCATCATGAACCTTTACCTCTCACCATGAACCTTTACCTCTCATCGTGAACCTTTACCTCTCGTGAAGCTTTACCTCTCATCATGAACCTTTACCTCTCATCATGAACCTTTATCTGTCCTCATGAACCTTTACCTCTTGTGAACCTTTACCTCTTGTGAACCTTTACCTCTCGTGAACCTTTATCTGTCATTATGAACCTTTATCTCTCGTGAACATTTACCTCTCGTGAACCTTTACCTCTCATTAACCTTTACCTCTAATCATGAACCTTTACCTCTCATGAACCTTTACTTCTCGTGAACCTTTACCTTTCATGAACCTTTACCTCTCGTGAGCCTTTACCTCTCATCATAAACTTTTACCTCTCATTATGAACCTTTACCTCTCATGAACCTTTACCTCTCGTGAACCTTTACCTTTCGTGAACCTTTACCTGTCGTGAGCCTTTACCTCTCATCATGAACCTTTACCTCTCGTGAAGCTTTACCTCTCATCATGAACCTTTACCTCTCATCATGAACCTTTATCTGTCCTCATGAACCTTTACCTCTCGTGAACCTTTACCTCTCGTGAACCTTTACCTCTCATCATGAACCTTTATCTGTCCTCATGAACCTTTACCTCTCGTGAACCTTTACCTCTCATGAACCTTTACCTCTCGTGAACCTTTACCTCTCGTCATGAACCTTTACCTCTCGTGAACCTTTACCTCTCATTGTGAACCTTTACCTCTCATCATGAACCTTTACCTCTCGTGAACCTTTACCTCTCATCATGAACCTTTACCTCTCATCATGAACATTTACCTCTCGTGAACCTTTACCTCTCATCATAAACCTTTACCTCTGATGAACATTTACCTCTCGTGAACTTTGACCTCATTGTGAACCTTTACCTCTCATCGTGAACCTTTACCTCAAATCATGAACATTTACCTTTCGTGAACCTTTACCTCATGAACCTTTACTTCTCGTGAACATTTTCCTCTCATGAACCTTTACCTTTCGTGAACCTTTACCTCTTATTTTGAACCTTTACCTCTGATCATGAACCTTTACCTCTCATCGTGAACCTTTACTTCTCGTGAACCTTTACTTCTCATGAACATTTACCTCTCATGAACATTTACCTCTCATGAACATTTACCTCTCATGAACCTTTACCTCTCATCGTGAACCTTTACTTCTCGTGAACCTTTACTTCTCATGAACATTTACCTCTCATGAACATTTACCTCTAATGAACCTTTACCTCATGAACCTTTACTTCTCGTGAACATTTACCTCTCATGAACCTTTACCTCTCATGAACCTTTACCTCTCATTGTCAACCTTTACCTCTCATTGTGAACCTTTACCTCTCATCGTGAACCTTTACCTCTCGTGAACCTTTACTTCTCATGAACATTTACCTCTCATGAACCTTTACCTCTCATGAACCTTTACCTCACATCGTGAACCTTTACCTCTTGTCATGAACCTTTACCTCTTGTTGTGAACCTGTACCTCTTGTCGTGAACCTTTACCTCTCGTCATGAACCTTTACCTCTCGTGAACATTTACCTCTCATCGTGAACATTTGCCTCTCGTTGTGAACCATTACCCCTCGTCGTGAACCTTTACCTCTCGCTTCGTACTGCATGAAGGCTTGGTGTCAGGACCGGAGTTTGATCCCTGCTCATTCAACAACATTCACGTAACCTTTGATTCTTAGAGTCGACAGCCCAATCTTCCCTGCCCTAAATACCCATGCTCCACAGGGAGCGGATCGGGAACTGTCACAATTTAAATGTCATCCATACCATCAGTGAGAGGTGTTTGATACATCAGATGGAGGACAGAGTGTGTTGTGTCGTGAGAGGTGTTTGAGACATCAGATCTCTCCTAGCCAGTCTCTCCCCTAGCCAGTCTCTCCCCTAGCCAGTCTCTCTCTCCAAACCAGTCTCTCCCCTAACCAGTCTCTCCCCTAGCCAATCTCTCTCCTAGCCAGTCTCTCCTAGCCACTCTCTCCTAGCCACTCTCTCCCCTAGCCAGTCTCTCTCCTAGCCAGTCTCTCTCCTAGCCAGTCTCTCCCCTAGCCAGTCTCTCTCCTAGCCAGTCTCTCTCTTAGCCAGTCTCTCTCCTAGCCAGTCTGTTTTAGTTAATCTGTGCAGAGTATTTTTTAGTCTCAAACAACAACATGGCTATCCAATGGTCTTCTGTTGGTTGTCTGGCTTAGCCATCCAGTACTTTGGAACTATCCCCAACTAATTGTTATTGGATTAATATCACTGTATCTCTGTCACTCTAAATGTCATAGCCAGTTGTGGCGGCATCTGACTGTCACCAACCCCGCCAACTACGCTAATTCGAAATGCCAGAGTGGTCAGCTACGAACCCCCACCTCAGCCCCGAACACCCTCCTGTACCAGACAAAGTCTTCCATCTAAACGCCTCCTTTCCTTTGTCGACGGGGATTGTCTTGGCACGCATTCAGGCAACCTTTGTTCCCAGAGTCGCCAGCCCAATCTCCCCTGCCTTAAACGGCCATGCTCCAGCTGGAACTGTCACATGTGTTGTGTCATCCATACCGTCAGTGAGAGGTGTTTGAGACATCAGATGGAGGACAGAGTGTGTTGTCATCCATACCATCAGTGAGAGGTGTTTGAGACATCAGATGGAGGACAGAGTGTGTTGTGTCATCCATACCATCAGTGAGAGGTGATTAAGACATAGATGGAGGACAGAGTGTGTTTTGTCATCCATACCATCAGTGACAGGTGTTTATTCCATGCTAATTGACTGAGGTGTGTGTTGGGAGTGAGTGAGCCAGGTTAGGCTGCTGTATGAATTGTTGTGTACTCCATTTCAGTAAATGATGTTTACATGATGAGCAGTACAGTGTCATCAAAGATCCTAGAGACTATAGCCAACAAGGAAGGCTTCAGGTTTGTGGTAAGTGACTAGAGACTATAGCCAACAAGGAAGGCTTCAGGTTTGTGGTGACTAGAGACTATAGCCAACAAGGAAGGCTTCAGGTTTGTGGTGACTAGAGACTATAGCCAACAAGGAAGGCTTCAGGTTTGTGGTGACTAGACACTATAGCCAACAAGGAAGGCTTCAGGTTTGTGGTGACTAGAGACTATAGCCAACAAGGAAGGCTTCAGGTTTGTGGTGACTATAGACTATAGCCAACAAGGAAGGCTTCAGACTTATGGTGACTAGAGACTATAGCCAACAAGGACGGCTTCATGTTTCTGGTGACTATAGACTATAGCCAACAAGGAAGGCTTCAGGTTTGTGGTGAGTGACTAGAGACTATAGCCAACAAGGAAGGCTTCAGGTTTGTGGTGACGAGACTATAGCTAACAAGGAAGGCTTCAGGTTTGTGGTGACTAGAGACTATAGCCAACAGGGAAGGCTTCAGGTTTGTGGTGAGTGACTATAGACTATAGCCAACAAGGAAGGCTTCAGGTTTGTGGTGACTAGAGACTATAGCCAACAGGGAAGGCTTCAGGTTTGTGGTGACTAGAGACTATAGCCAACAGGGAAGGCTTCAGGTTTGTGGTGAGTGACTATAGACTATAGCCAACAAGGAAGGCTTCAGGTTTCTGGTGACTAGAGACTATAGCAAACAGGGAAGGCTTCAGGTTTGTGGTGACTAGAGACTATAGCCAACAGGGAAGGCTTCAGGTTTGTGACTAGAGACTATAGCCAACAGGGAAGGCTTCATGTTTGTGGTGACTAGAGACTATAGCCAACAGGGAAGGCTTCAGGTTTGTGGTGACTAGAGACTATAGCCAACAGGGAAGGCTTCAGGTTTGTGGTGAGTGATGGACTATAGTTCAAGAATAGTGCAAACATGTATCAGTTGTTTCCTCATTTGACATTTCCTCTGTCTATATCAGGGCAGGACAAATTACGGTATTTTAGCTGACTCCTAGATCCTCAACACATTCCTCACTCCCTGGTTTATATCATAAAACACCTCCTGAACTACCTCTTCACTCCCTGGTTTATGTCATGAAACACCTCCTAGTCTGTAGCTTCTGATGAGAAACTAACCGGGGATGTAATCTAGTAGTCACATGACACTCCTGTCAGCCCAGCTGTATATTGGTACCAAGCTGTGAGTCCCAGCTGATATTGTATGTGTACACTTGATGTTCACTACCTTTCCCTAGTGGAGGTGAAACTAATATCTGGTCAAGCCCACCCCACCTCAGTTCTCCTTGAAACAGTCTAGCTGAGCAGTGAGCTTACTGATGAGTCTCAGACTGAAATACAGCCAGGAGAACCGAGATCCACCTTCACAAGTACGCCTTGGGATGTGTGGAAAGCCACTGTAACCTGCAATTAAAGAAAGCATCAAGATATACTAACTCTAGTACTAGCTGCACCAACAACCTTTCTAGTCTCATTGTCATATTTTGTCTTTCCTTGTCTAGTGTTCTGTGCATTCCCTTGTCTAGTGTTCTGTGCCTTCCCTTGTCTAGTGTGCTGTGTCTTCCCTTGTCTAGTGTGCTGTGTCTTCCCTTGTCTAGTGTGCTGTGTCTTCCCTTGTCTAGTGTGCTGTGTCTTCCCTTGTCTAATGTGAGGTGCACTCCCTTGTATAGTGTGATGTGTCTTCCCTTGTCTAGTGTGATGTGTCTTCCCTGTCTAGTGTGCTATGTCGTCCCTTGTATAGTGTGATGTGTCTTCCCTTGTCTAGTGTGCTGTGCCTTTTCTTGTCTAGTGTACTATGTCGTCCCTTGTATAGTGTGACGTGTCTTCCCTTGTCTAGTGTTCTGTGCCTTCCCTTGTCTAACATGCTGTGCCTTCCCTTGTCTAGTGTGCTGTGCCTTTTCTTGTCTAGTGTACTATGTCGTCCCTTGTATAGTGTGACGTGTCTTCCCTTGTCTAGTGTTCTGTGCCTTCCCTTGTCTAACATGCTGTGCCTTCCCTTGTCTAGTGTTGTGTGTCTTCTCTACCTACTGCAGAATACTGCTAGTGCTTTAATCAACTTTCTTAACATTTCAGACTCTGTGTGTTGCTGGATATTCTGTATAAAACTTATCCAGTATGCGTCCATGGTTTCCCAGCAGCTGATAGAATAAGTGCTGTTGGTAATCAGAGTGATTGTTCCTTGAAGGTTTGTCATGAGCCTTTTGTTCTGCTTGTAATCAGATTGATTGTTCCTTGAAGGTTTGTCAAGAGCCTTTTGTTCTGTTTGTAATCAGATTGATTGTTCCTTGAAGGTTTGTCAAGAGCCTTTTGTTCAGCTTGTAATCAGATTGATTGTTCCTTGAAGTTTTGTCAAGAGCCTTTTGTTCTGCTTGTAATCAGATTGATTGTTCCTTGAAGGTTTATGATCCTTTTTGTTCTGCTTGTAATCAGATTGATTGTTCCTTGAAGGTTTGTCATAAGCCTTTTGTTCTGCTTGTAATCAGATTGATTGTTCCTTGAAGGTTTGTCAAGAGCCTTTTGTTCTATTTGTAATCAGATTGATTGCAAAAGTTCCTTGAAGGTTTGTCATGAGCCTTTTGTTCTGCTTGTAATCAAATTGATTGTTCCTTGAAGGTTTGTCATGAGCTTTTTGTTCAGCTTGTAATCAGATTGATTGTTCCTTGAAGGTTTGTCATGAGCCTTTTGTTATGCTTGTAATCAGATTGATTGCAAAAGTTCCTTGAAGGTTTGTCATGAGCCTTTTGTTCAGCTTGTAATCAGATTGATTGCAAAAGTTCCTTGAAGGATTGTCAAGAGCCTTTTGTTCTGCTTGTAATCAGATTGATCATTCCTTGAAGGTTTGTCGTGAGCCTTTTGTTCAGCTTGTAATCAGATTGATTGTTCCTCGAAGGTTTGTCATGGGCCTTTTGTCCAGCTTGTAATCAGATTGATTGTTCCTTGAAGGTTTGTCATGAGCCTTTTGTTCAGCTTGGTATTAGATTGATTGTTCCTTGAAGGTTTGTCATGAGCCTTTTTTTTCTGCTTGTAATCAGATTGATTGTTTCTTGAAGGTTTGTCATGAGCCTTTTGTTTAGCTTGTAATCAGATTGATTGCAAAAGTTCCTTGAAGGTTTGTCAAGAGCCTTTTGTTCTGCTTATAATCAGATTGATCATTCCTTGAAGGTTTGTCATGAGCCTTTTGTTCAGCTTGTAATCAGATTGATTGTTCCTTGAAGGTTTGTCATGAGCCTTTTGTTCTGCTTGTAATCAGATTGATTGTTCCTTGAAGGTTTGTCAAGAGCCTTTTGTTCTGTTTGTAATCAGATTGATTGCAAAAGTTCCTTGAAAGTTTGTCATGAGCCTTTTGTTCTGCTTGTAATCAAATTGATTGTTCCTTGAAGGTTTGTCAAGAGCCTTTTGTTCTGTTTGTAATCAGATTGATTGCAAAAGTTCCTTGAAGGTTTGTCATGAGCCTTTTGTTCTGCTTGTAATCAAATTGATTGTTCCTTGAAGGTTTGTCATGAGCCTTTTGTTCTACTTGTAATCAGATTGATTGTTCCTCGAAGGTTTGTCATGAGCCTTTTGTTCTGCTTGTAATCAGATTGATTGCAAAAGTTCCTTGAAGGTTTGTCATGAGCCTTTTGTTCAGCTTGTAATCAGATTGATTGCAAAAGTTCCTTAAAGGATTGTCAAGAGCCTTTTGTTCTGCTTGTAATCAGATTGATCATTCCTTGAAGGTTTGTCATGAGCCTTTTGTTCAGCTTGTAATCAGATTGATTGTTCCTTGAAGGTTTGTCATGGGCCTTTTGTTCAGCTTGTAATCAGATTGATTGTTCCTTGAAGGTTTGTCATGAGCCTTTTGTTCAGCTTGTAATCAGATTGATTGTTCCTTGAAGGTTTGTCATGAGCCTATTTTTCTGCTTGTAATCAGATTGATTGTTCCTTGAAGGTTTGTCATAAGCCTTTTGTTCTGCTTGTAATTAGATGGATTGCAAAAGTTCCTTGAAGGTTTGTCATGAGCCTTTTATTCTGCTTGTAATCAGATTGATTGTTCCTTGAAGGTTTGTCATGAGCCTTTTGTTCAGCTTGTAATCAGATTTATTGCAAAAGTTCCTTGAAGGTTTGTCATGAACCTTTTGTTCTGCTTGTAATCAGATTGATCATTCCTTGAAGGTTTGTCATGAGCCTTTTGTTCAGCTTGTAATCAGATTGATTGTTCCTTGAAGGTTTGTCGTGGTCTTTTTTTTCTGCTTGTAATCAGATTGATTGTTCCTTGAAGGTTTGTCATGAGCCTTTTGTTTAGCTTGTAATCAGATTGATTGTTCATTGAAGGTTTGTCATAAGCCTTTTGTTCTGCTTGTAATTAGATGGATTGCAAAAGTTCCTTGAAGGTTTGTCATGAGCCTTTTGTTCAGCTTGTAATCAGATTAATTGTTCCTTGAAGGTTTGTCATGAGCCTTTTGTGCAGCTTGTAATCAGATTGATTGTTCTTTAAGGTTTGTCATGAGCCTTTTGTTCAGCTTGCAATCAGATTGATTGTTCTTTAAGGTTTGTCATGAGCCTTTTGTGCAGCTTGTAATCAGATTGATTGTTCTTTAAGGTTTGTCATGAGCCTTTTGTTCAGCTTGCAATCAGATTGATTGTTCTTTAAGGTTTGTCATGAGCCTTTTGTTCAGCTTGCAATCAGATTGATTGTTCTTTAAGGTTTGTCATGAGCCTTTTGTTCAGCTTGAAATCAGATTGATTGTTCTTTAAGGTTTGTCATGAGCCTTTTGTTCTGCTTGTAATCAGATTGTTGAGAATATATGAATGACTTACACATGTTGCAAGCGGTATTTGACAGTAATTGTTTTACAACTCTTGTAACACAGGAAACACTAACAGGATTCAAATGGATGGGAAATGAAACGGACAAACTTCTCAAAATAAACAAACATGTATTGTTTGCCTTCGAAGAGGCCATTGGTAAGGTGTCACTATTCTCGTCCCATCATGTACTGTGTGTATCATGTCATGAACTGTGTGTATCATGTCATGTTTTTGATCATGAACTGTGTTTATCATGTCATGTTTTTGATCACGAACTGTGTGTATCATATCACGTTTTTGATCATGAACTGTGTGTATCATATCATGTTTCTGGTCGTGAACTATGTGTATCATGTCATGTTTCTGGTCATAAGCTGTGTGTATCATGTCATGAACTGTGTGTATCATGTCATGTTTTTGATCATGAACTGTGTGTATCATATCATATCTCTGGTCATATACTGTGTGTATCATGTCATATTTCTGGTATTGTACTGTGTGTATCATGTCTTATCATGTTTCAAGAGTGTATTGTCTGACTGTCATAGTGTCACCTACAGGAAGAGTGTATTGTCTGACTGTCATAGTGTCACCTACAGGAAGAGTGTATTGTCTGACTGTCATAGTGTCACCTACAGGAAGAGTGTATTGTCTGACTGTCATAGTGTCACTTACAGGAAGAGTGTATTGTCTGACTGTCATAGTGTCACCTACAGGAATAGTGTATTGTCTGACTGTCATAGTGTCACTTACAGGTAGAGTGTATTGTCTGGCTGTCATAGTGTCACCTACAGGAAGAGTGTGTTGTCTGACTGTCATAGTGTTACCTACAGGAAGAGTGTGTTGTCTGACTGTCATAGTGTTACTTACAGGAAGAGTGTGTTGTCTGACTGTCATAGTGTTACTTACAGGAAGAGTGTGTTGTCTGACTGTCATAGTGTCACCTACAGGAAGAGTGAATTGTCTGGCTGTGATAATGTCACCTACAGGAAGAGTGTATTGTCTGACTGTCATAGTGTCACTTACAGGAAGAGTGTATTGTCTGACTGTCATAGTGTCACCTACAGGAATAGTGTATTGTCTGACTGTCATAGTGTTACTTACAGGAAGAGTGTATTGTCTGACTGTCATAGTGTCACTTACAGGAAGAGTGTATTGTCTGGCTGTCATAGTGTCACCAACTGCTCAACTAACTCTAGTCTAAGGTGTGTCAAGCTTATTTGATCTCACCATTTCACATCTTAAATTTTTGCTGGTAAATCCATTCCCGTGTCCTCAAACTTTTTTGACCAATGGTTAGCGCACTGTGAAAAGTGCTGTTTCTCTTGGAATTTATTTTGCCTTAACATGGAAAGGGTTCTAAAACTGAAATATGGTAAACACAAACCCTCCCTACAGATTATCTTGGTTTCCAAACTACTGTGTGCTCTAATGAGGTGACACGTTGGTGGATCTGTCACAGTATGACTTGAAGATTTTTGATGTGTTGTATGACTTGAACATGTTTGATGTGTTGTATGACTTGAACATGTTTGATGTGTTGTATGACTTGAACATGTTTGATGTGTTGTATGACTTGAACATGTTTGATGTGTTGTATGACTTGAACATGTTTGATGTGTTGTATGTCTTGAACATGTTTGATGTGTTGTATGACTTGAACATGTTTGATGTGTTGTATGACTTGAAGATGTTTGATGTGTTGTATGACTTGAAGATTTTTGATGTGTTGTATGTCTTGAACATGTTTGATGTGTTGTATGACTTGAACATGTTTGATGTGTTGTATGACTTGAACATGTTTGATGTGTTGTATGTCTTGAACATGTTTGATGTGTTGTATGTCTTGAACATGTTTGATGTGTTGTATGACTTGAACATGTTTGATGTGTTGTATGACTTGAAGATGTTTGATGTGTTGTATGACTTGAAGATTTTTGATGTGTTGTATGTCTTGAACATGTTTGATGTGTTGTATGACTTGAACATGTTTGATGTGTTGTATGACTTGAACATGTTTGATGTGTTGTATGTCTTGAACATGTTTGATGTGTTGTATGTCTTGAACATGTTTGATGTGTTGTATGACTTGAACATGTTTGATGTGTTGTATGACTTGAACATGTTTGATGTGTTGTATGACTTGAAGATTTTTGATGTGTTGACTCTTGACTGCAGGCTTTATGTGTGGCTCCCAGGTACTGGACAAGGATGGTATCACTGCTGCGGCAGTTGTCGCCGAGCTAGCCACCTTTGTTTATTCCTCATCTAGCACGCTGACCAGACAGCTGGAGATCATTTATGAAACGTAAGCTTGTTTCTCTGCTACATCAGTAGTTGCTTCTCACCATCTCTCTCTCTTTCTCTCTCTCTCTCTCTCTCTCTCTCTCTCTGTCACTGTTTTTTTTTTGTCATCTCTGTTTCACTCTGCTTCTCTCACTCTACCTCTCTCTCTCGCTCTCTCTCTCTCTCTCTCTCTCTCTCTCTCTCTCTCTCTCTCTCTCTCTCTCTCTTCCCCGCTCCCTCTTTGACACAGTGTCTATTCTATTTGCTATTTTCTTGATTGAAGCTTCCAGAAACTATTTCTATGTATTGGTCCATGGCCTTCACCATCATGTGTGCTTCAGCGAGATGGCCACTGCAGTTGGCAAAAGCCTGTACAAATACATGTGCTCTCTAGCTGTACTGCTTTCTATAGTAGTACTGTGGGATGACCAGCCCTAGGTTAGCTGTGATTGTGTGGTAGGGTCCAGTCGGCCCTAGGTTACCTGTGATTGTGTGGTAGGGTCCAGTCGGCCCTAGGTTACCTGTGATTGTGTGGTAGGGTCCAGTCGGCCCTAATTCACCTGTGATTGTGTGGTAGGGTCCAGTCAGCCTGTATTGTTTGGAAATTCTATCTTCCAGTGTGTACCATGGCACAGGTGCATAGATGACTTCCAGGTTGTGACATTCTCCTGACTACCCAGCTATCAAATGGTAAATGACTACACTTATGGAGGACAAGTTAGCCAGGAAGTAAATTGGCCACCCCACATAAAAAACAACTGAATCAAGTGTCAAACACTTCATCCATGATAGTAGTGTCTGCTACATGACTACCTTGACAGTATTATATTCAGGATATAACTACCTTGACCTTATTATATTAAGGATAGAACTACCTTGACCTTACCATATAAGGGACTGCGTGGTGTTTGACACAGATTGAAGATGGGAGTGGGGTACATTGATGTTGTTACAGATGCAGCTTCACCTGGCCTCCCCCAACTCCATGTAATGGTGTCTGCAAGTGTTTATTAGTTGTTGGGTAGCTCCATAAATAGTTCTATCTGTCTGGTCTTGGAGGGAGTGCCAAACACACACACAGAAAATGATCAACAGTTCCGTACTGGTGGCATCTGCAGTGATTTGTATTTGAATTCTGTTAACTGGGATGTGTTGGAATCTCAGATGAAACTTCGTTGTGAGTTGACTGATGCTGTTCTTTGGGGCTTGCAATATGTATGTAGACCTTTCTCCCTGTGATTTCAATGAGCCATCTATTCAGCCATGTTCTCTTGTGAGCTGTTTATAGAGTTGTGGCTGTTCTTGTGAGCTGTTTGTAGAGTTGTGGCTGTTCTTGTGAGCTGTTTGTAGAGGTGTTGCTGTGTGTGGCTGTTCTTGTGAGCTGTTTGTAGAGTTGTGGCTGTGTGTGGCTGTTCTTGTGAGCTGTTTGTAGAGGTGTTGTTGTGTGTGGCTGTTCTTGTGAGCTGTTTGTAGAGGTGTTGCTGTGTGTGGCTGTTCTTGTGAGCTGTTTGTAGAGGGGTGGCTGTTCTTGTGAGCTGTTTGTAGAGGTGTTGTTGTGTGTGGCTGTTCTTGTGAGCTGTTTGTAGAGGTGTTGTTGTGTGTGGCTGTTCTTGTGAGCTGTTTGTAGAGGTGTTGTGTGTGGCTGTTCTTGTGAGCTGTTTGTAGAGGTGTTGTTGTGTGTGGCTGTTCTTGTGAGCTGTTTGTAGAGGTGTTGTTGTGTGTGGCTGTTCTTGTGAGGTGTTGTTGTGTGTGGCTGTTCTTGTGAGCTGTTTGTAGAGGTGTTGCTGTGTGTGGCTGTTCTTGTGAGCTGTTTGTAGAGGGGTGGCTGTTCTTGTGAGCTGTTTGTAGAGGTGTTGTTGTGTGTGGCTGTTCTTGTGAGCTCTTGGCTGTGTGATGGTGATATCATGATCTGGTTACATTGATGTTTTGATGATCTGGTTACATTGATGTGGTGATGATCTGGTTACATTGATGTGATGATGTCATGATCTGGTTACATTGATGTGATGATGTCATGATCTGGTTACATTGATGTGGTGATGATCTGGTTACATTGATGTGGTGATGATCTGGTTACATTGATGTGGTGATGATCTGGTTACATTGATGTGGTGATGATCTGGTTACATTGATGTGGTGATGATCTGGTTACATTGATGTGGTGATGTCTTGATCTGTTTACATAGGTGGGATGGTTAAGCACCAGATGTTTACAAAGTCTATAAATGTTATGTTGCCTTATTACTCTCCTCAGATATGGCTACCATCTGAGCCAGTCATCATATTTCATCTGCCACGATGCTGACACTATCAAATCCATGTTTGAGAGGCTTCGAAATTTTGAAGGCACTCGAACGGTAATCTGCTTCTGATTTTTTTGGTAGTCACTGATGCAGCTTCATAATATGTAGATCTACACATTAAGATTTATAGTATACAGATTACACATTGAGATTTATAGTATACAGATCTACACATTAAGATTTATAGTATACAGATCTACACATTAAGATTTATAGGATTCAGATCTACACATTAAGATTTATAGTATACACATCTGCTCATTAACCTTTAGCATGCTGCACTGCTTTTTGGAATTTGACTTCATATTTCGCTCTATGGCAGTTGAATTTCAAAATTAATAACTTTTTTGTTTTTTTGTCAATAAATATGATTTTCTTGTGTGTAGAGATGCAATTGAATAAAGAAGTGGGTGTTATTGTTTTTGTTGTGTGTTTATTAGTTTCTGAGATACAAAAAGATGAAGTTGAAAATTTATGGAAATCTCGGGAAAAATTTGGACTCGACCGCTAGGCCTAGTCGCTCCGATAGGAATCCATGGAAACCACAACAATGTATCAATACTGTGTTTACAATATCAACACAACTGGTTAGTTTCCAATTCAAACGTAGTTCTTTCATCTAAACAAACAAAATAAATAGATCTACTCAATAAAGATCTTTCCCAACAATCTACTTAACCTTTCGCAAAAAGTCGGCTTGCTCCAAACGGCGTATAAGAATAAAAATTGTTCAAAAACCATTTGTAATCTAACATACGATACTTTTACCGGCAAAATATTGTGTGTAGATGGTGATGTATTCAGCATAAAAATAAAATGGCTATGGGAAGGGTCTCCATTCAACAAAAATATTAATTTTGAATTCCGATTTTGTAGGTCGAGTTCGTCTCGCCAACCTAGACCAGGGCGTGCTAAAGGTTAAGTTAATTAATTAGGTCAAATTTTTCTTAATGACGTCATGGCATGCTGAAGGTTTAATGTCCAGTAGCAAAGCCCCCGGGTCAGATGCTATTTATGCTGAAGCTAACAGACCTATTTTGCTCAATTTGGGATACAGGTCATATGCCGCAGGAACTGAAAGATGCCACCATTGTCCACATGTACAAGGGCAATCATCAATCTTGTGATAACCACAGAAGAATCTCCCTCCTGTCAATCGCTGGAAAAATTAGCTCCAGTTATGCTCAACTGCTGAACAACTAATCTTGAGCAGAAGCTACTTCCAGAGAGTCAATGTGGTTTCCGAGCTGGTCGTTGGACGGTTTGACATGATTTTTGCAGCTCGTCAAATCCAAGAGAAATGTCAGGAACAGTATCGTGATCTGTACACGACGTTTGTTTACTTGACAAAGGCCTTTGACACCGTCAACAGGGACGGACTCTGGAAAATCATGGCGAAATTCGATTGACCTGAAAAATTCATCACAGTCATTCACCAGTTTCATGATAGCATGTCATGACTAAACGATGGTGAACTCTCTGCAGCATTTCCAGTCATAAATGGAGTCAAACAGGGCGGTGTGCTGGCCCCAACACGTTCTAGCATGGTATTTGCAGCCATGCTTTCTGATGTAACACGTGACTGTGACACTGGCAGACAGATCAGATACCAGACGGATGAGCAGCTGTTCACTCTGAGACGGATGAGCAGCTGTTCACTCTGAGACGCCTAAAGACCCTCACATAGGTGAAAGAAGCAACTATCTTAGATCTCTTTGCAGACGACTACGCAATTAACACGTTCTCAGAACAGGATATGCAAGCAATCATCAACGAGTTCTCAACTGCGTGCACTAATTTTGGTCTTATTGTAAATACCAAGAAAACTGAGGTCATGTTTCTACCTGCACCCGGGGATCCCTACCATGACCAAACGTCATTGTACAGGGACAATGCCTAAAAGCAGTTGATAGCTTTACCTACCTTGGCAGTACCCTCACCAGAGAATGAAATATTGACTGAGGTCCACAACAGGATTTCCAAGGTGAGTGCTGCTTTTAGAAGACTACGAGAAAATGTTTGAGACCAGCAGGGAATCAATGTTGCCCCCAAGATTAATGTGTATTGTGCTGTTGTGCTAACCACCCTTCTGTACGCATATGAAACATGGACAGTCTATAACAGGCATGTCAGGAAACAATCATTGCCATGTAAACTGTCTCCGCAGACTGCTCAGGATAGGTTGGCAGGAGAGAGTGCCCAACTCTGAAGTCCTCAGCAGGGCTAGACTCTCTGGCATCCATACGCTGCTACAGAGAGCCCAGATCAGATGGACAGGGCATGTTGTTCGTATGTCAGATGAGCGCCTCCCTAAACAACTGTTGTACGGTGAGCTCATGACAGGACAACGCTTACAGGGGGGACAAAAGAAATGATACAAAGACACTCGAAAAGTTTCTTTAAAAAGTTTCTCCATTTATGTTGCTGACTAGGAGCTGCTTGCTCCGAATCGCTCAGCCTGGCACACTGCCGTCACACATTGCGCTTGCACCGCTGAGCAGAGGACCATCACAGAGGCGCAGGAAAAGTGAGCTGCACAAAAGGAAAGAATGCAAGACTACCAAACTAAAAATGCTGTTCATGTGTGCCCTACGTGCGGTAGAGTTTGTCATGTTCAAATCTGACTGTACAGTCACATCTGAATAAACATGTCTGACGCTGTCACCATCTTTGTTTGCAATGGGCAACTAACTAATATATAGAGGGTTAATGCTTGCAATGCATTGCCACAGGAAGTAGTGGAGGCAGTGACAATTAATGCATGTAAGAATAGATTGGATGCGCATAGCTTTTAGAGCAAGGTAATGTAAATGAAACTAGTATAGAAAATTAATAAAAATTTTATTTTAGTTTTAAAAAATAGAAATGGTCTGACAGGTAGACCAGTACAAAGTCAATCCGCCTGGACCTTCTTGTTGTTATGGCTGCTGCTGCGGCGGCGGCTGTTATTGTTATTGTTGTTGTTATTGAATGACCACAATGAGTAGGATTACTCTTTTGTGCGGTCTAAAAATTACGCTAAGTGGTGAGTTGTCGTAGCTTTTCTCACATCCCAAGCGTGCTGATGAAGGTCGACCGAAGTCCTCCAGACGGTTGTGCTATGCTTGGCTTGATCTGTGTGTTGCTCACTACTATGGGGATCACGTCGATCCCTCAACTCGTAATCCAGGCTGTCATGAAAACAGCCCGTTTCCAGGAAGGGCTGCGTGGAAACTGAGGTGAGGTTCTTGGCCAATATAACAGGCTGACTTGCACACGATCAAGATGGTCAACATGCCTCACGCCACATGAGGCAGGCCACACCAAACAAAGGGCCTACTGTTTATTTATATTCAATGATATATGTCATTATTTTTGTGTGGCAGATTATTTCAGTAGTTCTGTGTGCATTACTTTCAGTAGTTGTTCTGTGTGCATTACTTTCAGTAGTTGTTCTGTGTGCATTACTTTCAGTAGTTGTTCTGTGTGCATTACTTTCAGTAGTTGTTCTGTGTGCATTACTTTCAGTAGTTGTTCTGTGTGCATTACTTTCAGTAGTTGTTCTGTGTGCATTACTTTCAGTAGTTGTTCTGTGTGCATTACTTTCAGTAGTTGTTCTGTGTGCATTACTTTCAGTAGTTGTTCTGTGTGCATTACTTTCAGTAGTTGTTCTGTGTGCATTACTTTCAGTAATTGTTCTGTGTGCATACTTTCAGTAGTTGTTCTGTGTGCATTACTTTCAGTAGTTGTTCTGTGTGCATTACTTTCAGTAGTTGTTCTGTGTGCATTACTTTCAGTAGTTGTTCTGTGTGCATTACTTTCAGTAGTTGTTCTGTGTGCATTACTTTCAGTAGTTGTTCTGTGTGCATTACTTTCAGTAGTTGTTCTGTGTGCATTACTTTCAGTAGTTGTTCTGTGTGCATTACTTTCAGTACCCTACAAGATGTGGTCATTATGAGATCAGGCATGTCAGAGATCTAACAGTTGGCTATGACAGTGAAACTGAAGACAAAAAGCCAGTTAGTATACATCAGTGTGATTGTTGTTGTTGTAGTTGTACTTGTAGTCATGCTTGTAGTTGTGGCTGTAGTTGTACTTGTGGTTGTAGTTTTGGTTGTTGTTGTGGCTGTAGTTGTGCTTGTGGTTGTTGTGGTTGTAGTTGTAGTTGTGGTTGTAGTTGTGGCTTTAGTTGTGGTTGTGGCTGTTGTTGTGGTTGTAGTTTTGGCTGTAGTTGTTGTTGTGTTTCTAGTTGTGCTTGCAGTTGTACTTGCAATTGTTGTGGCGGTGGAACTGAACCTGGCGTTGGATGAAGTAATTACTGAGGAGGAAGTCGACAGGGCAATCAGTTCACTATCGATAGGAAAAGCTCCAGGAGCAGATGCAATACCAGCAGAGGTATATAAGACAGCTGGCCCATCCCTCACCAGAAGGATCACTGAACTCTTCTGTCACATGTGGGCTGAAGGTAAAATTCCGCAGGAGCTAAAGGACGCCTCAATCGTTCACCTATACAAAAGAAAAGGCAATCGTCAGGAATGCGACAATCATCGTGGAATATCGCTACTCTCCGTAGCAGGCAAGATCCTAGCTCGCTTACTGCTAAACAGGCTCAACAAACACCTTGAACATAGCCACCACCTCCCATAAAGCCAATGGGGATTCAAAGCCGGAAGAGGAACAGTGGACATGATTTTTGCCGCTCGCCAAGTACAAGAGAAGTGTCGAGAGCAAAATCAGGCCTTGTACACCACATTTATTGATTTGACAAAGGCATTTGATACAGTAAACAGAGGAGGGCTGTGGATGATAATGTCTAAGTTTGGCTGCCCCAACAAGTTCATAACAATGGTGAAACAGCTACACGAAGGCATGTGTGCTCGTGTACTGGACAGCGGTGCAATCTCTAAAATGTTTCTAGTATCAAACGGAGTAAAACAAGGATGTGTACTCGCCCCGACTTTGTTCAGCATTATATTCGCGGCCACGATGACAGACGCCTTCAGATCATTGGAGCTTGGAATACCCATAAAGTACCGCACAGATGGCAAGTTACTCAATTCCAGAAGAATGAAGGCCAAAACCAAAGTGGCTGGCAACATAATCAGGGAACTTGTATTTGCTGACGACTGTGCTCTAATGAGCAACTCAGAACTGAACATGCAGATTGGAATGGACCAGTTCTCTGCCGCATGCGAAAATTTTGGTCTGACCATAAATGCCAAAAAAACAGAGGTCATGTACCAACCAGCACCAGTCATGCCGTACACAAAACCAGAGACTACAGTCAGCGGGCAGACGTTGAATGCCGTAGACAAATTCACATATCTGGGCAGCACGCTGTCGAGATCTGTCAGCCTAGACGATGAGGTGGCAAGCAGAATAGCAAAGGCCAGCACAGCCTTTGGTAGAATGCGCTCGATGGTCTGGGCACGTCGTGGCATCAGCGTCAAGACCAAACTCAAAGTCTACCGTGCAACCATCATTCCAACATTACTATACGCTTGCGAAAGCTGGACTGTATACTCTGGACATGCAAGGAGGTTAAACCACTTACACACAGGTTGCCTGAGGCGAATATTCCACATCCGATGGCAAGATCGTGTCACTGACATCGAGGTTCTCTCGAGGGCTAACATGCCCAGCATTCATGCATCCATGCACTGCTAGAAAAAGCACGACTAGGATGGGCCGGACACCTCGTCCGTATGTCAGACGAGCGGCTCCCAAAGAAGCTTCTCTACGGCGAGCTGAGAGAGGGATGGCGCGAGAGGGGGCGCCCAAAGAAACGTTTTAAAGACGGTCTGAAGGACTCACTAAAAAGTTGCCAGATAGACATCGACACCTGGGAATGTCTTGCGAAAAACAGATCTGACTGGAGAAGCGCAGTCAAATCGGGTGTAGCTGCCGGCGAAGATGACCGTATTGTGAAAGCCCAGAACAGACGCGAGACACGGAAATCCCGAGCAGCGGGAACACCATCCCCTTCTATAAACCTCGTGTGCCCGATTTGTAGCAGATGTTTTCGTGCTCGCATTGGCCTGTTCAGCCACATGCGCACCCACACCCAACAGGGAAATCTGTGACAAGGATGATGTCGGCGGTCCTCATCGACAACGATGGACAGCTATTATTAGTTGGGGCTGTAGTTGTGGTTGTAGTTGTGGCTGTAGTTGTGCTTGTGGTTGTTGTTGTGCTTGTAGTTGTGTCTGTAGTTGTAGTTGTTGTGCTTCTAGTTGTACTTGCGGTTGTTGTGGCTGTAGTTGTGCTTGTGGCTGTAGTTGTGCTTGTGGCTGTAGTTGTGGCTGTAGTTGTGCTTGTGGCTGTAGTTGTGGCTGTAGTTGTGCTTGTGGCTGAAGTTGTGGCTGTAGTTGTGCTTGTGGCTGTAGTTGTGGCTGTAGTTGTGCTTGTGGCTGTAGTTGTGGCTGTAGTTGTGCTTGTGGCTGTAGTTGTGCTTGTGGCTGTTGTTGTGGCTGTAGTTGTGCTTGTGGATGTTGTTGTGGCTGTAGTTGTGGCTGTAGTTGTGCTTGTGGCTGTAGTTGTGCTTGTGGCTGTAGTTGTGCTTGTGGCTGTTGTTGTGGCTGTAGTTGTGCTTGTGGCTGTAGTTGTGCTTGTGGCTGTTGTTGTGGCTGTAGTTGTGCTTGTGGATGTTGTTGTGGCTGTAGTTGTGCTTGTGGCTGTTGTTGTGCTTGTGGCTGTAGTTGTGGCTGTAGTTGTGCTTGTGGATGTTGTTGTGGCTGTAGTTGTGGCTGTAGTTGTGCTTGTGGCTGTAGTTGTGCTTGTGGCTGTAGTTGTGCTTGTGGCTGTTGTTGTGGCTGTAGTTGTGCTTGTGGCTGTAGTTGTGCTTGTGGCTGTTGTTGTGGCTGTAGTTGTGCTTGTGGATGTTGTTGTGGCTGTAGTTGTGCTTGTGGCTGTTGTTATGACTGTAGTTGTGCTTGTGGCTGTAGTTGTGCTTGTGGCTGTTGTTGTAGCTCTAGTTGTACTTGTGGCTGTTGTTATGGCTGTAGTTGTGCTTGGGGCTGTAGTTGTGCTTGTGGATGTTGTTGTGGCTGTAGTTGTGGCTGTAGTTGTGCTTGTGGCTGAAGTTGTGCTTGTGGCTGTAGTTGTGCTTGTGGCTGTTGTTGTGGCTGTAGTTGTGCTTGTGGCTGTAGTTGTGCTTGTGGCTGTTGTTGTGGCTGTAGTTGTGCTTGTGGATGTTGTTGTGGCTGTAGTTGTGCTTGTGGCTGTTGTTATGACTGTAGTTGTGCTTGTGGCTGTAGTTGTGCTTGTGGCTGTTGTTGTAGCTCTAGTTGTACTTGTGGCTGTTGTTATGGCTGTAGTTGTGCTTGGGGCTGTAGTTGTGCTTGTGGCTGTTGTTGTGCTTGTGGCTGTTGTTGTAGCTCTAGTTGTACTTGTGGCTGTTGTTATGGCTGTAGTTGTGCTTGTGGCTGTTGTTATGGCTGTAGTTGTGCTTGTGGCTGTAGTTGTGCTTGTTATGGCTGTAGTTGTGCTTGTGGCTGTAGTTGTGCTTGTGGCTGTAGTTGTGCTTGTTATGGCTGTAGTTGTGCTTGTGGCTGTAGTTGTGCTTGTTATGGCTGTAGTTGTGCTTGTGGCTGTAGTTGTGCTTGTTATGGCTGTAGTTGTGCTTGTGGCTGTAGTTGTGCTTGTGGCTGTTGTTATGACTGTAGTTGTGCTTGTGGCTGTAGTTGTGCTTGTTATGGCTGTAGTTGTGCTTGTGGCTGTAGTTGTGCTTGTGGCTGTAGTTGTGCTTGTTATGGCTGTAGTTGTGCTTGTGGCTGTAGTTGTGCTTGTGGCTGTTGTTGTAGCTCTAGTTGTACTTGTGGCTGTTGTTATGGCTGTAGTTGTGCTTGTGGCTGTTGTTATGGCTGTAGTTGTGCTTGTGGCTGTAGTTGTGCTTGTGGCTGTTGTTGTGGCTGTAGTTGTGCTTGTGGCTGTTGTTATGGCTGTAGTTGTGCTTGTGGCTGTAGTTGTGCTTGTGGCTGTTGTTGTGGCTGTAGTTGTGCTTGTTGTGGCTGTAGTTGTGCTTGTTGTGGCTGTTGTTGTGGCTGTAGTTGTGCTTGTTGTGGCTGTAGTTGTGCTTGTGGCTGTTGTTGTGGCTGTAGTTGTGCTTGTTGTGGCTGTAGTTGTGGTTGTTGTTATGCTTGTCATGGTTGTAGATACTGGCATAGCTGCGGTAGTGCCCTGTGTCTGACTGTGGAGGGAAACGGTTGATGATGGAATGAGGACGTGGACAAGCATGTCTGCTCTTCATCATTTATGCTCTTCATCATTTATGTTCTCAATGAATTCTTCTCATGCTGAAGACTTATTGTCTTTTCTCACATCCTTACTTTTGATGATACGTTTTTCTGATTAGATAATTATGTGTGTCAGACCACATTTTTCTTCTTCTACATACAAATTCTTCTCTTTTATTTAATATGCTTTTCACATTTGCATAAAAACATTTTAGTTTGTAATTTTCTTATTTTTCCACTTTTTGCTTTTGCTTTATCATTTTAATGTTTGCTTTTCCATTGCTTATTTCACACTTTCCTAACCCCAACTCTCCCCTGACCCCCAACTCTCCCCTTTGACTACATCCTCTATAGCACCCTATTGTAGGCCTATCGTTAGTCTCATACTTCATAGGCCTTACTAGTTTAAATTTCTAACACAATGATAGAACATATACTTTGCTACAACATGCTGTCCTATCTCATTTAGATGTAAACCTCTCCTGTCCAAAATTGTACTTGTGTTTACTTTCACATCAATAAATTCCATTCCCATGTCTGCACACATCACCTGTAACCTAGGGTTGATACCTATTATCTTACTCTCTAGATAGTCTGACCCATCTGCTCCATCTAAAATGCACATCATTGTGACCTTTCTGAACTTTTTTTCCCTAAGTGTTCCCAGACTTTTGTATTTATTCATAATTATTTCTGTACCATCTCTCTTTAGATTATTTGTTCCTACCATTACCACAACATGGCTGTTTCCTTTGTCATCTATCCTCTTTATTCTCCCCTCTATGTCTTCAATTTTTACTCCCCCAGTATCCATTTTTTCAAACATGTTGTGTTGTTTAGACAAATGTCTGCCAACTTCCCTCACCATTGAATCTCCTACAACCAATACTGAACCTCGCCTATATTTGCATACTTCTCTGCAAAGCTCTCTGCCCTGTAAACTGTTTCCTCACTAAAATCTCCCTTACTTCCAATTCCTATTACCTTCTCCAACCCATACCTAACTGGCAGTGGTTTAATTTTATCCCCTTAACTACATCTTGATTGCAGCTTCTTTAAAATTTCCGCATATTTTTCTTGTTTCTCTTCCATTTTCATCTGCCTCTTTTCTATCTCCTCCAATCTTCTCATTTGTCCTTAAATCGCACTCCATTCGAGCCTGTCTTTCTTCAACTCTACGTACCCTACATATAACTTTTTCTTCATCTTCCAACGTTGTATCTAAGCCTACACTAATACAAACATTGCCGCCACACAAATCACACAATCTGACCTGGCCTTTCTTCGTAGCATTTCGTCTGGTCTTAGCAGGCATACTAATTATGCTATTTATTACCGTTAGCCAATAATTTATTATAATACCTAATACAATGTATACTTGTTTAAGCAACACTAAACAATCAAATGTCGCTGTTATTTACCTTACGACAATGTATCGCTAACGACTAGGCCTATACTAAATTTACTGTTACTTGAGTGTTATTACCGCTCACTATGCCACGCTATTTAATTCTGCCAAGCCACTAACTATGTGTTACAACAATGCCACTATATTTGAAAATACGTATGCTACAGTAAACTACAATTACAACTACGTTATTATTACACAAATTAATTCTCAACACTAATACTTATCTGAAACGCTATAGATCTCTGTACTGTCAATTTGAATAAACCACCATCTTGAACAACAGGAAAGCGGTTATTTGTCTCTGCTCCCCTTTCTGGACCAGACAACATATGAGTGATTGACAACAATATGTTAGTCATGATAGACACGAATAAGTTATGCACATATTATTGAGAACAATATGTTAGTCATGATAGACATAAATAAATCATGCACATATGGTTGAGAACAATATGTTAGTAATGATAGACATGAATAAGTCATGCACAGATGGTTGAGAACAATATGTTAGTCATGATAGACATGAATAAGTCATGCACATATGGTTGACAGGTGAGTATCTTTATGTGACAGACACTCCCAACAAGCAAATCTAGCCAGATGATAACCTTCAAGTTCGCCAATGGTTGTGTTGCAACCTTGAGAACAAGTGGAACTGAACCCAAGATTAAGTATTATCTAGAGCACAGACCAGACCCTGACAAGGGGTAAGTCAATATGAGTTTCATTCTTAGAGGTCAAGGTTAATCTAGCTGTCTCTGTCTACAGCTATAAGTAGTCTGGTAGTCTCTGTTTACAGCTATAAGTAGTCTGGTAGTCTCTGTCTACAGCTATAAGTTGTCTGGTAGTCTCTGTCTACAGCTATAAGTAGTCTGGTAGTCTCTGTCTACAGCTATAAGTTGTCTGGTAGTCTCTGTCTACAGCTAAAAGTAGTCTGACAGTCACTGTCTACAGCTATAAGTTGTCTGGCAGTCTCTGTCTACAGCTATAAGTAGTCTGGCCATCACTGTCCACAGCTATAAGCTGTCTGGTAGTCTCTGTATACAGCTATAAGCTATCTGGTAGTCTCTGTATACAGCTGTAAGTTGTCTGGTAGTCTCTGTCTACAGCTATAAGTTGTCTGGTAGTCTCTGTCTACAGCTATAAGTAGTCTGGTAAGTCTCTGTCTACAGCTATAAGTAGTCTGGTAGTCTCTGCCTATAGCTGTAAGCTGTCTGGTAGTCTCTGCCTACAGCTATAAGCTGTCTGGTAGCCTCTGTCTACAGTTATAAGCTGTCTGGGAGCCTCTTTCTACAGCTATAAGTAGTCTGGTAGTCTCTGTCTACAGCTATAAGCTGTCTGGTAGTCTCTGTCTACAGGTATAAGCTGTCTTGTTTATTTATCAAATTGGTCACTGACCATACTTGACTGAGATTCTTTGCCCTGTTTGGATGTCTAGACCCCATTAGTAGTAACCCCTTTCAGTCATGACTGACTATAGTAGCCCCTTTCAGTCATGACTGACTATAGGATGGTATGACATGGAGTGAGGAAAAAAATCAACAACAACAAAATTAATACTTAGCTTTTGTTGTCTTTCCCCTTGCTGCGTTGTCTGTGTTGCAAGAGCTTCCTTTCACCAAGCGTGAGCTGCCTATTCAGGGTGCGTCTCCACCTGAATCGGTCTGTAGCTTTGTCTTCCCAGGATGTCAGATTCATGTACAGGGCCTTCATATGACACTTGCAATCTTTGAACCTCAACTGTGGTCGGCCAACTGTTCTCATCTCATTTGCCAACTGTCCATAGAGGATATCTTTGGGAATGCGGACATCTTCCGTGCGATCTGTAGACCCCATAAAAAGAAGAAAAGAACAAGGCCTACTGCATTTGATAATGATCTCTCACTTGATGACCTGTCCAGTAAAGCTATTGTACCACTAAGGGTCCCAACTTTGTCTTAAGGTCCGATGGGTAATAAGCTTTTCTTTTAACGTATTGTGGATGTTGTAGTGGAGTCTGACCAACTCTGATGGTCCTTTTCACTTGTCAACGTGCTACAGCGTTCATCCTTTCTTCTGAATATGTGAACTGCTCACCCATGTTTTGCCTTGTTTGTGGGAATAACACATCACTCACCATTGATAATTGCCATATGTCAGAATTGAGATTCTGCATGCTCTGATTGTGGAGAGTGAAGCCAACCATGCATCTCTCAAGAGTGTACTGACACATTTGTAGTTTGTTCTCCATTGCTTTTGTAAGCATTGTCTATGTTACAGCAGGATAGAATATCAAACATTGATATGTCTCACTTTTCTGGCAGGATATCTCATAAATAATAACACAATAAAGGTTTATTTTCAATTTAGATGACACTGTAGGCATTATGTGTAATGGGGTTATGGGGTCAAACATTGAAACCAGCTTCGTTTCTCTTGCAAACAGATTACATGCATTGTTTCATGTAGCTGTGTGCCCCAATCCAGGCTGTTGCTTGTAGCTGTGTGCCGCAATCCAGACTGTTGTATGTAGCTGTGTGCCCCAATCCAGACTGTTGCATGTAGCTGTGTGCACCACCAATCCAGACTGTTTCATGTAGCTGTGTGCACCACCAATCCAGACTGTTTCATGTAGCTGTGTGCACCACAAATCCAGACTGTTTCATGTAGTTGTGTGCCCCAATCCAGACTGTTGTATGTAGTTGTGTGCCCCAATCCAGACTGTTTCATGTAGCTGTGTGCACCACCAATCCAGACTGTTTCATGTAGCTGTGTGCACCACCAATCCAGACTGTTGTATGTAGCTGTGTGCACCACCAATCCAGACTGTTTCATGTAGTTGTGGGCCCCAATCCAGACTGTTTCATGTAGTTGTGTGCCCCAATCCAGACTGTTGTATGTAGCTGTGTGCACCACCAATCCAGACTGTTTCATGTAGTTGTGTGCCCCAATTCAGACTGTTTCATGTAGCTGTGTGCCCCAATCCAGACTGTTGTATGTAGCTGTGTGCACCACCAATCCAGACTGTTTCATGTAGCTGTGTGCCCCAATCCAGACTGTTGCTTGTAGCTGTGCACCACCAATCCAGACTGTTTCATGTAGCTGTGCACCACCAATCCAGACTGTTGCAAACCGATTAAATTTTAATTCAACAGTTTTTTAAAGTGGAAATATATGAGTGAATAATTCTAAACTGTGTCTATTATCATGGCTTTGCTTCGTTCGTTCTCAATCTCCCGCTACCAAACCCTGACATGGGCTTAAGTAGCAGAATGTAGTCCAGAGAACAGAATGTGTTGTGTCGTAGTTTACAGCTTGACTGCGATATTTGCACCTTTCGGTCCAACACATCCGACTTCAGCAAGCATTTTTTTAGTACCAGGTTAGCATTCCCTCTTCGATCCCTTCTCCTTAGCCAGTCTGCCCTGCTGCAGCCTGTTATCCAGGGTCTTGGCAGCTATGGTTCGCTGGCCCTGACGCTAGCAGTCAGCTATGGGTCGCTGACCACTGCAGCCCATGCGCTGCTCAGCGTCTTGATCCCGTCCATTATTATCATTATATACTGTTTTCAAAAATGGAACATACTTTAGAGCACTGCATGGAGTGTTTGGTTGCTCTGTGTAGAGTGTGTGGCAAACGATCTATAACTTTGAATGAGAAACGGAGTAGTATCAAACCATTTCTTTGCCTTTCTCATATGGAGGATTTGCAGCTTATCTGTGATATAAATGTGCACAAAGATTTGCAGCTTATCTGTGATATAAATGTGCACAAAGATTTGCAGCTTATCTGTGATATAAATGTGCACAAAGATTTGCAGCTTATCTGTGATATAAATGTGCACAAAGATTTGCAGCTTATCTGTGATATAAATGTGCACAAAGATTTGCAGCTTATCTGTGATATAAATGTGCACAAAGATTTGCAAACAACACTCCAGCACTCTTTGCAACAGATGTGTTTATAGGTTCACTGATATTATAAGAAGACCAAGTGAAAAGTTAGTTGCAGTCTAAACAAGAGGCAGATTAGTGTCAAGATATTTAGACGTTGTACAGTCTAAACAAGAGGCAGATTAGTGTCAAGATATTTAGACGTTGTACAATCTAAACAAGAGGCAGATTAGTGTCAAGATATTTAGACGTTGTACAATCTAAACAAGAGGCAGATTAGTGTCAAGATATTTAGACGTTGTACAGTCTAAACAAGAGGCAGATTAGTGTCAAGATATTTAGACGTTGTACAATCTAAACAAGAGGCAGATTAGTGTCAAGATATTTAGACGTTGTACAGTCTAAACAAGAGGCAGATTTGTGTCAAGATATTTAGACGTTGTACAGTCTAAACAAGAGGCAGATTTGTGTCAACATATTTAGACATTGTACAGTCTAAACAAGAGGCAGATTTGTGTCAACATATTTGGACAAACTATGGTCCTAGCTGTAATTTCAATAATTTTATTGTGTGTATACATTATTCTTGTACATGTTTGTTCTAAAACACCACAAAGTTCTAGAGGATGCAGTAGATAAAATAGACATTACAAAATTTCCAGACATCACAAGACACACACAAGGCACAGTTAATAATTTAAAGGAATTTGGAAATAATTGGAAACAGGCAGAGCAGTTAGGCGAAAATAGATTTTTGTCAAACTTGCATTGCATTTTGTGATGATAGGGAAGAGAAAGTTAGTTTTAAAGTTAAACTTGCACAAGCACAGCATGCATTGGCACAACTTGGGTTTGACGGATTAAGTGCTAGGTCTGGCCCAGTTAGGATTAAGTGCTAGGTATCGTCCAGTTAGGATTAAGTGCTAGGTCTGGTCCAGTTAGGATTGAGTGCTAGGTCTGGCCCAGTTAGGATTGAGGGCTAGGTCTGATCCAGTTAGGATTGAGTGCTAGGTCTGGTCCAGTTAGGCTTAAGGGCTAGGTATCGTCCAGTTAGGATTGAGGGCTAGGTCTGGTCCAGTTAGGATTGAGGGCTAGGTCTGGTCCAGTTAGGATTGAGTGCTAGGTTTAGGCCAGTTAGGATTGAGTGCTAGGTCTGGCCTAGTTAGGATTGAGGGCTAGGTCTGGCCCAGTTAAGATTGAGGGCTAGGTCTGGTCTAGTTAGGATTGACTGCTAGATCTGGTCCAGTTAGTATTGAGTGCTAGGTCTGAGTGCTAGGTCTGGTCCAGTTATGATTGAGGGCTAAGTCTGATCTAGTTAGGATTGAGAGCTAGGTCTGGTCTAGTTAGGATTGAGTGCTAGGTCTGGTCCAGTTAGGATTGAGGGCTAGGGCTGGTCCTGTTAGGATTGAGGGCTAGGGCTGGTCCTGTTAGGATTGAGGGCTAGGTCTGGTACAGTTAAGACTGAGGGCTAGGTCTGGTCCAGTTAGGATTGAGGGCTAGGTCTGGCCCAGTTAGGATTGAGTGCTAGGTCTGGTCTAGTTAGGATTGAGTGCTAGGTCTGGTCCAGTTAGGATTGAGTGCTAGGTCTGGTCTAGTTAGGATTGAGTGCTAGGTCTGGTCCAGTTAGGATTGAGGGCTAGGTCTGGTCCAGTTAGGATTGAGGGCTAGGTCTGGTCCAGTTAGGATTGAGGGCTAGGTCTGGTCCAGTTAGGATTGAGGGCTAGGTCTGGTCCAGTTAGGATTGAGTGCTAGGTCTGGCCCAGTTAAGATTGGGGGCTAGGTCTGGTCTAGTTAGGATTGAGTGCTAGGTCTGGTCCAGTTAGAATTGAGGGCTAGGTCTGAGTGCTAGGTCTGCTCCAGTTAGGATTGAGGGCTAAGTCTGATCTAGTTAGGATTGAGAGCTAGGTCTGGTCTAGTTAGGATTGAGTGCTAGGTCTGGTCCAGTTAGGATTGAGGGCTAGGGCTGGTCCTGTTAGGATTGAGGGCTAAGACTGGTCCAGTTAGGATTGAGTGCTAGGTCTAGTCTAGTTAGGATTGAGTGCTAGGTCTGGTCTAGTTAGGATTGAGGGCTAGGTCTGGTCCAGTTAGGATTGAGGGCTAGGTCTGGTCCAGTTAGGAGATAGGGCTAGGTCTGGTCCAGTTAGGATTGAGTGCTAGGTTTGGTCCAGTTAGAATTGAGTGCTAGGTCTGGCCTAGTTAGGATTGAGGGCTAGGTCTGGCCCAGTTAGGAGTGAGTACTAGGTCTGTCCTAGTTAGGATTGAGTGCTAGGTCTGGTCCAGTTAGGATTGGGGGCTAGGTCTGGTATAGTTAGGATTGAGTGCTAGGTCTGGTCCAGTTAGGATTGGGGGCTAGGTCTGGTCCAGTTAGGATTGAGGGCTAGGTCTGGTCTAGTTAGGACTGAGGGCTAGGTCTGGTCCAGTTATGATTGAGGGTTAGGTCTGGCGCAGTTAGGATTGAGTGCTAGGTCTGGTCTATTAAGGTTTGAGTGCTAGGTCTGGTCCAGTTAGGATTGGGTGCTAGGTCTGGTCCAGTTAGGATTGAGGGCTAGGTCTGGTCCAGTTAGGATTGAGGGCTAGGTCTGGTCCAGTTAAAATTGAGGGCTAGGTCTGGTCCAGTTAGGATTGAGGGCTAGGTCTGGTCCAGTTAGGATTGAGGGCTAGGTCTGGACCAGTTAGGATTGAGTGCTAGGTCTGATCCAGTTAGGATTGAGTGCTAGGTCTGGTCCAGTTAGGATTAAGTGCTAGGTATCATCCAGTTAGGATTGAGTGCTAGGTCTGGTCCAGTTAGAATTGAGGGCTAGGTCTGGTCCAGTTAGGATTGAGTGCTAGGTCTGGTCCAGTTAGAATTTAGTGTTAGGTCTGGCCCAGTTAGGATTGAGGGCTAGGTCTGGCCCAGTTAGGATTGAGTACTAGGTCTGGCCTAGTTAGGATTGAGTGCTAGGTCTGGTCCAGTTAGGATTGGGGGCTAGGTCTGGTCTAGTTATGATTGAGTGCTAGGTCTGGTCCAGTTAGGATTGCTGGCTAGGTGTGGTCTAGTTAGGATTGAGTGCTAGGTCTGGTCCAGTTAGGATTGGGGGCTAGGTCTGGTCCAGTCTGCCCCTCCATGAGTAAAGTACTAGACAAACACAAAATCACACCCTGATCATATCACAGCAGGTCATTTATAGGGAATCACTACCACAAATATATAACATCAAACATTTGTGAAGCCCTGACAGTAGAAGTCATTACACAAACGTGCAGACTTACACAAAACCAAGAAATCCTAGACATGGCATTTGTCACCAGGGAACATTTCAACACACTAAATGAAGTATACGAACGAGTCCTTATTAACATTTCTCATAGAAAACCCATTTTAAGAAAACTCTATCACATCAATACAGAAGTACTTGACTTTATTTAGGAAGCTCTTTCCAAGACAAATAATTCCAAAACACGTACTAGAAACACGTTGCACAGAATGGATTAGAATGTGTGGGTTTGGATTGGGTATGTGGGTAGAACAAGGAGAGGAACTTGTGCATTCAACAGTAGCCAGGGTTGAGAAATGGGCATGGGGCATTAAGAACAATCTGTCACAATTAAAATGTATAATGGAGACTCATTTGTTACAAATATCTCCATTTGTAAATGCACAAGTTCAAAGTGGGAGAACGAGAAAGCATGAATGACAAAATGTGTCTGAGAACAATAGGAGCTAGTGTAGATGTCTGAGAAAAGTAGGAGCTAGTGTAGATGTCTGAGAAAAGTAAGAGCTAGTGTAGATGTCTGAGAAAAGTAGGAGCTAGTGTAGATGTCTGAGAAAAGTAGGAGCTAGTGTAGATGTCTGAGAAAAGTAGGAGCTAGTGTAGATGTCTGAGAAAAGTAAGAGCTAGTGTAGATGTCTGAGAAAAGTAAGAGCTAGTGTAGTGTAGATGTCTGAGAACAGTAGGAGCTAGTGTAGTGTAGATGTCTGAGAACAATAGGAGCTAGTGTAGTGTAGATGTCTGAGAACAGTAGGAGCTAGTGTAGATGTCTGAGAACAGTAGGAGCTAGTGTAGATGTCTGAGAACAGTAAGAGCTAGTGTAGATGTCTGAGAACAGTAGGAGCTAGTGTAGTGTAGATGTCTGAGAACAGTAGGAGCTAGTGTAGATGTCTGAGAACAGTAAGAGCTAGTGTAGATGTCTGAGAACAGTAAGAGCTAGTGTAGATGTCTGAGAACAGTAGGAGCTAGTGTAGATGTCTGAGAAAAGTAAGAGCTAGTGTAGTGTAGATGTCTGAGAACAGTAGGAGCTAGTGTAGTGTAGATGTCTGAGAACAATAGGAGCTAGTGTAGTGTAGATGTCTGAGAACAGTAGGAGCTAGTGTAGATGTCTGAGAACAGTAGGAGCTAGTGTAGATGTCTGAGAACAGTAAGAGCTAGTGTAGATGTCTGAGAACAGTAGGAGCTAGTGTAGTGTAGATGTCTGAGAACAGTAGGAGCTAGTGTAGATGTCTGAGAACAGTAGGAGCTAGTGTAGATGTCTGAGAACAGTAGGAGCTAGTGTAGATGTCTGAGAAAAGTAAGAGCTAGTGTAGTGTAGATGTCTGAGAACAGTAGGAGCTAGTGTAGTGTAGATGTCTGAGAACAATAGGAGCTAGTGTAGTGAGTGTAGATGTCTGAGAACAGTAGGAGCTAGTGTAGATGTCTGAGAACAGTAGGAGCTAGTGTAGATGTCTGAGAACAGTAAGAGCTAGTGTAGATGTCTGAGAAAAGTAAGAGCTAGTGAAGTGTAGATGTCTGAGAACAATAGGAGCTAGTGTAGATGTCTGAGAACAGTAAGAGCTAGTGTAGATGTCTGAGAAAAGTAAGAGCTAGTGTAGATGTCTGAGAACAGTAGGAGCTAGTGTAGATGTCTGAGAAAAGTAAGAGCTAGTGTAGATGTCTGAGAACAGTAGGAGCTAGTGTAGATGTCTGAGAAAAGTAAGAGCTAGTGAAGTGTAGATGTCTGAGAACAATAGGAGCTAGTGTAGATGTCTGATAACAGTAAGAGCTAGTGTAGATGTCTGAGAAAAGTAAGAGCTAGTGTAGATGTCTGAGAAAAGTAAGAGCTAGTGTAGATGTCTCAGAAAAGTAAGATCTAGTGTAGTGTAGATGTCTGAGAACAGTAGGAGCTAGTGTAGATGTCTGAGAACAGTAGGAGCTAGTGTAGATGTCTGAGAACAGTAGGAGCAAGTGTAGTGTAGATGTCTGAGAACAGTAGGAGCTAGTGTAGTGTAGATGTCTGAGAACAGTAGGAGCTAGTGTAGTGTAGATGTCTGAGAACAGTAGGAGCTAGTGTAGTGTAGATGTCTGAGAACAGTAGGAGCTAGTGTAGTGTAGATGTCTGAGAATAGTAGGAGCTAGTGTAGTGTAGATGTCTGAGAACAGAAGGAGCTAGTGTAGATGTCTGAGAACAGTAGGAGCTAGTGTAGTGTAGATGTCTGAGAACAGTAGGAGCTAGTGTAGTATAGATGTCTGAGAACAGTAGGAACTAGTGTAGTGTAGATGTCTGAGAACAGTAGGAGCTAGTGTAGATGTCTGAGAACAGTAGGAGCTAGTGTATATGTCTGAGAACAGTAGGAGCTAGTGTAGATGTCTGAGAACAGTAGGAGCTAGTGTAGTGTAGATGTCTGAGAACAGTAGGAGCTAGTGTAGTGTAGATGTCTGAGAACAGAAGGAGCTAGTGTAGATGTCTGAGAACAGTAGGAGCTAGTGTAGTGTAGATGTCTGAGAACAGTAGGAGCTAGTGTAGTATAGATGTCTGAGAACAGTAGGAACTAGTGTAGTGTAGATGTCTGAGAACAGTAGGAGCTAGTGTAGATGTCTGAGAACAGTAGGAGCTAGTGTAGATGTCTGAGAACAGTAGGAGCTAGTGTAGATGTCTGAGAACAGTAGATGCTAGTGTAGATGTCTGGGAACAGTAGGAGCTAGTGTAGTGTAGATGTCTGAGAACAGTAGGAGCTAGTGTAGTGTAGATGTCTGGGAACAGAAGGAGCTAGTGTAGTGTAGATGTCTGAGAACAATAGAACCTTGTGTAGTGTAGATGTCTGGGAACAGTAGGAGCTAGTGTAGTGTAGATGTCTGAGAACAATAGAACCTTGTGTAGTGTAGATGTCTGAGAACAGTAGGAGCTAGTGTAGATGTCTGAGAACAGTAGGAGCTAGTGTAGATGTCTGAGAACAGTAGGAGCTAGTGTAGATGTCTGAGAACAGTAGGAGCTAGTGTAGTGTAGATGTCTGAGAACAGTAGGAGCTAGTGTAGTGTAGATGTCTGAGAACAGAAGGAGCTAGTGTAGATGTCTGAGAACAGTAGGAACTAGTGTAGATGTCTGAGAACAGTAGGAGCTAGTGTAGATGTCTGAGAACAGTAGGAGCTAGTGTAGATGTCTGAGAACAGTAGGAGCTAGTGTAGATGTCTGAGAACAGTAGGAGCTAGTGTAGATGTCTGAGAACAGTAGGAGCTAGTGTAGATGTCTGAGAACAGTAGGAGCTAGTGTAGATGTCTGAGAACAGTAGGAGCTAGTGTAGATGTCTGAGAACAGTAGGAGCTAGTGTAGATGTCTGGGAACAGTAGGAGCTAGTGTAGATGTCTGGGAACAGTAGGAGCTAGTGTAGTGTAGATGTCTGAGAACAGTAGGAGCTAGTGTAGTGTAGATGTCTGGGAACAGAAGGAGCTAGTGTAGTGTAGATGTCTGAGAACAATAGAACCTTGTGTAGTGTAGATGTCTGGGAACAGTAGGAGCTAGTGTAGTGTAGATGTCTGAGAACAATAGAACCTTGTGTAGTATAGATGTCTGAGAACAGTAGGAGCTAGTGTAGATGTCTGAGTACAGTAGGAGCTAGTGTAGATGTCTGAGAACAGTAGAAGCTAGTGAAGTGTACATGTCTAAGAACCGATTCTAAAATATTGTGTACAATATAAATTAACTACTACAATCATGTTAACTGTTGTTATGCAAATATATGTATGTAATAACAATTTGTTCAACTAAACATGTGGCATTTTATTAGCCATTTGTTGTAGACCCAATTGTTTGTACAGAGATCAGGTTTAGGTGTAAAATTCCAATAATCTCCCTTAAAATTTTTTATAACTTCACAATGGAGAATGCCTCAGATGTAAAATTACAATAATCTCCCTTAAAATCTTTTATAACTTCACAATGGAGAATGCCTCAGATGTAAAGTTCCAATAATCTCCCTTGACATCTTTTATAACTTCACAATGGAGAATGCCTCAGATGTAAAGTTCCAATAATCTCCCTTGACATCTTTTATAACTTCACAATGGAGAATGCCTCAGATGTAAAGTTCCAATAATCTCCCTTGACATCTTTTATAACTTCACAATGGAGAATGCCTCAGATGTAAAGTTCCAATAATCTCCCTTGACATCTTTTATAACTCCACAGAATACCTCAGATATAGAAAATGCACATATCTTTTGTTGTCCTATGTACTTTTATTCTTAGTTCGACCCGTTCTTCGTCAAGGGCTAGTCACCCTTGAGCGGGTGCCAACTCAGGTTCTAGTCGTTTCTGTTGCGGGCGTGTGTCATCCAGTGGGATAATAGTCTGTTTGTTGTGGGGTCGTGTATGTTGTAATTGTCTGGTGAGTCTCTTTTTGTCGCACAGGAACCACATGGCAGTTGTGGTACTCCATCTTTCGTCTTGTCGTCTAACTATATGGCCTGCCTAGAGGTGTTTTGAATGGTTGACGTACTGTAAGACATCCTTGATGTGTGACATTCTCCGGATGTCGCTATTATGTAGTTCGCTCTGCTGCTGTTGTCTGAGAGTTATGCCCACCAGGCGTCTCTCAAGAGATGCATGTGCTGTTCTCAGTTGGCTCTCTCCTGCTTTTTGCTTTTGTTGGAGACCAGGTTTCGCTATCATAGCAGAGTCCTGATATGACTACCGAGTCGAAGATGTCCACACGTAGTGTGGTGTCTTTTGTGGCATTTGTTGCTGTCATGATGGAGTTGAAGGCCCAGCCCGCCCGTTTCCGTGTGGCGATCTCAGGTTTTATGTTGTTCTCCATGTTGAGGAGCCTTCCCAGGTAGAGTTATTCATCAGCGTCCTCTAAGGGCGTTCCACTCAAGAGTATGGGGTTGGGCTCTGCAAAATGGTTGCACATAGTTCTGATTTTCCATAGGTTCATAGCTAGACCTGCTTTCCTGCCTTCCGTGTCTAGTGACTATAGCACCTCTGTCTCTTGGGTGGGGGGTATCAGTCCCTGTGACGAGGACGATGTTGTCTGCGAATCTGAGGGGGTTTAGTCGTCTTTCATCGATTTTGATGCCATAGTTGTCCCAGTCACAGTGCCTCATTGTCAACTCCAGGCATGCAGAGAATAGGTTCCGCGAGATAGGGTCTCCTAGCCGTACTCCCTTCTCGGTCACGATGGTGATGGTATGACGGTGGTGCATCCTTCGTAGCATTTCTTGAGTATTTCTATGTATTTGATGTCTACTCCTTGCTCGCCCAGGACTTTCCATTCGAATTCTGTTTCAACCAAGTGAAACGCCTTTTTTGAAGTCAATAAATGTAAGTATTAGCTGTGCACTCATACCTTCTCGATCAGATTGCAGCACGTTGTTATGTGATCTAGTGTACTTTTATTATATGTAGAAAATGTTAATGTCTGACACACAGTTTTTGTATTAATAATTTTCTTTAAATGATAACAACAAAAAAACACTAACTTTTTACCCAACCAATTCACGACTGCATAATTATAGTAAAATGTTCATGTTCTCACAATAATGTAAAGCACGATCTTGTCTATTAAGATAGATCACCAAATACACAATTAGTAAACACATTCTTCAGGTGCAGGTCTTTTTTCTACCCCTCTGTAAATTAAACATTGACATCTTCCCCACCTCCCCACTCCCCCTTACACGCATCACAGATGATTAGCAGACTCGATCGACACCCCATTTGTTTTTAAGGAGTTGCAAATCAAATTATAAAATATCGGTGATAGGTCGCTATGCATACTAATTTGTGTTGCTTTATTAAACCTAAGGATTATCCATTGTTGCAGAAACCTTTATTAGTTCAAATGTGTGCTAAATAATGTATAGCTAAACTAGTCTGGATCTGGGAATTTGTAACTATTGAAGCATGCTGTTCTGTCTTATTGTTGAATCAGATGTCATGTCTTTTTCCTCAGGCTGCAGGCTGACCAGGTTCGACACGAGCTGAAGGAGATTATTAGCAGCATAGAAGAACACTTCTACAATATCAAACTCTTCCCTAAAATCCTGCCCAGGCAGTAATTGATAACAGTTCAGTTATATCTATTTGGTCTCTAGTCAATGAAATTAGTGGTAGAGGTAGAAAACAAAGTGTCAAGAAGATGGACGATAGCAGATTATGTAGATTATTTGTGAGAGAAGATGGAAGATAGCAGAATATGTAGATCATTTGTGAGAGAAGATGGAAGAAACCAGATTATGTAGATAATTTTCAGGACTCACATAAGAGTAATCTACTCATTGTGGGCATTTGAAATAACAACAACTTTATAAAGCATTAGTTAAACCTAGATTGGAGTACTGTGTACAGGTGTGGAATTCTTATCATAGAGGGGATATAAACATGCTGGAAAGGATACAAAGAAGAGCGACCAAGCTGATAGTGGGATTCCAGAATTACAGTTATGAGGAAAGGCTCAGAAAAACCGGCCTACAGTGTCTAGAAGAGAGAAGAATTTGAGGTGATTTAATACAGGTTTATGAGATGATCAGAGGAACGGATACATTAGACTAAAACAAGTTTTTCAAAATACAGCCACCTACAAGAACAAGAGGGTACAGCTACAAATTAACTAAAGAGAGGTCCAGATTAGATATTAGGAAATATTTATTTAGTCAGAGAGTGGTGAATGCTTGGAATGCATTGCCACAGGAGGTAGGGGAGGCAGGGACATAGGGGAATTCAATAATAGATTGGATGCACGTATGTTTTAGAGCAAGGAAATGTAAATGAAACTGGTTGTTTATGGACTCTGCAGAGTCTTCTGAACCAGTATAAAGACGTTAAGTTAAGTTATACCAGATTATATAGATGTGAGATATGGAGGAAAATAGCAGAGTAAGTAGGTGAGAGATGGAGGAAGATAGCAGAGTAAGTAGGTGAGAGATAGAGGAAGATAGCAGAGTAAGTAGGTGAGAGATGGAGGAAGATAGCAGAGTAAGTAGGTGAGAGATGGAGGAAGATAGCAGAGTAAGTAGGTGAGAGATGGAGGAAGATAGCAGAGTAAGTAGGTGAGAGATGGAGGAAGATAGCAGAGTAAGTAGGTGAGAGATGGAGGAAGATAGCAGAGTAAGTAGGTGAGAGATGGTGGAAGATAGCAGAGTAAGTAGGTGAGAGATGGAGGAAGATAGCAGAGTAAGTAGGTGAGAGATGGAGGAAGATAGCAGAGCAAGTAGGTGAGAGATGGAGGAAAATAGCAGAGTAAGTAGGTGAGAGATGGAGGAAGATAGCAGAGTAAGTAGGTGAGAGATAGAGGAAGATAGCAGAGTAAGTAGGTGAGAGATGGAGGAAGATAGCAGAGTAAGTAGGTGAGAGATGGAGGAAGATAGCAGAGTAAGTAGGTGAGAGATGGAGGAAGATAGCAGAGTAAGTAGGTGAGAGATGGAGGAAGATAGCAGAGTAAGTAGGTGAGAGATGGAGGAAGATAGCAGAGTAAGTAGGTGAGAGATGGAGGAAGATAGCAGAGTAAGTAGGTGAGAGATGGAGGAAGATAGCAGAGTAAGTAGGTGAGAGATGGAGGAAGATAGCAGGGTAAGTAGGTGAGAGATGGTGGAGAAATCTGTAAAGTACTAGGACAAAGATGTGGAGAAATGATGTGTCAAAGAACATCAAAACAAATCAAAAAACATCAACAGCTAGACAAATCAAATCAAAGAACATCAACAGCTGGACTAGACAAATCAAAAAACATCAACAGCTAGACAAATCAAAGAACATCAACAGCTAGACAAATCAAATCAAAGAACATCAACAGCTAGACAAATCAAATCAAAGAACATCAACAGCTGGACTAGACAAATCAAAAAACATCAACAGCTAGACAAATCAAAGAACATCAACAGCTAGACAAATCAAATCAAAGAACATCAACAACTAGACAAATCAAAAAACATCAACAGCTAGAATAGACAAATCAAAGAACATCAACAGCTGGACTAGACAAATCAAAAAACATCAACAACTAGACAAGTCAAATCAAAGAACATCAACAGCTAGACAAATCAAAGAACATCAACAACTAGAATAGACAAATCAAAGAACATCAACAGCTGGACAAATCAAATCAAAGAACATCAACAGCTAGACAAATCAAATCAAAGAACATCAACAGCTGGACTAGACAAATCAAAAAACATCAACAGCTAGACAAATCAAAGAACATCAACAGCTAGACAAATCAAATCAAAGAACATCAACAACTAGACAAATCAAAAAACATCAACAACTAGACAAATCAAAGAACATCAACAACTAGACAAATCAAAAAATATCAACAGCTAGACAAATCAAAGAACATCAACAACTAGACAAATAAAAAAACATCAACAGCTAGACAAATCAAAGAACATCAACAGCTAGACAAATCAAATCAAAGAACATCAACAACTAGACAAATCAAAAAACATCAACAGCTAGAATAGACAAATCAAAGAACATCAACAGCTGGACAAATCAATTGATGATCACTGTCACAAATAGATTACCATAAAGTATGTTATTGTTGCTTGAGAATGCCCACAATGAATAGGTTACTCTTTTGTGTGCCCTGAAAAGGGGCATTAAGTGGCGGGTTGCAGAAGCTTTCCTTATATCCCGAGCGTGCTGATGAAGGTGGACCGGGGGTCCTTCAGACGGTTATACTATGCTTGGCTTCATCTGCATGTCACTCACTACTACGGAGATCACGTCGATCCCTCACCTCATTAGCCCGGTTGCCAATGAAAACAGCCCGTTTCCAGGGAGGGCTGCTAGGAAGCCGAGGTGAGGGTCTTGGCTAGCATGTTTTGCCAGACGCTAACATGTCTGATCAGTATATTTTGCCTGACCAGATGTTCCTCCCCTAAAGTATGTTCTAGATTGATTTGTTTTTGGAGCCATAATGGTTAGAAAATGGCATCCAGATCTGGCATTTGACCTAATTTATACACAGTTTGTAATAAGAAAATTTGTTGTACAATGAAGAAAGGGCTTTTAAAAAACTAAAATGATGGGTTAACTGTAGAAGTCTGAAGGTTTGTAATCATTTAGGCTGCGTTTGTTCTCCTTCTTCAATGTTTGTCATGTGAAGGACATTTTGTAACATTAGGTCATAGTTTGCTGTGGTACCTTTTGGCCAGATGTCAGCTTGTCATTTTTTGGACTGGGTTTGCCCTCTCTTTGATCCCTGTTCTCTCAACCAGACTGCTTGACTGCAGCCTGTATCCAGTGCTATCACTTGGATTTAAAATATTGTGTTGGATAGTTTGGGTTTGCTGTCTACTGTTATTTCATTCACTGTGTCCTCGACTTGGCTCTGCTATTCAGTTTTGAGTCACTTCGCATGGCCTTGACCCTGATGACATCACTTGAATTCTCTATGGAGGTTGAGATTTGCCACAGCCAGCCTGTGGTCTGTCTAGTATTACACACATCCTTCATCACTCTCACATCTTGTCTGTCATTCCATTTGGTGATAACATAATCAATAAGCTGCCACCCCCACACTCCTCCACCCCTAACCTCTCCATCCCCCACACTCCTCCCCCCTAACCTCTCCATCCCCCACACTCCTCCACCCCTAACCTCTCCATCCCCCACACTCCTCCACCCCTAACCTCTCCATCCCCCACACTCCTCCACCCATAACCTCTCCATCCCCCACACTCCTCCACCCCTAAACTCTCCATCCCCCACACTCCTCCACCCCTAACCTCTCCATCCCAACACTCCTCCATCCCTAACCTCTACATCCCCCACACTCCTCCACCCATAACCTCTCCATCACCTTCACCCCTAACCTCTCCATCCCCCATCACCTTCAACCTAAACCTCGCCATCCCCCATCACCTTCACCCCAACCTCTCCATCCCACATCACCTTCAACCTAAACCTCGCCATACCCCATCACCTTCATCCCTAACCTCTCCATCCCCCACACTCATCCACCCATAACCTCTCCATCACCTTCACCACTGACCTCTCCATCCCACATCACCTTCACCACTAACCTCTCCATCCCCTATCACCTTCAACCTAAATCTCTCCATCCCCCATTACCTTCACCCCTAACCTCTCCATCCCCCACACTCTTCCACCCATAACCTCTCCATCCCCCATCACCTTCAACCTAAACCTATCCATCCACCATCACCTCCACCCCTAACCTCTCCATCCCCCATCACCTTCACCTCTAACCCCTCCATCCCCCATCACCTTCACCCCTAACCTCTCCATCCCGCATCACCTTCACCCCTAACCTGTCCATCCCGCATCACCTTCACCCCTAACCTCTCCATCCTGCATCACCTTCACCCCTAACCTGTCCATCCCCCATCACTTTCACAACTAACCTCTCCATCCCCCATCACCTTCACCTCTAACCTCTCCATCCCCCATCACCTTCACCCTAAACCTCTCCATCCTAATCACCTTCACCCCTAACCTATCCATCCCGCATCACCTTCACCCCTAACCTGTCCATCTCCCATCACCTTCACCCTAACCTCTCAATCCCCCATCACCTTCACCCTAAACCTCTCCATCCCCCATCACCTCCACCCCTAACCTCTCCATCCCCCATCACCACCACCCCTAACCTCTCAATCCCCCATACCTCCACCCCTAACCTCTCAATCCCCCATCACCTCCACTCCAAACCTCTCAATCCCCCATCACCTCCACCCCTAACCTCTCCATCCCCCATCACCTTCACCTCTAACCCCTCCATCCCCCATCACCTTCACCCTAAACCTCTCCATCCCCCATCACCTTCACCCCTAACCTCTCCATCCCGCATCACCTTCACCCCTAACCTGTCCATCCCCCATCACCTTCACCCCTAACCTCTCCATCCCCCATCACCTTCACCTCTAACCTCTCCATCCCGCATCACCTTCACCCCTAACCTGTCCATCCCCCATCACCTTCACCCCTAACCTCTCCATCCCCCATCACCTTCACCTCTAACCTCTCCATCCCCCATCACCTTCACCCCTAACCTCTCCATCCCCCATCACCTTCACCTCTAACCTCTCCATCCCGCATCACCTTCACCCCTAACCTGTCCATCCCCCATCACCTTCACCCCTAACCTGTCCATCCCCCATCACCTTCACCCCTAACCTCTCCATCCCCCATCACCTTCACCTCTAACCTCTCCATCCCCCATCACCTTCACCTCTAACCTCTCCATCCCCCATCACCTTCACCTCTAACATATCCATCCCCCATCACCTTCACCCCTAACCTGTCCATCCCCCATAACCTCCATCCTTAACCTCTCAATCCACCATCACCTTCACCCCTAACCTGTCCATCCCCCATCACCTTCACCCTAACCTCTCAATCCCCCATCACCTTCACCCTAAACCTCTCCATCCCCCATCACCTCTACCCCAAACCTCTCCATCCCCCATTACCTCCACCCCAAACCTATCAATTCCCCATCACCTCCACCCCAAACCTATCAATCCCCCATCACCTACACCCCAAAACCTCTCAATCCCCCATCACCTCCCTTAACCTCTCAATCCCCCATCACCTCCACCCCTAACCTCTCAATCCCCCATCACCTCCATCCTTAATCTCTCAATCCCCCATCACCTCCACCCCTAACCTCTCAATCCCCCATCACCTTCACCCCAAACCTCTCAATCCCCCATCACCTCCACCCCAAACCTCTCAATCCCCCATCACCTCCACCCCTAACCTCTCAATCCCCCATCACCTCCACCCCAAACCTCTCAATCCCCCATCACCTCCACCCATAACCTCTCAATCCCCCATCACCTCTACCCCAAACCTCTCCATCCCCCATCACCTCCACCCCAAACCATCAATCCTCCATAACCTCCACCACAAAACCTCTCAATCCCCCATCACCTCCATCCTTAACCTGTCCATCCCCCATCACGTTCACCCCTAACCTCTCCATCGCCCATCACATTCACCCCTAACCTCTCCATCCCCCATCACCTTCACCCTAAACCTCTACATCCACCATCACCTCCACCCCTAACCTGTCCATCCCCCATCACTTTCACAACTAACCTCTCCATCCACCATCACCTTCACCCTAACCTCTCCATCTCCCATCACCTTCACCCTAACCTCTCCATCTCCCATCACCTTTACCCTAAACCTCTCCATCCCACATCATCTCCATCCTTAACCTCTCAATCCCCCATCACCTCCATCCTTAACCTCTCAATCCCCCATCACCTCCATCCTTAACCTCTCAATCCACCATCAACTCCACCCCAAACTTCTCAATCCTCCATCACCTCCACCCCTAACCTCTCAATCCCCCATCACCTCCACCCCAAACTTCTCAATCCCCCATCACCTCCACCCCTAACCTCTCAATCCCCCATCACCTCCACCCCAAACTTCTCAATCCCCCATCACCTCCACCCAAACCTCTCAATTCCCCACCTCCACCCCAAACTTCTCAATCTCCCATCACCTCCACCCCTAACCTCTCAATCCTCCATCACCTCCATCCCTAACCTCACCACCCCTAACCTCTCAATCCCCCATCACCTCCATCCCCAACCTCTCAATCCCCAACCTCTCAATCCCCAACCTCTCAATCTCCAAACTCCTCTAATCCCACATGTGAACCACCTCATCTACTGTATTTATTATAAGGAGCATGCCAGACCTACATTCTGTACTTGATTGAACAATGAAAGTCAAAGATGAACTTCAAATGCTGTGTCCTGGCCACTAATGTTCTCTCCCACCTCCTCTCCTTTCCCCCTACAGCCTTCCAATATCTACTTAAAATACCTAGAATAATACACTTTACCACATGTACCATCAACAAAATGTCAGATTTGATGTCAAAGGTCACTGTCCAACTTTAAAATTGACTCAAATGTTTATTTTTCATTTTTTAATAACAATTATCATTTACAATTATTTTTTTGTTGCCACCAACAAATGTTTATCTCTTGTTGCAGTGTGTAAATATGAAATGTTTATGACTTTAGAATATCCATCATTAGATTTAACTTCATTGTGACATCACCCAAACACTAACCCTAAACCTCACCCTAACCCTCATCTCAAGCGTAACCCTAACTCTAACCGTCATCTAACTCTAACACTCGCTGTAATGCTACTTTCACCCTAACTCCACCTCTAATGCTCACCTTAACACCAACCCTCACCCTAACACTAGCCCTCACCCCATCCGTAACCATTGTTCTAATGCTAACCCCAACCCTAACCCTCACTCTAACATACACAACCCTCACTCTGACACTAACCCTCACCTTAACACTAACCCTCATCCTAACACTAACCCTCACTCTAATCCTCACCCTAACACTAACCCTCACCTTAACACTAACCCTCATCCTAACACTAACCCTCACTCTAATCCTCACCATAACACTAACCCTCACTCCAACACTAACCCTCACCATCACACTAACCCTCACCATCACACTAACCCTCACCTTAACACTAACCCTCACCTTAACACTAACCCTCACTCCAACACTAACCCTCACTCCAACACTAACCCTCACCTTAACACTAACCCTCACCCTAACACTAACCCTCACCTTAACACTAACCCTCACTCCAACACTAACCCTCACCATCACACTAACCCTCACCTTAACACTAACCCTCACCTTAACACTAACCCTCACCTTAACACTAACCCTCACTCCAACACTAACCCTCACTCCAACACTAACCCTCACCTTAACACTAACCCTCACCTTAACACTAACCCTCACCCTAACACTAACCCTCACCTTAACACTAACCCTCACCATAACACTAACCCTCACCCTAACACTAACCCTCACCCTAACACTTGTAGCAGAGTCTAGGTTTTCACTGCGGTTTTACTATCTAGAATGTTACCACATGTATCCACATCATTCTTGACCACACACAGCAAATAACAGCAGGCAGCAGGTGGCATATTTATTACATCATACTCATACAACTATTAAAGTGAGTGCAATGAGATTACAAACAACACAAGAAATACATCTTATCTAAATAGATACGCGAAGTTTATAAGCCTAAGCTATTGAATGTTGCTCCAGACTACCCCAACCTAGTTCTAGCCGCACACTCCCCTCCCCTTATCTGCACCCTCAAAACACTCTCAAAAACTCGTCTTCACTATTGTAATCTGTGTATTCACTCACCTCACCTTAACACTAACCCTGACCTTAACACTAACCCTCACTCCAACACTAACCCTGACCTTAACACTAACCCTCACTCCAACACTAACCCTCACCTTAACACTAACCCTCACCTTAACACTAACCCTGACCTTAACACTAACCCTCACTCCAACACTAACCCTGACCTTAACACTAACCCTGACCTTAACACTAACCCTCACCTTAACACTAACCCTGACCTTAACACTAACCCTGACCTTAACACTAACCCTCACTCCAACACTAACCCTCACCTTAACACTAACCCTCACTCCAACACTAACCCTCACCTTAACACTAACCCTCACCTTAACACTAACCCTCACTCCAACACTAACCCTCACCTTAACACTAACCCTCACTCCAACACTAACCCTCACCTTAACACTAACCCTCACTCCAAACACTAACCCTCACACTAACACTAACCCTCACCCTAACACTAACCCTGACCTTAACACTAACCCTGACCTTAACACTAACCCTCACTCCAAACACTAACCCTCACTCCAACACTAACCCTCACCTTAACACTAACCCTGACCTTAACACTAACCCTCACTCCAAACACTAACCCTCACTCCAACACTAACCCTCACCTTAACACTAACCCTGACCTTAACACTAACCCTCACTCCAAACACTAACCCTCACCTTAACACTAACCCTCACCTTAACACTAACCCTCACCTTAACACTAACCCTCACCTTAACACTAACCCTCACCTTAACACTAACCCTCACTCCAACACTAACCCTCACCTTAACACTAACCCTCACCTTAACACTAACCCTCACTCCAAACACTAACCCTCACCTTAACACTAACCCTCACTCCAAACACTAACCCTCACTCCAAACACTAACCCTCACTCCAACACTAACCCTCACTCCAACACTAACCCTCACCTTAACACTAACCCTCACCTTAACACTAACCCTCACCTTAACACTAACCCTCACTCCAAACACTAACCCTCACTCCAACACTAACCCTCACCCTAACACTAGCCCTCACCCTATCCCTAACCATCGTTCTAATGCTAACCCCAACCCTAACCCTCACTCTAACATATCCCCTCAGGCGGGTGATCTTGACATTATACATTAAATCTATTCAACGTATACTCACAATCTGATCACATAATCAATCGATCTGCGTACACACACACTCTGGAACATACATCATTCACAAGGTGTCCTGCACGAACAACATACATTCAGATCTCTCCTAGACACAGGGCGCCCAATACACACCTTATAGAGCGACTGGCCAAGACTCAAAGGTGTATGCTGTGTAGCAGATCCCACTGTTTGCCCTAGGGTTATTCTAACTTAGAACATTATCACACTCATCCACATCATTCCTGACCACACACAGCAAATGACATAGTACACAGCAGGTGGGATATTTATTATATAATACTCATACCAGAAAAATGAGTAGAGAAATTACAAACACAATACAATTCATATCATCTTAACTAAATATTCTTATATATATATATATATATATATATGTGTGTGTGTGTTAATATAAATATTAAACTAAAGCGGAAATTTAAGCATTAGTTATTGATGGAATTCCCAACTATCAAAAACCCAGTTCTATTGCCGTACACACATCACACACCCATCTATATTTCACCTAGTCGATCTACACACTCGCTTAACTCGTCAGGACATACCTCATTCACAAGGTGTCCTGTGTACAACACACATTCAGATTATCTATTAATACAAAACTCCCATACACACCAATTTGAGCGGCTGGCCCCGACTAAAAATGGCGTATGCTGTTTGAGCGATCCTGTACTATCTCCAACATTCGTACAACAGTCTATCAATCGCTCCTCTATCTAAGTCGGTGAGCTAAACCAGACTCCTATCTACATTCACTCATCTCCTCTCCGTGCCAGCCACCTTGAGCTAATCTTTGTCTCTCGTTATAATACACTCAAGCAGTATCAGAGCTGACCAATGGATCTCAGTGGGATGGCTCTATTCAGTCGTTATTGGAACGAATTACTCTGAACACCTGTCACTCATCTATCGCAGCAAGCTCCGCTGCCCTCCCGTCTGTCACTCACCCCCAACTACCCAAATTGGAACACCAGTGGTCAGTTCCTACCTGTACATTCTTTCCCCAACTCCGATTCCCTTTGTTGAGACGGTGAGTGACTTTGGCATAGTGACCACACAGAGAGTGACCTTGGCACGTATTCAGGTACCTTTGTTATCAGCAACCACATCACCCCTGCCCTAAACTCTCATGCTCAAGCTGGAACTGTTACAGCTGGTTCAGCAACCCTGCATTCCATTCTATCTCACTAACACACGTAAAATAGCCTATCAATCGCTCTTCTATAAAGTCGGCGAGCGAAACAGACTCCTAGCTAAATTCTGTCTCTCTCTCTCTCTCTCTCCATGGCCATTCTCTTGAGTGAAACTTTGTCTAGTATTATATAGTCTCAAGCAGTATCAGATCTGTCAAATTGACCTCTAGGGGATGTCTGCTCGAGCCATCACCTAGTTTGGATCTACCTCCATTTAGTTGTTATTGGAATGAATCACTCTGAATTCCTGTCACTCAAAATGTCGCAGCAAGATCTGCTGGCTTCTGTCTGTTACTAATCCCACACTACCCAAATCGGAATGCCAGAGGGGTCAGCACCTAGCCCCTACCTGCACTAGACACATTCTTTCCACTAACCTCCTGTTTTCCTTTGTTGACTTAGTATCGAGACGGTGAGTGACCTTGGCATAGTGTCGAGAACAAGAGAGACCTTGGCACACATTCAGGTACCTTTGTTCTCAGAGTCGCCGACCATATCACCCATGCCTTAAACGCTCATGCTCCGGCTGGAACTGTTACACACTAACCCTAACCTCACCCTAACACTAGCCCTCACCGAAACCCTAACCATCATTCTAACACTAACCCCAACCTTAACCCTCACTCTAACATACACAACCCTTACCATTACACTAATCCGAACACTAGCTCTCACTCTAACACTAACTCTCACCCTAATACTAATACTAACCCTAACACTAACCCTTGCCCTAACCCTCACCTTAAATCTAAAACCCTCACCCTAACCCTCTCCTTAACACTAACCCTAACTTTAGCCCTATCCCTAATCTTCACCCTAACACTAACCCTCACACTAACCCTACATCTAACCTTCACCTTGACCCTAATCCTAGCACTAACCCTTACCACCTTGCTCTAACCCTAACTTTATTTCATTATTGTGTATGAGGATACAAATGTTCATGTACAGCTGTGCTGTTTATCATCCAGACTTTATTATCTATCCACAATGTTTGGGTTTTTTTTTCTCCCACATTTTTGGGATCAAGTAAAATATAAAATTCCAATTTGATATGTGTTCAAACTGAGCATGTCCTCTGGTTCAGTTGTCACGTGGCTTTAGGTGAACATTCACCAAATGTATACATTTGTCTAAACGTTAGGTGAACATTCACCAAATGCACACACTTGTCTAAATGTTAGGTGAACATTCACCAAATGTATACATTTGTCTAAACGTTAGGTGAACATTCACCAAATGTATACATTTGTCTAAACGTTAGGTGAACATTCACCAAATGTACACGTTTGTCTAAACTTTAGGTGAACATTCACCAACTTACTTAGTCACTCCTCTTCTACCGTGAGGTGTAGAGGTTTGCCAGAGAGAACGCCACACTGCTCTATCCGTTGTATTTTTCCTGGCCACTTTCCAATCCAGCCCTCGATCACTTAGGGATTGTTGTATGTTGTCTTCCCAACGTACTTTGGGATGTCCTGGGGGGGTCTGCGTCCTTGACTTTTTATCTCCCATGACCGCCTTGGTATCCGATCTTCTTCCGTTCTACAGACATGGCTAAACCACTGTAGTTGAGACTGCTCCACTCGTGTTGCATGGAAAAGTCTACCAGCTGCTGCCCTTCGTGCAGTTAACTCCTCTTTGATTCCTCCCCTGCTGTCTATTACCACTCCTAGATATTTACAGTTGCTGACCTGCTCCAGTGCTCGTGTTCCCAGGGTTATCTGATGTCTCTTCTCATCTTTGGCGATCACCATGGTTTTTGTTTTGGAGTTGCTGATGTGCATTCCTCTTTTCTTCAACTCTTCTTCCCAGACCTGCAAGTTGATCTGGAGATATGCCTCGGATTTCGTGATCAGGGCCACGTCATCTGCAAATGCTAGTTCTGATATGTAACTTGGTCTCATCTTCCAGTACCCTACTTCATACTTTTTTGTCCATTCCATACAGTCTTTGATGACTTTATCCATGAAGAGTATGAAAAAGTTTGGTGATAAAATGTCACCCTGTCTTACTCTGCTAGTGGTCTTGAACTCTCCTGACTTTTGATTTGACGTCCGCATATAATTTCGCCATGTTTTATAGAAACTCTGTATGGCAGAGATCAGGGGTCCTGGGATGTTCTTCCTTGTCAGTCACTCCCAGAGTTTGTCCCAAGGGACTTTATCAAATGCTTTCTCCAAATTCAAAAAGCATAGATGCATCTCCTTATCATATTCTAGAGCTTTTTCACTTAGCTGACTTGAGTGTAAAGATAAGGTCTTGAGTACTTCTTTGCCCGAAACCCACATTGAGTTTCATCCATATTTGGCTCTGCTAGTCCTCTTAATCGCCGTTCTAGAATCCTAGAGTAGACTTTCCCGGGGACATTGAGAAGGGAAATACCTATGTAATTTTCACATTGTCGATTGTCACCCTTTTTAAATATTGGTATTATTATGGCAACCTCCCAATCTCTTGGTATCTTCTTGTGGCACCAAGCTGCCTTGAGAATCTTTATGATTAGTATCTCTCCTACCTTTCCCATGTATTTAACCATTTCTGGTGTTATACCATCATGTCCTACTGCTTTACCAATCTTAATTTTCTCCAATGCTACCTTTCCATTGTGATATTATCGTTTCCCTCCATGGCTCCCTCTTCTTGAATTGGGACTTACTTCCAGAGCTTGGTTTTCCTCCACTCCAAGGAGATCTGAGAAATATTCTTTCCATCTGTTCATTACCTCTTCTGGGGCAGTCAACAGCGCACCTTGTTTATCTTTAACAAATTTCAGGGGGCATTCCTTTTCCTTCCTCATGTTCTTTAAGGTCCTGTAGAACAGTTTCTGGTTTTCTCCAGCATTATTTTCCAGTTCTCTCCAACCAAATTCCTTCCAGGATTTCTGTTTGGCCTTGAGCACAGTCTTCTTTGCTTCTGTTCTAAAATTTACATACTCTTTATATTTCTTTGTTTGTTCTTCTGTATTCCTAGCCCCTAGGTATTGCTTCCATGCCTTTTTCTTTTCTTGTATTATTCTTTTCACTTCTTCTGTCCACCATGATGTACTCTTTCTCTTCCACCCTTCTCTGGTTTGACCATGTGCCTCTACTGTAGTCTCTTTGAGGATGTCTTTTAATTTTAGCCAGAGCATTTCCAAATCTTCTTCAGATTCCTCAATCCTTCCTATTGCTGTTGTTATAAGCCCTTGGTATCTTCTCTTAACATCTGGTTCTCGTAGTTTGTAAGCCTTAATTTTATTTTCTCCTCGTGTATTATGTTTCATGCTTGCTGATGGGTGTTGCCTGGCTGGATAGTGTTTTTCAATTTCTCTTTTTATTTTAACTAGGTAGTGGTCGAGTCCTATCTCTGGTCCTCTGAACACTCTAGCATCCTTTACATGCTTGAAATCAGTTTTCCTCACTATTGCATAGTCAATTATGGATCTTTCATTTCTTGCCGGCTCACATCTTGTGTAGGCATGGATACGCTTGTGTGGAAACCTTGTATTTGTAATGACAAGGTTTTGTTCTCTGCAGAATCTCAGCAGTCATTTTCCATTGTCATTTAAGACATCTTTTCTATACCTACCAACCACTCTATCCCATCTAGAATAGTCGTTTCCAACTCTTGCGTTGAAGTCTCCAATGAGAAGTATTTCATTTTGGCAATCGTCAATGGTCCTTTGAAGGAGCTCATAAAATTAATATTTTACGTCATTGCTCTCATCTTTGTTTGGTGCATACACAGTGACAATATCTATTTGACTATCCTCCCCTTGTAGACTTAAAACCATCAATCATTTTCAAATGAACTTCCATCCTTTAATGTTTGCTTTGTTATTACTATCCACTATACAGCCCACCCCTGCCCTGGCTCTTTCAGTCATGGGATCTCTGCTGGAGTATAACATGTTGCCGTCATGGTCCAGAACTCCCTGTCCCTTTTTCTTTGTTTCTGTAAGTGCCAGGACTGTCAATTTTGCTCTCTTCATCTCCTCTATTAGTTCATTTTCTTTTCCGTTTATAATTCTTACATTCCATGTTCCATAAGTCGTGAACATTCACCAAGCGCACACATTTGTCTAAACTTTAGGTGAACATTTACCAAGCGCACACATTTGTATAAACTTTAGGTGAACATTCATCAAGCGCACACATTTGTATAAACTTTAGGTGAACATTCATCAAGCGCACACATTTTTCTAAAACTTTAGGTGAACATTCATCAAGCGCACACATTTGTCTAAACTTTAGGTGAACATTCACAAAGCGCACACATTTGTATAAACTTTAGGTGAACATTCATCAAGCGCACACATTTGTCTAAACTTTAGGTGAACATTCATCAAGCGCACACATTTGTCTAAACTTTAGGTGAACATTCATCAAGCGCACACATTTATCTAAACTTTAGGTGAACATTCATCAAGCGCACACATTTGTCTAAACTTTAGGTGAACATTCACCACACACACACACTTGTCTAAACAGAAATCAAATAGAATAATGTAACATCCTGCTTACTGTTAATTGTTTCATGAGTCACATTACAGAGCTAACTGTCTGAGCACTTTATGTAATCAGTCACATTATAGAGCTAACTGTCAGAGCACTTTATGCCATCAGTCATATTACAGAGCTAGCTGTCAGAGCACTTTATGTCAACAGTCACATTACAGAGCTAACTGTCAGAGCACTTTATGTCAACAGTCACATTACAGAGCTAGCTGTCAGGGCACTTTGTTGCACCAGTCACATTCCAATCTTTGTGGGGTACTTTTTGCCAGTTTGTGGTGGTCAAGACAAAGTAATAAATTTGAGTTTCTTACCTGGTTAAACATCTGACCTACAGTGTGCTATGTTGAAGGTAGTAACTGATAAATTTGCCTTATAAGACTTGGAAAAAATAATGTGAGGCCAAAACTTGAATCTGAACTAAAGAGGGAGATTATCTGTATTGAGCTGGAGGGATTGAATACATAGGCGAAGTATGGGGCGGAGACAGTAAGCTGGAGGTATTGAGGACATGGGCGAAGTATAGGGCGGAGACAGTAAGCTGGAGGGATTGAGGACATGGGTGAAGTATGGGGTGCAGACGGTAAGCTGGAGGGATTGAGCACATGGGCGAAGTATGGGGTGGAGACAGTAAGCTGGGGAGATTGAGGACATGGGCGAAGTATGGGGTGGAGACAGTAAGCTGGAGGGATTGAGCACATGGGCGAAGTATGGGGCGGAGACAGTAAGCTGGAGGGATTGAGGACATGGGCAAAGTATGGGGCGGAGACAGTAAGCTTGAGGAATTGAGGACATGGGCGAAGTATGGGGCGGAGACAGTAAGATGGAGGGATTGAGGACATGGTGCGGAGACAGTAAGCTGGAGGGATTGAGGACATGGGCGAAGAATGGGGCGGAGGCAGTAAGCTGGAGGGATTGAGGACATGGTGCGGAGACAGTAAGCTGGGGGGATTGAGGACATGGGCGAAGTATGGGGCGGAGACAGTAAGCTGGAGGGATTGAGGACATGGGCGAAGTATGGGGTGGAGACAGTAAGCTGGAGGGATTGAGCACATGGGCGAAGTATGGGGTGGAGACAGTAAGCTGGGGAGATTGAGGACATGGGCGAAGTATGGGGTGGAGACAGTAAGCTGGAGGGATTGAGCACATGGGCGAAGTATGGGGCGGAGACAGTAAGCTGGAGGGATTGAGGACATGGGCGAAGTATGGGGCGGAGACAGTAAGCTGGAGGGATTGAGGACATGGGCGACGTATGGGGTGGAGACAGTAAGCTGGAGGGATTGAGAACATGGTCAAAGTATGAGGCGGAGACAGTAAGCTGGAGGGATTTAGGACATGGGCGGCGTATGGGGTGGAGACAGTAAGCTGGGGGGATTGAGGACATGGGCGGCGTATGGGGTGGAGACAGTAAGCTGGAGGGATTGAGGACATGGGCGGCGTATGGGGTGGAGACAGTAAGCTGGAGGGATTGAGGACATGGGCGGCGTATGGGGTGGAGACAGTAAGCTGGAGGGATTGAGGACATGGGCGGCGTATGGGGTGGAGACAGTAAGCTGGAGGGATTGAGGACATGGGCAAAGAATGGTGTAATGTGCTGTCCCCTGGTTGCCACTTGATATTGAATGTCTTGCAGTGATAGTATACAAATACTTTCATATATACACAGTCAGTGTTGAGGAATTGAATAACTTTTGTGACTTTGCAGGAAACAATGATGCTAAATTGTTGCAGCATGGGAATACACTATTTCTGTCCTTGGGTCCATCAATTGACAAAGATTTAAACATGTTTGTTGGACTTTGTTCTTATTTTCTTTCTCCCAAAAAATGCCATGTTATGTTGCAAACAATTGTTTGAAGATCCATGTCTGAAATTGTGGCTATCATTTACAAGAGATCAACTGTCTACATTCCAAGTGGCTGCTACTAAGAAAGACACCTGAATGGAAAGAATTACAGTACAGCCTGAACTAGAAACTCATCACGCGCACAGAAACAGAAGAAACTTGTGCATTCAATCAGTGGACCTTCATAAAATCTATAATTGTAAGGCAGTGAGATACATGGAATAAAGAAAACATTTCTGTATGTGACAGATGGGTCCATATTTTTTCTAAAATGGGCGAAAAACGTCTAGACTTTCAAGACTTTTTAAATATTGTGAAGTTTATTCTTTGTCTTCCAAGATGTACAGTACATGTTGAGCAAACATTTTCTAATATGAACAGTATGTGGTCAAAGGAAAATCTAGATGAAGTGTTGAAGCCATGATGGATGTGTTAGTTGTAAAGCAAAATTGTGCCATGGTGTGTGGGAAGTTTTATGATCAGGTTGTGAAAGACCACAATTTGTTACGCAAGATGATTTCATCTGAGAAATATTCATGGTACAATTGTGGAGAAATACAGCCCCGTCTACGTCTGCCTAAATTTGTGTATGGGAGTAGGTCACTGAAGAATAATTGTAAGCTTTATGTAAAAACACTTTTTTATTGTCTGACTTTTTCATAAAAACAGAATGTTACATATAACATATGTCCCTGTTCCGTTTTGTCCCATTTTTGTCATCCAAATGTCCTGTTTTTGTCTCAAGAAAATATGGTCAGCCTAGACATGAGCGAAGGTGTAGACAAGACCCAGTAAGCTGGAGGGATTGAGGACATGGGTGAAGTATGTGGTGGAGACAGTAAGCTGGAGGAATTGAGGACATGGTGCGGAGACAGTAAGCTGGGGGGATTGAGGACATGGGCGGCGTATGGGGCGGAGACAGTAAGCTGGGGGGATTGAGGACATGGGCAAAGTATGGGGCGGAGACAGTAAGCTGGAGGGATTGAGGACATGGGCGAAGTATGGGGCGGAGACAGTAAGCTGGAGGGATTGAGGACATGGGCGAAGTATGGGGCGGAGACAGTAAGCTGGAGGGATTGAGGACATGGGTGAAGTATGGGGTGGAGACAGTAAGCTGGAGGGATTGAGGACATGGGCGAAGTATGGGGCAGAGACAGTAAGCTGGAGGGATTGAGGACATGGGCGAAGTATGGGGCGGAGACAGTAAGCTGGAGGGATTGAGGACATGGGCGAAGTATGGTATGGAGACAACCTTTTTTGTGGCTTATAGTTTGTACATGGTGTGGTAATGGCCCCCATGCATAACTCCCATTTCTTGAGATGTAGATACTTTTCTTGTAGTTTGTAGTCTCTGCACGAGCTCAGCTGTTTGACCTTGCAAGGGTCAAGGCCAAAATGAAGATCAGGAAGAATACCATCAAGGAATTTGCTTTTTGCTGACGATGCTGCAATTGTCACCCACAGTCAATGATATAAACAACACAAGGAAGATCATGGAAAGATGGCAACAGAAACCATAAGTGATGAAAAGGAAGATAAAGATTGCAACACTACTCTCTGTATGGGGGAAAAAAGAGGCATCAAAAAAGATTGTATAAAATATAGAAGAATATCATTACTTACTTAGCCATACTGGAAAGATATTCTGTAAAATATAGAAGAATATCATTACTTACTTAGCCATACTGGAAAGATATTCTGTAAAATATAGAAGAATATCATTACTTACTTAGCCATACTGGAAAGATAATCTGTAAAATATAGAGGAATATCATTTCTTACTTAGCCATACTGGAAAGATATTCTGTAAAATATAGAGGTATATCATTTCTTACTTAGCCATACTGGAAAGATATTCTGTAAAATATTAGAAAAAAGACTGTGCCCAACCATTGAATCGCAGCTTAGCAAAGCACAGATGGACAAGAGAAGGTATTCGATGAAGTGGATAGATACCAACTGTGGACAACATTGGAACGTTATGGAGTAAATATAGATATTTTTCAAAGAAACATGGATACAGCTGGATTAAGATCAATCTGTATTACAGAGGAAATTGTTTTTAAAAAATTGGAGGGGTTGAAAGGGGATAAATGTCTTGGTCAAGATGGTATTCATCGAAAATTACTGTTTGAGATTAAAGACCAACTAGCAAAATCATTGGCTATATTATGTTTTCAATCACTTACAAAAGGGATTGTTCCACAGGATTGGAAATATGCAGGAGTGATCCCGTTATTCAAAAAGGGCAAAAAATCAGACCCGCGAATTATAGACCGGTGAATTTAACGAGCATAGTCTGTAAATTGTAAGAGTCAATAATCAAAGAAAACATTGTAATGTTGTTGTTTGCGTTCGCCTTATTTCTCTAACCCCGAAGGCGGTGTGCGTTGCACTGCGTTATTTTGCGCCTGTTGGCCCAGTGCATCCGACTTCAGCATGCATTTTATGTAAGGGTCTGCTTCCTCCTGCATTTTCTAAGGGTTTGCTTCCCCGGAAACATTGTAATGCATTTAGATCAATTTAATCTAATTAGAAATAGTCAGCATGGGTTTACTAGAGGGAGATCATGCTTAAAAAAAATCTATTAGAATTCATGGAGGAGGTTACCATAATGATAGATAAGGGGAGCCAGTGGACGTTATTTATCTAGATTTTGCTAAGGCCTTTGATAGAGTACCTCATAAAAGTTTATTTTGAAAGTTAAAATCACATGGAATAGTTGGGGAAGTTGCCAAATGGATTGAAAATTGGATTAACGGGAATAAAGGCAGAGGGTGGGCATAAATAAGGAGTACTCTGAGTGGTGTGAAGTAAAAAGTGGAGTGACACAGGGCTCGGTTTTGGAAACAATTTTGTTCTTGATATATATAAATGATGTGGACATTGATATGGGATCCATTATTGCAAAATTTGTTGGATATATTGAGGTCGGATTTAGATAAAATGTGAGAATGGTCTGTACGCTGGCAGATGGAGTTTAATGTAGATAAATGTACAGTCATCCATATGGGTAAATCCAATATGGAACATAATTACAGAATGCGAGATAACAATATTAGAAAAATAGATAAGGAAAGGTACCTAGGGGTTATAATAGATAATACAGGTAAGGTGAGTGAGCAAGTCCAGGTAGCAGTGAAAAAGGCAAATGCAATGTTAGGTATGATAAAAATAAATATTAAACATAGGAGCAAGGAAGTGATAGTCAAACTGTATAAAGCATTAGTTAGACCTAGATTGGAGTACTGTGTACAGGTGTGGAGTCCTTATCATAGAGGGGATATAAACATTCTGGAGAGAATACAAAAAAAGAGCAACAAAGCTGATAGTGGGATTCCAGAATTACAGTTATAAGGAAAGACTCAGAAAAACCGGCCTTCAGTGTCTAGAAGATAGAAGAATTCGAGGTGACTTAAAACAGGTTTATAAGATTATCAGAGAACTGGATAAATTAGACTATAACAAGTTTTTTTTAAAATACAGTCACCCACAATAACACGAGGGCATAGCTACAAGCTGACTAAAGAGAGGTCCAGATTAAATATTAGGAAATATTTTTTTAGTCAGAGAGTGGTGAATGCTTGGAATGCATTGCCAGGGGAGGTAGTATAGGCAGGGACAGTTAATGCATTTAAGAATAAATTGGATGCGCATAGCTTTTAGAGCAAGGTGATGTAAATGAAACTGGTTGTATACAGACTCTGCAGGGTCTTCTAAACCAGTATATAGACGTTAAGTTAAGTTAAATAAACATTTGACCAACCTATGTCAAAGTCTTGATGTCAATAGCCAATGGAGTAGCAGTAGCCTGTAGCAGAGTCCAGGTTTCCACTATCTATAATGTTCCCACACTCATCCACATCATTCACAACCACACACAGCAAATAACATAGCACACAGCAGGTGGCAGATTTATTATATCATACTTATACAACAACCGCGGAGCCATGTAGAGCAGTGGTTAGCGCGCTGGCTTCGCATCTGAGTGATTCATTCGCCATTTGAGGCGGTAATGTTTTTTTCAGACCGCAATGGCTCCCGGGTCAACCCAGCCTTAAATGGGTACCGGTTCAGTCCGGGAAGTAAAAGCGGCATGGGAGAGGAGATGCTACCGCCCTCATATAGCCGAGCCTTTGAAATGTGAGATTGCTAACACCTCACACCCCTACGGCAGTAATGCTATGGGTTACTTTACTTTACATACAACAACTAGTAAAGTGAGTGCAATGAGATTACAAACAACACAAGAAATACATCTTAACTAAATAGATACTCGGAGTTTATAAGCATAAAGCTATTGATGTTGCTCCAGACTAATCCAACCCAGTTCTAGCCGCACACTCCCCTCCCCTTATCTGCACCCTCAACACGCTCTCAAAAACTCGTCCTCTCGTTTGTATCCCCTCAGGCGGGTAATCTTGACATTATACATTCAATCTATTCAATGTACATTCACATGTGATCTCACACTCAATCGATCTGCGTATACACACGCTCTGGAACATACCTCGTTCACAGGGTGTCCTGCACGTACAACACACATTCATCTATCTACTAGACACAGGGCGCCCAACACACACCTTATAGAGCAACTGGTCGAGACTCAGGCGTCTGCTGGTTGAGCCATCCCTGTTATCCATGCTATCTCACATGCATTCAACAACTGAGTTAAACTTTGTCTAGTATTATATAGTCTCTGGGAGATGGCCTCTGTCTGTCACTCATCCCACACTACCCAATCTCTGTGACCAGCTATATGTGTGTCGCACACCAAATCTCTGTGACCGGCTGGCTATATGTGTGTCGCACACCAAATCTCTGACCAGCTATATGTGTGTCACACATCAAATCTCTGTGACCGGCTATATATGTGTTACACGCCAAATCTCTGTGATCGGCTATATGTGTGTCGCACACCAAATGTCTGTGACCGGCTGGCTATATGTGTGTCGCACACTAAATCTCTGTGACAGGCTATATGTGTGTCGCACACCAAATCTCTGTGACCGGCTATATGTGTGTCACACACCAAATCTCTGAACGGTTTTATGTGTGTCGCACACCAAATCTCTGACCGGCTATACGTGTGTCACACAACAAATCTCTGTGATTGGCTATATGTGTGTCAAACACCAAATCTATGTGACCGGCTATATGTGTGTCGCACACCAAATCTCTGTGACCGGCTATATGTGTTACACGCCAAATCTCTGTGACCGGCTATATGTGTACCCGAGGTATGTGCGTCGAACACCAAATCTCTGTGACCGGTTTTATGTGTATCACACGCCAAATCTCTGACTGGCTATATGTGTGTCGCACACAAAATATCTGACCGGCTATATGTGTTACACACCAAATCTCTGTGATCGGCTATATGTGTCGCACACCAAATCTCTGTGACCGGCTGGCTATATGTGTGTCGCACAAAAAATCTCTGACCGGCTATATGTGTTGCACACCAAATCTCTGTGATCGGCTATATGTGTGTCGCACACCAAATCTCTGTGACTGGCTATATGTGTGTCGCACGAGCTATATGTGTACCCGAGGTATGTGTGTCACACACCAAATCTCTGTGACTGATTATATGTGTGTTGCACACCAAATCTTTGTAGGTATGTGTGTCGCACACCAGATCTCTGTGACCGGCTATATGTGTACCCGAGGTATGTGTGTCGCACACCAAATCTCTGTGACCGGCTATATGTGTGTCACACACCAAATCTCTGTGACCGGCTATATATGTGTTACACACCAAATCTCTGTGAACGGCTATATGTGTTCCCGAGGTATGTGTGTCACACACCAAATCTCTGTGACCGGCTATATGTGTGTCGCACACCAAATCTCTGTGCCTAGATATATGTGTACCCGAGGTATGTGTGTCACACACCAAATCTCTGTGACCGGTTATATGTGTGTTGCACACCAAATCTCTGTAGGTATGTGTGTCGCACACCAGATCTCTGTGACCGGCTATATGTGTACCCGAGGTATGTGTGTCGCACACCAAATCTCTGTGACCGGCTATAAGTGTGTAACACACCAAATCTCTGTGACCGGCTATATATGTGTTACACAATAAATCTCTGTGAACGGCTATATGTGTACCCGAGGTATGTGTGTCACACACCAAATCTCTGTGACCGGCTATATGTGTGTCGCACACCAAATCTCTGTGCCTAGATATATGTGTACCCGAGGTATGTGTATCGAACACCAAATCTCTGTGACCGGTTTTATGTGTGTCACACACCAAATCTTTGTGACCGGCTATATGTGTACCCAAGGTATGTGTGTCGCACACCAAATCTCTGTGACCGGCTATATGTGTACCCGAGGTATGTGTGTCCCACAGTAATTTCCTGTGACTGGCTATATGTGTGTCGCACACCAAATCTCTGTGACTGGCTATATGTGTGTCGCACACCAAATCTCTGTGACTGGCTATATGTGTGTCGCACACCAAATCTCTGTGACTGGCTATATGTGTGTCTCACACCAAATCTCTGTGACCGGCTATATGTGTGTCGCACACCAAATCTCTGACCGGCTATATGTGTGTCACACACCAAATCTCTGTGACCGGCTATATATGTGTTACACACCAAATGTCTGTGACCAGCTATATGTGTACCCAAGGTATGTGTGTCACACACCAAATCTCTGTGACCGGCTATATGTGTGTTGCACACCAAATCTCTGTGACCGGCTATATGTGTGTTGCACACCAAATCTCTGTGACCAGCTATATGTGTACCCGAGGTATGTGTGTCGCACACCAAATCTCTGTGACCGGCTATATGTGTGTCACACACCAAATCTCTGTGACCGGCTATATATGTGTTACACACCAAATCTCTGTGACCAGCTATATGTGTACCCGAGGTATGTGTGTCACACACCAAATCTCTGTGACCGGCTATAAGTGTGTTGCACACCAAATCTCTGTGACCGGCTATATGTGTGTCGCACACCAATTCTCTGACCGGCTATATGTGTGTCACACACCAAATCTCTGTGACCGGCTATATGTGTGTTGCACACCAAATCTCTGTGACCAGCTATATGTGTACCCGAGGTATGTGTGTCGCACACCAAATCTCTGTGACCGGCTATATGTGTGTCACACACCAAATCTCTGTGACCGGCTATATATGTGTTACACACCAAATCTCTGTGACCAGCTATATGTGTACCCGAGGTATGTGTGTCACACACCAAATCTCTGTGACCGGCTATAAGTGTGTTGCACACCAAATCTCTGTGATCGGCTATATGTGTGTTGCACACCAGATCTCTGTGACCGGCTATATGTTTACCCGAGGTATGTGTGTCGCACACCAAATCTCTGTAACCGGCTATATGTGTGTCACACACCAAATCTCTGTGACCGGCTAACAATCGGTGAAACGGTTGTTGTGGAAAAAGCTGTTGGAAGGCTTATTGCATGATCCGTCTGGCAATCAGTTCCCAATGTGTTTTGATTTCAACTACCTTTTGGTGACTGCCACCCCAAGACCCACAATGGCCCAAGACCGACAATTTCTTAAAACCTGCAATGACCCAAAACCGACAATGGCACAAGACGCACAATGGTCCAAGGCATTAGCACTGTGTAGATGTGGTTTGTATCCACAACTTTGCTCGCGAACAACAGATCCGAGCCCAAAACGCGCACTGCCCAAAGCTAGAAACCACTGAGGCCTCTGGTGGCTGGCTATACATACCGACGGATCAAGAGGTACGGAAATCTAAAGCGCCATGTACGCCTCCAACGTCTTCGCCGAAGACCAGATTAGGGCCAACCCCACGCTGCTGAACAGGCCGATGGTACTGTGCACTCTGGAGCAGGCAGGCTATGTCCATGGTAGCGTCGACTATATACCCACGCTTCATACAGTTGTAGAGGGATATTGTGGGTGTAGCTACGCCATGTAGAAGGGTTCCGTTGCGTCTAGACTTTGTGCCGCCCGAACAACGGATACTGTCTGTGGCGGGGCGGCTACGCAGGACCAGACTGCCGCCAAGTAGTTGCTATACTACCTTCCACACCAAGAACGCTGCGAGCGGCATGTCAACTTGTGTGCTTGTTCTACCAGCTGCCCTACGTTGTGTAGATCAAGATGTGTTTCGCGCTGACCAGCAGCGAACTCCTCCAACACTTGGTCCTGAGGTTCCAACCGCTCTTCGAGCATGCCGTCTACATCTCGTAGCTGGCGCGACGGCAGGCTATATTGAACTTCCTGTGGCAATACGGAATGTTTCTCCACGCCAGCTTCTAATCTCTCCCTGCCAGCTTCTAGTCTCTCTCTGCCAGCTTCTAGTCTCTCCCCGCCAGCTTCTAGTCTCTAATCTGCCAGCTTCTAGTCTCTCCCTGCCAGCTTCTAGTCTCTCCCTGCCAGCTTCTAGTCTCTCCCCGCCAGCTTCTAGTCTCTACTCTGCCAGCTTCTAGTCTCTCCCTGCCAGCTTCTAGTCTCTCCCTGCCAGCTTCTAGTCTCTCCACGCCAGCTTCTAGTCTCTCCGTGCGGACACAGAAATCCCGCACAATAGGATTCGACTCGCTCCTCTGCATCCAGTCAGCCTTGTTCAAATCCCACCACATCATGTTGTCTTGAGTTTCCGATACCATACTTCTTTGCCTCTGCGGTCGGCATCTTGCCCCGGAGAGCCCGAGTTTCCTGACTCTGGTCTAATGATGATTCTCGTCTGGGCGACGAATTGTATTCCAAAGCTGGCACGTCTCTCCAATGGGGAACCAGGAAAATGATGTTTTGCATATCACATACATGGCACCTACCAAGCACATACATATCACAAACATGGCACCTACCAATCACATACATGGCACCTACAAAGCACATACATATCACATACATGGCACCTACCTCGGAGTGACTTTTGATCGCATTCTTTCCTATAACTGCCATGTTGACCACATCGTACAAAGATGCAAGAGAGGGTTAGGAGCACTCAAGACCATGGCTGCTGCCGACTTGGAACAACGCCTCTTGTTCATCCTATTTCGTCAGGTCGTGTTGTCTGTTATCGATTACGGATTAGGCATCCTCACACTATCAAGAACACAGTGTGAAAGCTTGGAACACATCCAGAATGAAGGTATGCGGCAGATTCTGGGCTTCACTAGAGATACCCCGATTGTGATGATGGGGTACATGTTGGGATTGTTATCGGTGACATCCAGACATAAACTGGTACAAGTCAAAGCCTATATGCGTGTCACTACAGACACTCGACACCCTCTGCACAGTAGCATCTCAGACACCAAGGGATCAAGAATCAAGAGAGGGTCGTCATGGATGGCACAGAGAGGGACGTCATGTATGGCACAGGCTGAGACAACAATCGGACACGTCACTCCAGCTGAGATGATAGCCAAAGGGGAAGAATGGGTCCACACTGGTGATGGAATGATAGAGTAGCAGAGAGTCGTCATAACCTTAGGCAAGGAATGCAGAGAATGGAGCAACCGGAGAGCAGAGCACGAGGTAAATCAGCTGATAACTGAGAACACCCAGGAGAGTGACGCTGTCATATAAACCGACGGATCAGTCGTGCACAGTGGGACATCAGGTTGGGCTTTCTCGGCTAGAGTGAGAGAAGAGTTCGTTGCTGAGTGGAGTAGGGCATACATGTCAACAACCTCCAGTATGAGAATGGAGACAGAAGTAGTGACCTCACCACTGAAATGGATATCTGAGACTTCTATAACAAGGGCACTCATCGTGACAAACCCGCAAGCCGTACTTCAGAAGATACAGAAGAGATGGCATAGGTACAAGGGGATAGCAGCTGTTGAGGTCTCAAACCTCCAAGGGTTGACATGGATCTACTGTCCTGCTCATACTAGGGTTCAGGGCAATGAAAGAGCTGACATCTTGGCTTCACAAGCTCCCATCATGGGCACATTCATGATGGACAGAAGTAACATTTTGAAATCAATTAACGACTGCCTGTTAGATGAGGACACCGCAATAGATGAAGCAGCAATCCACAGACTGCAAAGTTTCGACATTAAACGAGGTTCGAGTGGAGTGGGGCGCATGATAGGACGGCGTAGGAGAGTGTACAACCAGCGAGCTACAGGGACCATCCGCATCCATGCCCTACGCCATTTGATGAGAGAGACTGAGCACCTATGGGTATGCCCGGAGTGCAGTGACGTCGATTCTTAGAAATACAAACAAATGTAACCTACCAAGCACATACATGGCACCTACCACGCACATACTTGGCACCTACCAATCACATACGTGGCACCTATCAATCAATCACATACATGGCACCTACCACGTCACATAGCGACCAAGATGACGGTACTCCGCCAAAAGAGGTTGGAAATAATGGTTTTGAGTTGTACTGTGTTAAAATGTGAGATTCGACCTTTAAATGAAGAGTGTGTAGAATGACTGGAAGTGTATTATTACAGTTGCTGCATATTTCGTAATTTAAAGATCAGTTTAAGTGACATCTGCGCACCGAAGGCCGGCTGCAATGGATCTCCAGTGTACTCTATCTCTTGCCGTAATGGTGCAATCAGAGCCTTCTACTGACTTCTCACAGAAAATGAAGGGTTGACCTGGGGACGACGCACGCTTACATGCGTCTTTGTACCTGTGGTGGGCCAGCTGATTTTACCCACACGTCAGCTGCCCAAAGAGAATGTCTTTGGGGATCGATCGTCTTCCATGCGACGAACATGTCCTAGCCATCGCTGTCGAAGGAGGGTGTACATACTTGGAAGACTGTCGAGGGAGTGTGTACATGCTTGGAAGACTGTCGAAGGAGTGTGTACATACTTGGAATACTGTCGAAGGAGGGTGTACATATTTGGAAGACTGTCGAAGGAGGGTGTACATACTTGGAAGACTGTCGAGGAAGTGTGTACATGCTTGGAAGACTGTCGAAGGAGTGTGTACATACTTGGAAGACTGTCGAAGCAGGGTGTACATACTTGGAAGACTGTCGAAGGAGTGTGTACATACTTGGAAGACTGTCGAAGGAGGGTGTACATACTTGGAAGACTGTCGAATGAGGGTGTACATACTTGGAAGACTGGCGAAGGAGGGTGTACATACTTGGAAGACCGGTCAGAGAGTGCACCTCTGGATTTGTCACGCTGTCTCTCCGTGTGAGACGCCAAGAATGGATGTCAGGCACCGTAGGTGAAAGATGTTGAGTCTATACTCTTGTTTGACATAGGTTGTCCACGTTTCGCTGCCATATAGAAGCGTACTGGCGACATAGGCATGGTTTTGGTCTTGGCTATAAGTTTGGGGTTTTCCCAGACAAAGTATTGTGAGACGAGAAAATATGGCAACAGTCTTACCAATGCGATTGTCTATTTCGGGTTCTAGGAAGAGTTTATAATTGATTAGACACCCCAAATAAGTGAACTGGCCCACAGCTGCCAGTTCAGTTATCGATAGTGATGGTTAGGGGTGGTGTCTACGCCTTGTCCCAGCACATTTGTTTTATTCATGCTTATTGTGAGGCCGAAATCTTTGCCAGCCTGGGGAACGCGATCTATTCAACTCTGGAGTTCATGCACACTGTGAGTGACAATTGTAGCGTCATCAGCAAATAACAAGTCCCTGGCAGTAACTTCCTTATCTCGGTTTTAGCTTTGAGTCTCGCAACACACGGACATCCGATCTAGTGGGAAAACAAATCCCTTCTATTGCATTACCAAAATGCCTGCTTTAGTATCACATCAAAAGACGATTCCGAATTTAAATAACCAATGTACAGTAAGAACAAAAGCAGGATATTCATATTAATGTCATATTAAAGATGATGTTGCCATGTCGGACTCGTCTTGCTTTCGGGACATCTACTAGACGGTGGTATAGCGTGATGAATGTATTGCAGTATTTGTTAGTTTCTTCAGACAGTCTCATATGTGTTCTGGTTTATGAGACCATTTACCACATTGGTCTCGATACTGTCAGTCGTAATCGATAAATACAAGACATAATGGTATGCGCACTTGACGTGCCCTCTCCATCAGTTGATTGGTCGTATGGAGGTGGTCAATGGTGGAGAATCCGGCGTGTTCTAGAGGTGTTCATCAAGTTGTCTGTCGATTCTGTTGGTAATGACTCTAGTGAATATCTTGTACGAGTAATAATAATAATAGTTGCCCATCGCAAGCGCAGAAGGCATCAGACTATTTCTGCGAAATGTGTTCTCTGATGGCTGTAAAGACCAATGTCACACCTCTGCTCCATTAGGGGCACATTTATGCTTTAAATAGACACTTTCAATGAGTCTAAGTAGCGCTTCCTCTGCCCACCTGGTAAGCGTCTGCCTGTTGTGAGCTCCCCGTACAACAGCTGATTGGGGATGCGCTTATCTGGCATGTGAACAACATGTCCCGCTCATCGTAGCTCGGCCAACTTTAGAAATGTATGGATGCTCAACAAGTTAGTGTTGCTAAGGATTTCAGAGTTAGGCACTTTGTTTTGTCACCTGATCATGAGTGAAAACGATTGAGCTGTCTGGCTTGTCTGCTATACATTGTCCATGTCTCACAGGTATGCAGCAGAGTGAACAATACCACAACACGATGCACTTTTTTCTTGGTGACGACACAAATGCCTTGTCGGTTCCTTGTTATTGATATCAAAGTCAATATTCGCCTGTCTAGTGAGGAGGTAGCGATGTCTGGGCTGGACGTCTCGCTCGTTAAAGGAAAGTGAAGCGTCTGATATGACATCTACTTTGCAGGTGTAGAGATCGCCGCTGGATTCACTGTTCGGCTTGCCGTTCATGAGTTTCTATGCCAATGTCTTCTCCTACATTATTGTGTCCCCAGCAGCACCTTCATGAGGGGCTACCAGTTTCTTACAGAGCCTGCTGTGGGGCAAGTACCCGGCGGTATAACTGGGCGGGCAGATTGGACTCATTAGCCTTGGTTGGCAGCCAATCTAAGAGAAGGTAAAGACTTGAAGCCCATGTACACGACGCTTGTTAGCCTGTTCAGTCAATTCACCTAAGAGAGGGGGAACTCTGATTTTAAACCCACAAGTGCCATTGAGTGTTGGCTAGTCATGGGACGATGAGAGTATCATCGACTGTCTCGAGTAACTAGCATCTGCGGTTAACGACTTCATTGCCTTGTGGAAACCTTGGGAAGGGGTAAGACTAAACCCAGACAGAAAATCCGGAGTGGTAGCACCTAAGGCGGATGGTTTTAAAACTGCGAACTCATTCCGGCAGCTCCTGCAGCTGAGCTGGTGCCATATTATCATTCTTTGCATTCCTTTGGATTACACCAGCGAGGCCGGGAGGGGGATCCTGCAGTTTGGGCAGCTCAGGGTCTCCATATTCAGCGCCCAGGCTTGCGCCCTGAAAAGGCTACTCACAGTGCGCTACGCGCATGATCTACAGAGACTGAGATGCCTATGATGATGTTGATGAGTGAGGGCACTGCCTAGGTAGGTGAAGCTACTCATATACAATTAGTACATGAAAGAGTTCTGACTGACAGATTCGGGGTGTAGTACATGAAGGAGTTCTGACTGACAGATTCGGAGCGTAAACAGGGGCGAGACGAGGGTGCCTGCTATCGCCATTCCTCTGTGTGTGTGTGTGTGCGCGTGCGTGCGTGCTTGCGTGCGTGTGTGTGTGCGTGCGTGCTTGCGTGCGTGCGTGTGTGTGTGTGTGTGTATATATATATATATATGTGTGTGTGTTTGTGTGTGCTATAGATTGGATAATGACCACATCAATCGAAAGAACAAGAATCGGTATTCAGTGACACTATTGTCACAATTGGTGGACCTGGACTACGCAGATGAACTGGTACTTTTATCACACAGTCAGAGCCGAAGAGTGACTTGATAGGGTGGAAGAACGATCGGCCAAATTAGAACAGCATATCAACATGAAGAAAACCAAAAGTCGGCCCAGCCTGCTCGATGGCGTTTGGCAAACTCGGGCTTCATGTTGAGGAGGCGACCGAGGTAGATGTATCCCTCGACATCCTCCAGTTGTGTATCGTTTAGGGACACCAGGTCAGGCTCTATCAAAACGGTTGCGCATAGTTTTCGCTTTTTCTATATTTATGAGGTCAGCTTTCTTGCCCTCCGCTTCCAGCGATTTCAGATTATTATAAGAGGGACAATCGTCTTCCTTTGACATTTTCAAAGTAATTTATACACGCCTAATATTTGTTCTTCTACTATATAACATTATTACGTTATGGACACAATTCAAATGGCTTTGTCTTGTCCACTAAGATCAATTTCTGTTCTGAAGATTATACTATAATTTGGGAGATCGGCTTTGTTTTGTTGAGAGAAGAAAAAACAATAGCTCCTTTGACTTCGTTCACTTGCAGTACCAAATTGAGATGAGGGGGTAACAAGACATGAGGAACCCACGTAGTAGTTGGATAGATTAGATATCAGAAATCATGTTTCAACATAGGCTTAAAGCCACTAAAACAGTATGTAGACTCAACATGGGTTTACAGCCACTAAAACAGTATGTAGACAACATGGGCTTACAGCCACTAAAACAGTATAAAGACTCAACATGGGCTTACAACCACTAAAACAGTATGTAGACAATAAGGGCTTACAACCACTAAAACAGTATAAAGACTCAACATGGGCTTACAACCACTAAAACAGTATAAAGACTCAACATGGGCTTACAGCCACTAAAACAGTATGTAGACAACATGGGCTTACAGCCACTAAAACAGTATATAGACTCAACATGGGCTTACAGCCACTAAAACAGTATAAAGACTCAACATGGGTTATAGCCACTAAAACAGTATAAAGACTCAACATGCCTACCATTGTCACCCCGTGACAACTACAGCAACAATTTAGACGACCATGTTGAGCAACAAATAACAAAACCCTACCTACGATTCAGCCACAAGGTTTTCGTCAGGTAAAAAATAACTACTGAAAACAAGCACAAAATCACAATAAACAAGACATGGTGTATTATGTCGATATAATGCGGTTTCAGTAGGTAGGAAGAATTACTAGTCGAAAGAAGAAAAACTAGCAGGAAGAATTAGTAGTAGAAAGAAGAAAAACTAGTAGGAAGAATTACTAGTCGAAAGAAGAAAAACTAGTAGAAAGAATTAGTAGTAGAAAGAAGAAAAACTAGTAGGTAGAATTAGTAGAGTAGAAAGAAGAAAAACTAGTAGAAAGAATTAGTAGTAGAAAGAAGAAAAACTAGCAGGAAGAATTAGTAGTAGAAAGAAGAAAAACTAGCAGGAAGAATTAGTAGAGTAGAAAGAAGAAAAACTAGCAGGAAGAATTAGTAGAGTAGAAAGAAGAAAAACTAGCAGGAAGAATTAGTAGTAGAAAGAAGAAAAACTAGTAGGAAGAATTAGTAGAGTAGAAAGAAGAAAAACTAGCAGGAAGAATTAGTAGAGTAGAAAGAAGAAAAACTAGCAGGAAGAATTAGTAGTAGAAAGAAGAAAAACTAGTAGGAAGAATTAGTAGAGTAGAAAAAAGAAAAACTAGCAAGAAGAATTAGTAGTAGAAAGAAGAAAAACTAGTAGGAAGAATTAGTAGTAGAAAGAAGAAAAACTAGTAGGAAGAATTAGTAGTAGAAAGAAGAAAAACTAGTAGGAAGAATTAGTAGAGTAGAAAGAAGAAAAACTAGTAGGAAGAATTAGTAGAGTAGAAAGAAGAAAAACTAGTAGGAAGAATTAGTAGTGTAGAAAGAAGAAAAACTAGTAGGAAGAATTAGTAGTAGAAAAAAGAAAAACTAGCAGGAAGAATTAGTACAGTAGAAAGAAGAAAAACTAGTAGGAAGAATTAGTAGTAGAAAGAAGAAAAACTAGTAGGAAGAATTAGTAGTAGAAAGAAGAAAAACTAGCAGGAAGAATTAGTAGTAGAAAGAAGAAAAACTAGTAGGAAGAATTAGTAGTAGAAAGAAGAAAAACTAGTAGGAAGAATTAGTAGTAGAAAGAAGAAAAACTAGTAGGAAGAATTAGTAGTAGAAAGAAGAAAAACTAGTAGGAAGAATTAGTAGTAGAAAGAAGAAAAACTAGTAGGAAGAATTAGTAGAGTAGAAAGAAGAAAAACTAGCAAGAAGAATTAGTAGTAGAAAGAAGAAAAACTAGCAGGAAGAATTAGTAGTAGAAAGAAGAAAAACTAGTAGGAAGAATTAGTAGTAGAAAGAAGAAAAACTAGTAGGAAGAATTAGTAGTAGAAAGAAGAAAAACTAGTAGGAAGAATTAGTAGTAGAAAGAAGAAAAACTAGTAGGAAGAATTAGTAGTAGAAAGAAGAAAAACTAGTAGGAAGAATTAGTAGTAGAAAGAAGAAAAACTAGTAGGAAGAATTAGTAGTAGAAAAAAGAAAAACTAGCAGGAAGAATTAGTAGAGTAGAAAGAAGAAAAACTAGTAGGAAGAATTAGTAGAGTAGAAAGAAGAAAAACTAGTAGGAAGAATTAGTAGAGTAGAAAGAAGAAAAACTAGCAGGAAGAATTAGTAGTAGAAAGAAGAAACACTAGTAGGAAGAATTAGTAGAGTAGAAAGAAGAAAAACTAGCAGGAAGAATTAGTAGTAGAAAGAAGAAACACTAGTAGGAAGAGTTCGTAGAGTAGAAAGAAGAAAAACTAGTAGGAAGAATTAGTAGAGTAGAAAGAAGAAAAACTAGTAGGAAGAATTAGTAGAGTACAAAGAAGAAAAACTAGCAAGAAGAATTAGTAGTAGAATGAAGAAAAACTAGCAGGAAGAATTAGTAGAGTACAAAGAAGAAAAACTAGTAGGAAGAATTAGTAGAGTACAAAGAAGAAAAACTAGCAAGAAGAATTAGTAGTAGAATGAAGAAAAACTAGCAGGAAGAATTAGTAGAGTAGAAAGAAGAAAAACTAGCAGGAAGAGTTCCGGAACGTGCGAATTATGGTATGGACTTGACTTTACGTCTTTATACTGGTTTAGAAGACTCATCATAATCTGTATACAACCAGTTACATTTGCATTACTCTGCTCCAAAAGCTATGCGCATACAATCTATTCTTAAATGCATTAACTGTTTCTGCCTGCACTACCTCCTGGGGCAATGCATTACAAGCATTCACTACTCTCAGACTTAAAAAAATGTTTCCTAATACCTTTCTTTAGTTAATTTGTAGCTGTGCCCTCTAGTTCTCGTTGGTGGTTTTATTTTTGAAAAACTTGTTATAGTCTAATTTATTCATTTCTCTGATCCTCTTTTAACATGTATTAAGTCGCCTCGAATTCTTCTCTCTTCTAGACACTGTAGGCCGGTTTTTAAAAATCTTTCCCCTCATAACTGTAATTCTGGAATCCCACTATCAGTTTTTTATTTTTTTATTTGTTAAGCATGATCTCCCTCTAGTAAACCCATGCTGACTATTTCTGATTAGATTACCCTTGTCCAAATGCATTACAATGTTTTCTTTGATTATTGACTCTTAACAATTTACAGACTATGCTCGTTAAACTCACCGGTCTGTAATTTGCTGGATCTGATATTTTGCCCTTTTTGAATAAGGGGATCACTCCTGCATCTTTCCAATCCCGTGGAACAATCCATTTTGCAAGTGATTGAGAATATAATATAGCCAATGGTTTTGCTAGTTGGTCTCTAATTTCAAACAGCAATTTTGGATGGATACCATCTTGACCTGGACATTTATCCACTTTTAATCCCTCCATTTAAAAAAAAATCATTTCCTCCGTAATACAGACCAAACAAGAAATACTCAATATGATTACACGTATAATGAATATAAATGACAAATCACACATGTAGACACAGTTGATGAAAACATACACAGGAAATGGCACAGCAGTGCAACAGGAACAAATAAAAAAGACGGTCTGCGTTCCGACTTTTTGGTCATGCTAGATCTGTAGCATGCGGCGCAGAGCTATGGCATGGAAAAATTGCAGAGAAAACAAAGCTGATCACTAATAACACGGAAGGGTTTACATCTGTGATAAAAGCAAATGGTCAGGAACTTGAAGTTGTACATCAGTTAAAGTATCTGGGATCACTAATCAGTGATGAGGGCTCGCAGCGTGAGATAATTGCCAGAATAGCACAGACAACAGCGGCGCTTACACGTTTACACCGGTCTGTGTAAATATTTTGTAGAATGTTGCTGTTAGCTCCCCAGCTTGTACCAGCCATCTTCTTTACTAGAGAGTTTCCTGGTGGCTTTTCGCCCAATGGAATTTAGGGGTGACTTTCATGTAAGGCGCATGTTTAGCTTCGCTCTCAAGTATATGGGGTATTCCTCAAATGGAAGCTCGCTTTCCTGCAATTGTATCTTAACCATTTCCTTTTGGTTTGAGAGCGAGAAGCAGGTTGCTACTGTCTTTGAGGTTGCTTGATTTGAACACCCCAATCAGATGCCAATTGTTTTAACCTTCAGCACGCCACAAATTTTGTTACGAAGTGATGTTTGTATTCTTTGCTTTGCAGTAGGCAGATGTTCTGTAGCACTCCAGACTGCAAGGTCATCAGCATGTAGGGTTCTGGAGATATGCTTGGGAAGTGTTTCTGCAATATCGTTGATGAATATTATGAAGAGAGTGGGCAAGATGACTCCTCCTTGTGGCACACCTTGCTGGAGGTCGACACAGTGGCTAAGTTGTCCATCAAGTTTCACTCTTGCTGTGCGGTACTGGAGGAAGTCTCGTATCCAGCTAAACAGTCTTCCTTCAATTGAATTTTTTAGGAGTTCTTATTTGCACACTTTAGCAGCTTAAGGAGGAGTTCTTATTTGCACACTTTAGCAGCAGGAGGAGTTCTTATCTGCACACTTTAGCAGCAGGAGGAGTTCTTATTTGCACACTTTAGCAGCAGGAGGTATTCTTATTTGCACACTTTAGCAGCTTAAGGAGGAGTTCTTATTTGCACACTTTAGCAGCTTAAGAAGGAGTTCTTATTTGCACACTTTAGCAGCAGGAGGTATTCTTATTTGCACACTTTAGCAGCTTAAGGAGGAGTTCTTATTTGCACACTTTAGCAGCTTAAGGAGGAGTTCTTATTTGCACACTTTAGCAGCTTAAGGAGGAGTTCTTACTTGCACACTTTAGCAGCTTAAGGAGGAGTTCTTATTTGCACACTTTAGCAGCTTAAGGAGGAGTTCTTATTTGCACACTTTAGCAGCTTAAGGAGGAGTTCTTATTTGCACACTTTAGCAGCTTAAGGAGTTCTTATTTGCACACTTTAGCAGCAGGAGGAGTTCTTATTTGCACACTTTAGCAGCTTAAGGAGGAGTTCTTATTTGCACACTTTAGCAGCTAAAGGAGGAGTTCTTATTTGCACACTTTAGCAGCTTAAGAAGGAGTTCTTATTTGCACACTTTAGCAGCTTAAGGAGGAGTTCTTATTTGCACACTTTAGCAGCAGGAGGAGTTCTTATTTGCACACCTTATCGAAGGCCTTAGTTAAGTCTACAAAGACAACCAATACTTTTTTCTTCTCTTATAAAGCATATTCTACTTTCTGGGCTAGATATGCTAGCTGATCTTCCTATAAGCAGATTGTGAGTTGTCCAGCAAGCAGCTTTCGCCAGGTGTGTTACCTGTCTCGTGTTGACCATTCTCTCCATGAATTTGCCTAAGGCAAGCTAATTGGTCGGAGCTTAATGTTCTGGTTTTCCCCTGCTGTTTCTTTCTGATGGATGTGATTAATGCCTCTTACTATCTTTCTGGACATTTTCTAGTACTACATGAATAGTTAAACATTAGTAGAAGCTGGCGTCTGGCTGTGGGTCCTAGGTGTTTGATCATGTCATTTGTGATGCCATCCTTTCCTGGAGCTTTCGTTCCTTATAGAGGCATTTAGTTCACTCATTGTGAAGGATGGTTTCATTCATTGGTTTATAGATGCATTTAGTTCACTCATTGTGAAGGATGGTTTCATTCATTGGTTTATAGATGCATTTAGTTCACTCATTGTGAAGGATGGTTTCATACATTGGTTTATAGAGGCATTTAGTTCACTCATTGTGAAGGATGGTTTCATTCATTGGTTTATAGATGCATTTAGTTCACTCATTGTGAAGGATGGTTTCATACATTGGTTTATAGAGGCATTTAGTTCACTCATTGTGAAGGATGGTTTCATACATTGGTTTATAGATGCATTTAGTTCACTCATTGTGAAGGATGGTTTCATTCATTGGTTTATAGATGCATTTAGTTCACTCATTGTGAAGGATGGTTTCATACATTGGTTTATAGAGGCATTTAGTTCACTCATTGTGAAGGATGGTTTCATACATTGGTTTATAGAGGCATTTAGTTCACTCATTGTGGGGGATGGTTTCATGCATTGGTTTATAGATGCATTTAGTTCACTCATTGTGAAGGATGGTTTCATTCATTGGTTTATAGATGTATTTAGTTCACTCATTGGGAAGGATGGTTTCATTCATTGGTTTATAGATGCATTTAGTTCACTCATTGTGAAGGATGGTTTCATACATTGGTTTATAGAGGCATTTAGTTCACTCATTGTGGGGGATGGTTTCATGCATTGGTTTATAGATGCATTTAGTTCACTCATTGTGAAGGATGGTTTCATGCATTGGTTTATAGAGGCATTTAGTTCACTCATTGTGGGGGATGGTTTCATGCATTGGTTTATAGATGCATTTAGTTCACTCATTGTGGGGGATGGTTTCGTGTATTGGTTTATAGAGGCATTTAGTTCACTCATTGTGAAGGATGGTTTCATTCATTGGTTTATAGATGCATTTAGTTCACTCATTGTGAAGGATGGTTTCATGCATTGGTATATAGGTGCATTTAGTTCACTCATTGTGAAAGATGGTTTCATGCATTGGTTTGGGTTTTGATATTTCTACTTATTATTAATTTATGTTTGGACTGCTTGACTTTGTGCGGGGGGGGGGGGGGGGGGGGGGGGGGGAGTGTTGTGGTGCTTTTTTCCTGGTAGTAGTCTGTGTTTGGGGGAGTGTTGTGGTGCTTTCTTCCTGGTACTAGTCTGTGCTTGGGGGAGTGTTGTGGTGCTTTCTTCCTAGTAGTAGTCTGTGCTTGGGGGAGTGTTGTGGTGCTTTCTTCCTGGTAGTAGTCTGTGCTGGGGGGGGGGGTGTTGGGGGGCTTTCTTCCTGGTAGTAATCTGTGCTTGGGGGGGGGGGAGTGTTGTGGTGCTTTCTTCTTGGCAGTAGTCTGTGCTTGGGGGGGGGGGGGGAGGGTGTTTTGGTGCTTTCTTCATGGTAGTAGTCTGTGCTGGGGGGGGGGGGGAGGTAGTGTTGAGGTGCTTTCTTCCTGGTAGTAGTCTGTGCTTAGGAGGGGGGGGGGGGTGTTGAGGTGCTTTCTTCCTGGTAGTAGTCTATGCTTGGGGTGGGGGGGGGGTGTTGAGGTGCTTTCTTCCTGGTAGTTGTCTGTGCTGTGGAGGGGGGTGGGGGTGTTGAGGTGCTTTCTTCCTAGTAGTAGTCTGTGCTTGGGAGAGTGTTGTGGTGCTTTCTTCCTGGTAGTAGTCTGTGCTTGGGAGAGTGTTGTGGTGCTTTCTTCCTGGTAGTAGTCTGCTGGGATTTTTGCAGCCATCTCTCTTATGTAGTTTTTTCCCATTTTCATATATTACCCTCTTGAAGGATCTTGTGTTTGTTTCTTCGTTAAGAAGTTTTGTCAGATTCCACAACTTGCTTGTTTTTGTTATGTTGAGGCTACTAGTCTTTTCGTGCGAACATCTTTTGTGTTTCAGCCTTTTTCTGTTCGTCGAATGCAGAATTATTGTTGTTATGTCTCTGGGTATTTGTAGCTGTGCGGTTTCCCTTGCTTCACTGAGGTGACTACGCAGTTTTTCTAAGGTGTCGTTCGTGTAAGGTTGGTATACACACCTATATATATATATATATATATATATGTAACAACAACAAATAAATATATGTAACACACAGACAGATGGATAGGAAAAGGATATATAAATGAATATATAAACAAACAGACACATGTATACAGAAATGAATATATGTATGCACAGACACATGAATAGAAAATGGCTACAGAAAGTAACAAACATTGTAAGAACTTTTATTACTCCAAGACTTGACATTTGACAAAGTGTAAGAACTTCTATTATTCCAAGACTTGACATCTGGCAAAGTGTAAGAACTTCTATTATTCCAAGACTTGACATTTGACAAATTGTATTTTGCAAATGTAAATACGATTTTCAGTTTATTTGGACATATAAAGTTAAAGCTTTTTTCTGGCTTTTCTGTGGACTTTTGTTAGTGATAATTTGCTTTTATAGGTGTTTGCTTTTATCTAGTTTTTTTTATGTGTTACTACTTACTTTACTTTCCGTGCCCTGGGCACCATATCATGTTTCCGTGCCCTGGGCACCACATCAGACATCATGTTTCCGTGTCCTGGGCACCCCATCAGACATCATGTTTCCGTGCCCTGGGCACCACATCAGACATCATGTTTCCATGCCCTGGGCACCACATCAGACATAATGTTTCCGTGCCCTGGGCCCCACATCAGACATCATGTTTCCGTGCCCTGGGCACCACATCAAACATCATGTTTCCGTGCCTTGGGCACCACATTAGACATCATGTTTCCGTGCCCTGGGCACCACATCAGATATCATGTTTCCGTGCCCTGGGCACCACATCAGATATCATGTTTCCGTGTCCTGGGTACCACACCAGACATCATGTTTCCGTGCCCTGGGCACCACATCAGACATCATGTTTCCGTGCCCTGGGCACCACATCAGACATCATGTTTCCGTGTCCTGGGCACCCCATAAGACATCATGTTTCCGTGCCCTTGGCACCACATCAGACATAATGTTTCCGTGCACTGGGCCCCACATCAGACATCATGTTTCCGTGCCCTGGGCACCACATCAGACATCATGTTTCCGTGCCCTGGGCACCACATCAGACATCATGTTTCCGTGCCCTGGGCACCACATCAGACATCATGTTTCCGTGCCCTGGGCACCACATCAGACATCATGTTTCCGTGCCCTGGGCACCACATCAGACATCATGGTTTCACAAGCTCCCTTCATGGGCACATTAGTGATGGATAGAAGTAACATTTTGAAATCACTTAATGACTGCTTGTTAGATGAGGACACCGCAATAGATGAAGCAGCTATCCACAGACTGCAAAGTTTCGACATTAAACGAGGTTCGAGTGGAGTGGGGCGCATGAGAGAACGACACAGGAGAGTGTACAACCAGCGAGCTATAGTGACCATCAGCATCCATAACCTACGCCATTTGCTGAGAGAGACTGAGAACCTATGGGTATGCTCGGAGTGCAGCGACGTCTTAGAAACAGAAACAGATGCGGCACTTCTTTGTGGTGCTACACCGATTGTGGAGTATATTTTTTTTTCAGTTGAAGAATATTTTGTAGGCTCCTTGTAACTATTGGACCAGTCTCATCTAATTCTGTATCAGCGACTGTATCAGCTAGTTCAAAGTTGATCCAAACTGGCACAGCGTGCTCAGCTACGAGTGCCGACGATTTGTTGTGTACTGCGGGGTTTGGCTTTTTCTGAGTTATTTTGTGTGGATTGTTTTTTGACTTTGTTCTGCGGTGTCTGGCTCGTTTCTACATTATGATCTGGCAAGCCTGTGGTCGACGTCCGTCTGCCTGTCGCCAACGGTCAGTCCCAGTCTGAGTCTGGAGGATAGCCCTTTCTCGTTTTGTTTGACTGATTTATTTGATCAAGAGATTCATAGAAGACGATTGTGCGACATTGTACCTTAATTATGACAGCATGGAACACATACATGGATTATTATCAGTGCAATTCTCAATAAGTTGCTACAGCTTTCCTAAGTGACGGCGGAGTCGTTCAAGACTCAAGTCCCCCAAGTTACTATAACTATACTACTATAGTATAGTTAGTCGTTCGTTGACGCTGTTGTTGGTTATTTATTATTAGCAAAATCAGGTTTGGAGTTTCAGTTTATGATTTTATTCTGTGCTATTTTAATGTGATGACTGTTCCATAGTTAGTGCACCGTAATTCATATATTTTTCTCATCAGTCAGATATTATTACTAATATTTAATATAAATAATATTAGTAATAATTAGTACTAACTTAACTAAATAAACTATCATTAGATTTTAGATTGATGGCGATGGTGCAGAATCTCAATTTATTCGAATGTTCAGTTCAGGTTCGGGAAGTTGACAGTTGTATCAATGATTGTATGTTAAGTATGTAGTTAAATGTAGCTATACTAAAATACTATGTCAGTAAAGTTGTCACAAATTAATACACTTATTAATCACAGAGAAATCAACATTTTGAAGAGATAGAGAACTATATAGAAATCAGAAACACCGACTTCAAATAGACAAAAGACTGAAAGAGATCATGGCCAAATACAAAACGTCCAATTCTGTACAAGGCCAGACTCCCTGTCAGCAACAAAATTAAATGTAATGACTACATACTACTTCAATCTGACCCAGCCTCCTTTGTTCCATTACGGGAAAATGGCAGCTGAGCTGCTGAATACGGATGTGTCGGACCGAAAGGTGCAAATATCGCAGTCAAGCTGTAAACTAGCGACACAGTTCATTCCGCCTACTACTAGTACTACATAACTTACAAAACCCTGTTCAGGGTTTGGTAGCAGGAGATTGAGAACAAATGCAGAAGAAGAAGGCAAATGACACCTTGGAACATACTGTGGTATTGAAATAGTTAGTTGCTTCCCAATTCCTGGCTGGTCCTCATTACCTCAATAAACTACTTTGCCAGTTTTTACTAAAGAAAGATATAATAAAGTGTTGTGTTGTATATTTGCTGATACTAAACATGAATGATGATCTGCCATGGATGTTGTTTACAAACCACTTTTGTCAAATTATATTATATTGTGAGTACAATTGAATAGATGTGAGCAGAACATGAAGCCAAGCCACATAAGACTTAGACCCAAATCTTATCTTCTGCCCTGAATCAATCTTGCTGTCTCATTTTATCAAGAATACTGTTGAATAATATTGCAACTAACCAGAAATATATTAAAATCATATCCTATTGTCTGTATGAAGTTTTCATTTCAGGCACATAAGGATGACTTCACACCTCTCTAGTATATTCACATTTACAAGTCCAGCTGTCAAAAAGCTTTTGGGGTGGAAACAGGGCGATGAGGAAGAAAAGTGGGCAGAGAAGGCTGTAGATTTTCTTGTCAAGAAACTCAAGAAAAGGAAAGGTGTGTTGACACGCTTATGTTGTCTTATTATTGGTAATGACATTTGTTGTTTGGATATGGTATATAGGGATTCTAGCATCATTGTGTTGCAGTTGTTTGTTGTCACCATAGCGTAGCTATATTTACACTGTAAATTAACTGCCCACAAGATATTATCATGATTTGAATTATAATCTGTATTTCATCATCATCTTACATTCTCAATCTCCCGCTACCAAGTCCTGAACAGGGCTTTGCAAATAGCACGATATAGTCCGGAGAACCGGATGTGTTGTGTCGCTAGTTTACAGCTTGACTGCAATATTTGCACCTTTCGGCCTGACACACCCGTCTTCGGCAGCAGGCATTTTTTGAGTACCAGGTTATCATTTCCTCTTTGATCCTTTCTCCTTAGCCAGCCTGCTCTGTTGCAGTCTGTAATTTAGGATCGCCACGTGGAGGTGTAGAAGGGTCTTGGCAGCTCTGGTTCGCTGGCACTGAAGCTAGCAGTCAGCTATGGGTTGCTGACCGCTGCAGCTCATGCATATCACAGCATCTTGCTCCCACCTGACTGTCCGAAATCTGCAAGATTGTAACAGACCCCCTCTATTGATTCGTCCGGTCTAATAGTGAACGGGTGCTGGTAATAGACCCTCGGAAGACAGGTCAGTTTTACCCTACTAAGGACAAGGCGTTGCCACGGTAATACTGCTCAATTCGAGAGGAGCCGCAGACATTTGGTTCACGTACTAGGCTGATAAGCCAATGGCGCGAGGCTACCATGCGAGGGATTATGGCCGAACGCCTCTAAGCCGGAATCCCACCCAAAATCTCAGCACCACTGCGATGGGAGGCTTCGATATGGTCGGGACCTGGGGCTCGCGCCTCAGTCCCACCCGGTCGAGCCGCAGAAAGAGGTCTCTGCCGTCCGCCGATCAAAGCGGGCGGGTAGCTGCTCAATATTCACCCCATACGGCGATGAGGTGTGAAACCACCAACAGAAGACTTAGTTCTTGGTCGGGGTGTCGAAAACAGTAGAGCAGCCACCTCACTGTGAACTGTCGAGACTCAGCCCATGACCATGAGATATGTCCGCACACCAGGCGAACAACATCTCTGTGACATTACCAGGCTTGTCCCCTGGTTAAATGCACTCCTGCCTCGATCTCTACCTCTGTATGCTATCAGCCATACCAATGGACGCAGAAGAGATGCAGGCTAGCGGACATTGCACATCTGCCCTATTGTGTCAATCTCCCAGGTGGCGGGGAATGCTAGGCGTACCATCACTGCAGAGAAGCCGAGAAAATAAAGGGAGCAAAGATATACCCCATTCACATGCATATGCTACGTTTTTGGCAGGACGTGACGATCCTGGGATACAGACACACTTGACTGCCTCTCTTCCGGGTAGTACAAACCAGTACATAGTCCATATCATATCTCATATATCATCACCGCACCCTATAGACACGAGTAGTGAAGACTCGTCAGTCCTGTAAAACAACTTCAATAAGAGAGACAACTCTGATCATAAACAACTGCTGCCTTGCAGATAGGCTGGGGACAGCCAAAGGCTAAGGAGGGCATCCCTACAGAAACGCCTGTTGAAATCGGATGCACTGGGCCACAGGCTTAACGAAACAGTGCAACGTAAATCGCAGTATGATGACAGTACAACCGATCAGAAAAAAGTATGGCGATCATCCTGTGGATCCCGCCAGGCAGCGAGAGTGCCGGGCCTCACGCCTCGAAGGGGCCCACCTTTGCCTACTGGTGATCACCCACCCATGTGTTGTAGAGTCGAGGCACATGGCTATGGGGTAATTTCTATTGACTAAAAACACAAGACCCTCAAAATACTACAGTGGAATGCGGAGGGCGTCATTAACAAAAAGCTTTCCCTAACACATGACTTGCATGAAGGTAAGATTGACATGGCATGTATCCAAGGAACGCACCTCAACAACAACCATAAATTCTCAATCAGAGGATACCATACCTTCCGTCTGGATAGAGAAGGTCACAAAGGAGGGGGTTCTGATACTGACCTGAAACTGCATACCGAGTAGCGCGGTGTCTGTCAATCACACCGGACAAGCAGAAATTGTAGGAGTTGGCATAATGGCTCAAGAGACGAAGATCCGCATCTTCAACCTGTACGGACCACCAAATAAAGACCTATCGCTGTCGAGTATGGAAGTCAAAGACTCCAACTGCATAGTAGTTGGAGACTTCAACAGCCACTCGGAGAGATGGGGATACTCGGACACAGACAGCAGAGGCGACGAAGTGGAAGATTGGGAGATAGACACAAATCTCTATCTAATCAATAGGCCGGAGGATAGCCCTAGCTTCTATTCTAGAACATGGCATACCACCTCTATTCCAGATTTGGCCTTTTCCACAGTGGACATTCACCATAAAATAGACCGCCAGGTGCTAAACCAATTGGCAGGTAGTGACCACAGGCCAATTAGACTAGAAGTTGATATGGAAGTAGGCCCACAGGAAACAAAATTGCTCCTACGTTGGAATTACAAACGAGCCGACTGGGACAGATTTGCAAGCCTGACAGATGGGCTGTGTGAAACCATCAACACACGGAACAACAAAATGAAGCCCATGGTGGAAAGCCTAAGCAAAGCAATAATGCAAGCTGCCATTGAAACCATCCCAAGAGGGGCAAGGAAAAATTATAAGCCCTATTGGAATGATGATCTGCAGAAAGTGGAAGACGCCGTCACAAATGCTAGGAACATGACAGAGCGAGAACAATCTATGGAGGCAAATATCGCCCTCAAAGCCGCCACGGCGAAATACAAATACACTCTTAAACCAAACAGCAAGAGAAAGCTGGAAAAACAAAACAGAAAGCCTCAATTTAGACAAACTATGGAAGCTATTCAGAGCCATGAATGATGAAACTCCATCAAACAAACAAATTACCATCAAGCAGAGTGAAAACTTGCTCACTGGAAAAAAAGCAGCAAACGCCTTTGTTGAACATTATGCCAGAGCAAACCACATTGATGTCCCTGCAGATAGGCATACAGACATTAGTGAACAGCAATAGGGGCACGACAACATCAATATGGCACCAGAAGAGCATATGATGGCAAAATTAATAATGAACGAAATGGAAGAGGCCATGAGAACATTAAAGAAAAGGAAATCTCCCGGAAAAGACGGGATAACAAACGAAATGCTGATGGGGCTGGGCCAAACAGTAAAGAGGAAACTACTATCAGTCCTGAACCAAAGCTGGAAAAGGGGTATTGTACCCCAGGCATGGAAAGACGCAGTACTTGTACCAGTACCAAAGAAAGGAAAAGACAAAACAGATCCAAATGGATACAGGCCTATCAGCCTACTGAGCTGTGTAGGCAAACTGATGGAACGTATGATAAACACCAGACTGATGTGGCATCTGGAAGAAAAACACATACTAATTCCACAGCAAGCAGGCTTTAGACGGCACAGATCCACTGAGGACCAGGTCATCCTCATAGCCCAGGAAATAGAAGATGCCTACCAGGAGCAAAAACACACAGTAGCGGTTTGGGTGGACCTAGAAAAGGCATTTGACAAAGTCTGGAAAGAGGGACTTAGAGTCAACCTAAGAAGAAGTGAAGTTTGTGGGAAAATGTACAAATGGATCAGTCACTACCTCAAAAACAGAACGGCCAGAGTTCAAGTACAAGGGCAGATGAGCAAAAAGGTGACACTTGAGCAGGGAGCATCCCAAGGGGGAGTACTGTCACCCACACTCTTCCTGGTGTATATAAATAACATAATAGAGAATATACCAAGAAGAGTCCATAGCTCAATGTTTGCAGACGATCTGGCTATGTGGACCTCTGAAAAGAATCTCACCATAGCAAGAAATCGGATGCAGCAGGCCCTAACATCGCTGGAAGAGTGGGCGAACTCATGGCTGGTCAAAATAAACAAGGAAAAAACGACATGTACAATATTCTCGCTATCAAACAAACACCAAATTAAGTCTTAACGGCAAATACCTGCAGCCAAACGACAACCCAAACTACCTGGGAGTCACATTTGATCGGCGCATGACATGGAAAAGTCAGATCGAGAGAAACCGAATGAGAGCCAGAGAAAGAATGGCAATCATGAGGAAACTTGCTGGCACAATCTGAGGAGCAGACGAAAGTATACTAAAGAAACTGTACACTGGAAGAGTGAGACCAGTTCTCGAGTATGGCATTGTGGCATGGACAACAGCAGCAAAGGCGAACTTTGATAAAATTAGCAAACTCCAAAACCAAGCCATGAGAGTTATAACAGGAGGCATGAAGTCAACGCCAATTGTAGAACTTGAAAAGATTACAAAACTGCAATCCATGACCGACAGAAGAGACTGCAGAGCCCAGCAGCAATCAGAGAAACTCAGAAGACTGACTGACCAAGACTGACTGACCATCCAATGCATCAGAGACTAAACAATCTCGGAAATGGGAAACTAAAGCGGAGAAACTTTGCAGAAATAGCCAAAGCAAAGATACACGAAGACACCATGAACGCACTAACAACACCAAAGCCCATCCCTACTGTACGAAAACCTACCTGGAGGCAGCATATATATCCAGAGGTGGTAGTAAATATACCAGGTATTGCAAATAAAAACTGCCAGACTGAAAAAGAATGAAGAGATTCTACCCTGAGCTACATAACGAAAAACTACCCAAGCATGGACTGGACCCATGCATACACCGACGGTTCTGTAACAAACACAACACAGAACGGAGGGGCAGGAGCATTTCTGAAACTACCAAATGGCAGAAAAATAACACTGTCATTCGCTACTGGAAAATAGACAAGCAATTTCAGAACGGAGGCAGATGCACTGATTGCGGCAGTGGAAGAAATGGTGACAGGTAAAAGGAATGAAATCCATATAGTCCTGCTTACAGATGCCTTGGCCGTAGTCACAGCACTAAAAAGCCAGAAAAATACTGAACTTAATGACTTAAGAGCAGTACTCTGTCAACTATGCCAGCAGTCCGCACCAAAAAGTGTAGTGGTACAGTGGGTTCCACCCCACTGCAACATCCAAAGCAACGAGGAGGCAGACAGACTGGCAAAAGAAGGTGCAAAACTACCACAACCAGATACTAATATGACATACGAAGAGTCAAAACGGCTTATTAGAGCTAGATACATGACCAAATGGGAAACCGAACATACTGGCTATACAAAAAAACGATGCCTATTACCAGTTGAACAGAAGAGAGCAGGTCGTGGTCTTCCACAATAGACAGAGGTACCTCCTATTCAACAAATTGAAGATAGGTGGCACTTACGAATGCCCGTGTGGTACCGGGAAAATGACCGCTGAGCATTTGCTGCAAAACTGCCCGACATACGAGGATCAGAGAGAGCAGATGTGGCCATCACCAGTGGCAACACTAGATAAGCTCTATGGCAGTGTCGACAGCCTCAGGAGGACTGCTGCTTTTTTCGAAAAAATTAAGGTTGATGCCTGACTGCGTAAGAAGAAGAAGAAGTAACAGACCCACTGTTTGCCCTGGCCGTTATTCTAACCCAGAACATTCTCACACTCATCCACATCATTCATGACCATACTCAGTAAATGACATATAACACAGCAGGTGGCATGTTTATTACATAATACGCATATCATAAAAATGAGTAGTGGAATTACAAACACAATACAATACATATCATCTTAACTAATTATTCCTATGTTATATCTAAGTTAATATAAATATTAAATAAAGCGGGAATTGTAAGCATGAGCTATTGATGGAATTCCCAACTATCTAAACCAAGTTCTATTGCCTTTCAATTACATCACACACACATCGCCTTAACTGCGTCCTCAACACACTTTATCAAATACTCTTTCTCACTCAAATCCCCTCAGACGGGCGATCTCGACATAACTCGTTCACAATGTGTCCTTGCTTACAAACACACGTTCAGATTATCTATTAATGCAAAACTCACACACCTATTTGAGCGATCCTGTTCCATCACTAACATTCGTCCAACAGTCTATCAATCGCTCCTCTACCTAAGTCGGTGAGTTAAACATACTATCTACATTCAGTCTCTCTCGCTCTCATCTCCCTATCCAGCCTCCTCGAGTTATATACACTCAAGCAAAGTCCGAGCTCGACCAATGGATTTCAGGGAATGACTATATTCAGTCTTATTGGAACGAAACACTTTGCACACCTGTCACTCATTCTCTCGCAGCAAGCCCCGCCAACTTTCCATCTGTCGATCAATCTCCCCCTACCCAAATCGGCAGGCCAGAGGTCAGTTTCCACCTGTCCACACTCCTTACCCCAACTCTGTTCTCCTTTGTTGAGACGGTGAGCGACCTTGACACGCATTCAGGTAGCTTTAAGCTTTAACATGTTCAGGTATCAGAAACCACCTCACCCCTGTCCTAAACTCCCCTTGCTCCGGCGGGAACTGTTACATTACCTCCCTAAACTACAGACCGAAACATGGATGGTCATTTTTTTTCATCTGGCAAATGACCACCATTTTCGTCTCCACTATCCAAAATGTAAACTCTACTCCTGTTTACAACTTCACTCAAATTGTACCTGTATCCAAAAAAAGAACAATGTTACACCATTTTCGTCTCCACTATCCATAATGTAAACACCACTCCTGTTTACAACTTCAGTTTCAGTTCTATTGCAGTGAATTCAGTATCAAAACACTAGTGTCAGCCATTGTTGCATAGCAATGAACTCTCATTGGTTAGGATACCGGTATTATTACAGGACGTTCTGTTCATGAATGCATAAGTCATGACATTCCTCAGATATTTACATGTTTTAAATGTATCAAAGTCAACCTTTCTGTCTGATGAAATTTGTACGCCAAGCCCCAAAAACTGATTTCATTATTTGATCAGACCAATGATTACACGTCAATATTCAACATACGTCTGATTCAGACTTTGACTGAGAAACAATTTAAATGAACTTTGATAATGATAATGTTTTTAGGTACACACTCAGGATATTCAACAAAATTTAATATCAGATCTGGTGTACAGCAAGGTTGTGTACGATCTCCTTTACTGTTTATCACATATACAGATACAATATGTAAAAAAAAAATCAACATTGGTGAGGGAAGCAACCTCAGTGGTCACTTTTCTTTCCTGCCGAAGATGGATATGTCAGACCGAAAGGTGCAAATATCGTAGTCAAGGAGTAAACTAGCGACACATCGCATTCCGTTCTCCGGACTACATCTTGCAACTTGCAAAGTCCTGTTCAGGGGTTTGTAGTGGGAGATTGAGAACGAACGCAGAAGAAGAAGACTTCTCTTTGCTGATGACCAAGCACTAATAGAACTGCAGAAACATATCAACAATCTTAATGATACCTCTACAGATTACAGTATGAAAAAGTAATGTTCCTACCTGCTCCCAGGAAGTCCTACCACGAACCAAACATCGCTGTACGGCCCAACGTCTCCAAGCAGTTGATAGCTTTACTTATCTTGGTAGTACCCTCACCAGAGAAGTGAATATCCACTCTTGAGGTCCACAACAGGGCAAGTGCTGCTTTTGAAATACTACAAACGAACATTTGGAACTTGCAAAGTATATATATTGACACCAAGATAAAATTATATCATTCTGTGGTGTTAGTCACCCTTCTGTACGCATACGAAACATTGACAGTCTATAGTGGACATGTCAGAAAACTCAGAATCAGCTAGCAGGATTGAGTCCCTAACAGAGGGCTGGGCTTTTGGGCATCTATACACTGCTTGTTCTTTTCATCTTAGTTGTGTTCGTGACAAAGTGACTTGCCCGAAGGAGAGTTGCGCATGCCAGCCTCATTCTCTCGTCCTCAGCTACCCTTATTCAGTGGCAAGACATGGTCAAGGCGACTGAGGGCAGAAGAGGATGGAGATTTTCTTAGGGTTTTCTCCCGAAGCCTTTCCATCAATCATGCATCCCATAGGGCAGTGGGAGTAGACATGGAGCCGCTGAGGTCACTGACCTCCACTCAATGGTAACATGCATACAAAGGTTGAACGATTTTGGCCTCGGCAACTGCGAGCCTACGTGTTCGCGATAATAGGGATTTATAGATACAAAATGCTATGTAATGATAAACTAGGTATATAAATGCACACAAACTTCCACAGAACATGGTTCCTGACTGCTAGTCATCAACTGGGAAAATTTAAGTCAGATTTGAAACTTGGTCGTATTGATTTTGTCCATAAGTCCAGCCAATTTCATGTTGCCCATATTTTGTTGCAGATGTGTGTCAGGTCTTCCACCACTATCTCCCCACCTACCTGTAAGAGCTCTGCTGGTATATTGTCCACTCCGCCCACCTTCCCTCTTCTCAATGTCTTTACCGCTGCAGCTACCTCTTCCTTCGTTATCAGTTGGTTATCCTCTTTAGTTGTTGGTGTTGGAGGGATTGTTCTCTCAGGTTCGTTCCGTCCCTCATAGTTGTATAACTCGGAACAGTGCTCTGTCCATTGTGCCAGTACACCATTGTCCTCAATAAGGCACTTGCCGCTTTTATCCTGGATCATAAAGTTCCTGCCTTGCCTTGGTGTTACCAGTTCTTTGACCACCTTGTATGCTCCTTTAGCGCCATTTCTGTTTAATCTCTCTTCGATGTTTGTACATTGCTCACATATCCACGCTTCTTTCGCCTCTCTCATCTTTTGTTGTATCGCTTTCTTTACCTCTTTAAATCTGCCGACCTCATCAGGTGGATGATTTTGGTTTTTCATCAAATAAGCAGTCAGAAAAGTTTCTTTTACTAACTGGCCATCATAGAAAAGTGTTCTCCTTTGTGAACAAGCAATACATATTGAAGGAAAAGGAAGAGAACTGCCCACCCTACCTCATCCACTCTGTGGCGTCTCTCTAACACTTCATCCCTGACAGCACAGTCTGCTGAGAGACAAATTTGTGTTGTTGTTGGTAGGAAGCATTACTTGGCACTACATTGTGGAGAAGCAATACCATTTAATTTATGTTCACCGCATTTATTTGTGTTATCCCACAAATAGCATGGCCACAAAAACGTCCTTCTGTGTCCCAGCTAGTCTGAAGCGGACTTGTTATGAATATCCATATGTAATCCAAACACATGATCATTGTCCTAGTCAAATAATAAGTCACTTCTCAGCTCTTGAAGTCAAAATGCCACAAGTAGAAATTTTACCAGAAACATAAATACCAATGTAACGGAAAGAGCTCTTAATTAAACTTACGCTGCACATGCGTGGAAAATCCACCGTATTTAAAGTCATTCTAAAAATGTAAACCGTTGCTTGGTGACATGTGGAAGACAATAATTTCTGTCTCATCGATTGACAACTGATGTTTTGCATTCTGTTGATTTTGATTAGATGTGCCTATGACGGGTTAATCATTGAGGTATTGATTTTGTCAGGTGCCTTAGAAGATCTTGAGAAAGCATTGTCTTGCAAGGATCCTCAATCAAAATGTGTGACCATTCAGCGGTCACTTGATGGACGTTTGCAAGTGTCCCACCGGAAAGGCTTGCCTCATGTCATATACTGCAGGGTATGGAGGTGGCCTGACCTTCAGTCACATCATGAACTCAAACCCTTGGACTCGTGTGAGTATCCATTCAGTGCCAAGCAGAAGGAGGTTTGCATTAATCCATACCACTACAGAAGAGTAGAAAGTCCAGGTGAGATTCAGCTGTTAATTATAGATAATGGAATACAGTACTTCATGACATTTTCTTATCTCTATTGTTGGTGTGTTTGTTGAGCCTGTTTAGCAGTAAACGCGCTAGGATCTTGCCTGCTACGGAGAGTAGTGATATTCCACGAGGATTGTCGCATTCCTGACGGTTGCCTTTTCTTTTGTATAGGTGAACGATTGAGGTGTCCTTTAGCTCCTGCGGAATTTTACCTTCAGCCCACATGTGACAGAAGAGTTCAGTGATCCTTCTGGTGAGGGATGGGCCAGCTGTCTTATAAACCTCTGCTGGTATTGCATCAGCTCCTGGAGCTTTTCCTATAGATAGTGAACTGATTGCCCTGTCGACTTCCTCCTCAGTAATGACTTCATCCAACGACAGGTTCAGTTCCACCTGCGGCATTCGCCGGATGGCCTCTTCATTTATGGACGATGGGTGGTTTAGTATTTTGCAGAAGTGGTCTGCCCATCTGTCTATAATCTGAACCTTATCTGTTAGCAGTACCCCATCTGCACTGCGAACTGGAGTATTACTAGAGGGCTGCGGGCCGTAGAGAGCTTTCAGTGCCTCGTAAAACCGTTTGGTGTCATGACGCTCGGCGAACATCTCAATTTTGTCAGCTCTTTTGCTGAGCCAGGAGTCTTGCATCTCTCTAAGCCTGGTCTGGACAGCTTTGCGAGCAGTATTGAAGGCAGCTTTTGCTGCCGGAGATGGTGTGTCCCTCTGGTATTCCCTGTGCGCTTCATGTTTTGCATCGAGAAGGCCCTGTATTTCTAGATCGTTCTCATCAAACCAGTCCTTATGCTTGCGCGTGAGTGGGCCAATGTGTTTAACAGCTGTATCGTAGAGTGTGTTTCTCAATGATGCCCAGTTCTCTTCGATGTCGTTCTTTTCAAAACGAAGCTCAGACAGTCTACCCTCAAGCTCTTCCTGGAAGCCTCCTCTCGTGGGTTCGTATTTCAGCTGAGAGACATTTAGCCTCCTCGGTGGTTTCTTTCCCAAAGCCACCACCTCCCAGAAAGTCAATGTGGATTCAGAGCCGGAAGAGGAACAGTGGACATGATTTTTGTCGCTCGCCAAGTACAAGAGAAGTGTCGAGAACAAAATCAGGCCTTGTACACCACATTTATTGATTTGACAAAGGCATTTGATACAGTAAACAGAGGAGGGCTGTGGATGGATAATGTGTAAGTTTGGCTGCCCCAACAAGTTCATAACAATGGTGAAACAGCTACACGAAGGCATGTGTGCTCGTGTACTGGACAGCGGTGCAATCTCTAAAACGTTTCTAGTATCAAGCGGAGTAAAACAAGGATGTGGACTCGCCCCGACTTTGTTCAGCATGATGTTCGCGGCCACGATGACAGACGCCTTCAGATCATTAGAGCTTGGAATACCCATAAAGTACCGCACAGATGGCAAGTTACTCAATTCCAGAAGAATGAAGGCCAAAACCAAAGTGGCTGGCGACATAATCAGGGAACTTGTATTTGCTGGCGACTGCGCTCTAATGAGCAACTCAGAACTGAACATGCAGGTTGGAATGGACCAGTTCTCTGCCGCATGCGAAAATTTTGGCCTGACCATAAATGCCAAAAAAACAGAGGTCATGTACCAACCAGCACCAGGCATACACAAAACCAGAGACTACAGTCAGCGGGCAGACGTTGAATGCCGTAGACAAATTCACATATCTGGGCAGCACGCTGTCGAGATCTGTCAGCCTAGACGATGAGGTGGCAAGCAGAATAGCAAAGGCCAGCACAGCCTTTGGTAGAATGCGCTCGATGGTCTGGGCACGTCGTGGCATCAGCGTCAAGACCAAACTCAAAGTCTACCATGCAACCATCATTTCAACCCTACTATACGCTTGCGAAAGCTGGACTGTATACTCTGGACATGCAAGGAGGTTAAACCACTTCCACACAGGTTGTCTGAGGCGAATATTCCACATCCGATGGCAAGATCGTGTCACTGACATCGAAGTTCTCTCGAGGGCTAACATGCCCAGCATCCATGCACTGCTAGAAAAAGCACGACTAGGATGGGCCGGACACCTCGTCCGTATGTCAGACGAGCGGCTCCCAAAGAAGCTTCTCTACGGCGAGCTGAGAGAAGGATGGCGCAAGAGAGGGCGCCCAAAGAAACGTTTTAAAGACGGTCTGAAGGACTCACTAAAAAGTTGCCAGATAGACATCGACACCTGGGAATGTCTTGCGCAAAACAGATCTGACTGGAGAAGCGTAGTCAAATCGGGTGTAGCTGCCGGTGAAGATGACCATGTTATGAAAGCCCAGAACAGACGCGGAAATCCCGAGCAGCGGGAACACCATCCCCTTCTATAAACCTCGTGTGCCTGATATGTAGCAGATGTTTTCGTGCTCGCATTGGCCTGTTCAGCCACATGCGCACCCACACCCAACAGGGAAATCTGTGACAAGGATGATGTCGGCGGTCCTCATCGACAACGATGGACAGCTATTATTTTTATTATTATTATTGTTGGTGTCCATTGTACAAAGCAGATATATCTCTCATGGATTCACATTCATTCAGGAATGATGATGTTTGGTGACATGAGCTCATAATTGCAGATTATTTTGATATCAGAGACTACATAACTAAACACATCATGGTCTCTGTTGTCCTAGATATTTCAATATAGAATTTTAATTGAACAGGTCTTTTGTTGATGTGCTGGAGATACCAGGGTGGGGATTACACTAATTCACAGTTTATTGTAATGGAGTCAATGTTGTGTACTACACAGTGCTTCCACCTGTGCTGGTTCCCAGATACAGTGAGTATCCTACTCATGGAGCCCTGACCACATTCCAGCAGATCTCTGAACCATCTATGCCTCACAACATCACATACCCATTTCAGCAGCAACATTCTCCACAGACACCCAGCTCAGGTCCAGGTAGCCCCTACGGTCTTCCAGGTAAATATATATATTTCGTTTATGATATTCATTTCTTGTTTTAAATATTGCACCTGTTATTGCTTGTGTTGAATATTTGGGACACTTGCCTGGAAATAGTTTTCTGGTTTCAGTAAAAATAAAGGCATTACGGTGTACATGAAACATGTGTTTAGCCTTTTGTTTTTCCAGGTTTGTTAGTGCTGGATATGTTTGTGCTTCAACAACTCTGGTATGATCTGGGAGGAGGATTTCATGCTATGCTTGAGCAGCTTATTACTCCGCTGTGTTAGGACAAATGCTGTTGAGGGTGATTAATCGATGTGTGAATCCATCTTAATTAATAGACTCAAAGACGAGCAAAGTAAACCTGTAACCTGTTGGGCGCCACCTATGCTGCTCTAAACAAACCACATAACCATTGCCAGAGTTATGCCATGTGACACAGTCGCATATAACTACATGCTCTCTGTGGGGGGGGGGGGGGCAGTGGTGCTATTCTTGTCCTTGTTATACACCCACGGCAAACCACTCGGGATATGTTTGTTCTTCAGTTTATTGCCATCTAGTCCTGACTGCAGGCTTGATTGCATTTAATGATTTCTAGTGGATTCAGTTGGTTGATTGCACATTTTTAGTCAGGCATTTTTTGGGTTGATATTGTATAGCTTGAGAAGTTAACAGATAGAATACTTGATTTGAAGTTGTAATTGGAAACCAATTTTTGATTATTTTACAGCGGCTAAACCGCCTCCAACATATCAAACCCATGATGTTAATCAGAAATACCAAAATGGGCCCCAAATTATGGACGGATACCATCAGCCCTACCCTGCAGTCCAAGCTTTTCCTTTCTCTAAACTGGGACACAGAATCACAGGTTAGATATTGCCAGTTTGTGCATGAACAGTTTGGCTGAATCTGGGTTTTTATAACAGCTTCAGCTGCCCATCAAGTAGTTCTCATTTTCAGCAGTTAGATAGTAACTTACAGTGTTCTGCGTACGTCACCACAAGAAATTGTATTTATTATATAAGCGTTGTATATGAAATTTGATGTAGGTAAAAAAATTAGTCTGAAAGTCAAATTCATAACACCACAAAACATGGCAATGAAAGTATGTCAATGGAGAGGTTAAGCAAGGGGGTCTTGTGTATCGGAACCTGAAAAGAGAACAATCCACGCTTTAGTTTTAATTAAATGATCATTGCATTGTTGACTCCATTCCTTTGATTATCTTATAAACCTCGAATTCTGGACACTAGGCAGGTTTTTCTGAATCTTTCCTCATAATTCCGGAATCTCACATATCAGTTTTTTGTCGTTTTTATATCCTTTTCAGCATCTGAAAACAGTAATCCAGTCTAGGTCTAACTAATGCTTTAAATCGGGCTTGTCAACATTTTTATACTTGGCGCCAACTTAATAACTTTTGTGAGAGTAAATGTACCTTAACGCCAACTAAAATTTAAATGGAAGACAATTTCGCGATCTTTCGCTGAGTCTGTATGTTTTTGATATTTTTAGTACACCACCATCATCATGTAGCATGTCCTATGCATAATGTCGATCACATCACGGCCCACCTGAAAGAAACTCCATCTCTTGCCAAATCTCCAGAGTGATGCCGAGGAATTCCTTGACATCTTTGTGCCATCGCCTCTGTTGCCCGGCACCATACCTTACATTACCATTCTCTCTAGACTGTGTCTTTTGATGTGGCCGAAGTGTTTAAATTGTTTGTTTATGATGGAATTTATGAACCAGTTCTCCTCTATGCCCAACTCTTATCCAATTCTTTTTTTTCGGTCCACGGTATTCTGAGAACTTTTCTATGACATTTAGAGACTCGAAGGACTCAATTCTCTTCTCTTCGGTTTCTGTCCATGTTTCAGACCATATAATGTCATTGAAAAAATACGCAGGTTCTCAAAATGTTCACTTTTTGTTGGTTTGCTGGTATTCCTCAGGTTGTGTAGCCTCTGCATTGCCATAATAATAATATGTTTTTAATACAGAGTGTAGTTATTCTGCTACAGCCCACCTCAAAGCTAAAATCACCCACTGGTGGGCGCTAGCGCCCAGGTTGAAGAGCACTGCTTTAAACAGTTTGAATATCATTTCCTTGCTCCTATGTTTAATATTTATTTTTATCCTCCTAACATTACATTTGCCTTTTTAACTGCTACCTGGACTTGCTCACTCATATTACCTGTATGATCTATTATAACCGCTAGGTTCTTTCTTATCTTTGTAATATTGTTCTCTCTCATTCTGTAATTATGTTCCATATTGAATCTACCCATGTATCCAATATACATTACTGTACATTTATCTACATTAAACTCCATCTGCCAGCTCTCAGACCATTCTTGAATTGTACCTAAATCTGACGTCAGTATATCCACTTCTGTGTTAGATGAGTCATCTCTGCAATGTTTAATGTCATCCATGAATTTTGCAATCATGGCTCCGATGTTCAAATCATTTATAAATATCCAAAACAAAATTGGTCCCATCACTGAGCTTTGTGCACCCCACTTTTTATCTTGCAACACAGAGTAATCCTTATTTATACCTTCTTCTCGTTAACTAATTTTCTATCCATTTGACAATTTCGTCACATATTTCATGTGATTTCAACTACTTAAACAATCTTTGATGAAGTACTCTATCAAAGTTGATAGAAAAATCTAAATAAATAACATCCACTGGCTCCTCTCCATCTATCAATTTGGTAACCTTCTCCGTGAATTCTAATAGATTTGTTAAGCATTCTCTCCCTTTAGTAAACCCTTGCTGACTATTTCTGATTAGATTAAATTTGTCCAATTGAATTACGTTTCTTTGGTTATTGAGTCTAACATTTTGTAGGCTATGCGTTAACCTTTACGACACGCATGTCCAGTTTGTCCGACTGACGTTATGATAATACAAGAGCACACTCTTGAGTCTCTCTGACTTACGTTACCATTGCATAGCGGCGGCCGTTCTAATGAAACTTAAAAACGAACGGCTGCGTAGTAATAGTCTGAACAATACTGCTCTTCAACTGTAGATTCCGACTTCAGTAATGTATGGTTAATGTATGGTTATATATCAGCAATGACGATCGTGGAATTAGTTTTAGGCGTTTGGAAATGATTTCTTATGTTTTTCACTTGGATTTGAAGATTCACAGATTGTTGAGAATGGGGGAGCAAAGTTTCTGCAACGTATTATTCTGAGGTAGATCTGTTTAGATTATTTATTTAGATGCAATAATTACGTTTATTGTCGAGGTGACAGACATATCCATTACGGCAAACATCGGATTTCCGTTGTTGGCGATTTTATTTTTTTAAAATTTCAATCGGCAGGCACTGGAAGCGGGAGAGTCTAAGTGTGCTGTTTTTTCAACACTATCACCTGAACTTTTTTAAAAATCTCAGAAACTAACACACACAACAAAAACAATAACACCAACAAATTCTTTATCTATTTATTTCTCCTCTCACAAACTAATCATATCAATAGACCATCAAATAAAAATGTTACAGACTCTCAAAGTAGCAAACATAGTTAAGTGATGTGATGTCACGAAAACTAATGTCGCTGCAGGGAGAATTGCATCAATTTTGTATTAAGAGTAGTAAAGGTTAAATTCACCATTCTGTAATTTGCTTGATCTGAGTTTTTTTGTCCTTTTGGAATAAGGGGATTACTCATGCATCATTTCAATTGCCTGGAACAATTCTCAACGCAAGTGTTTGATAACATTATATAGCTAATGGTTTTGATAAATGGTCTCTAATTTTCAACAGCAATTAGAGATTTATCCACTTTCACGCCCTCCAATAATTTAAAAACATGACTCAGGCTAAATGGAAATTAGTTTCAAAGGTGCAGCTATATCCCACTAATCTTGGATACATTTTGGTCACACCTTGTAAATAGACTTTCAATAAATATTGACCAACCCAATGACACATATGTGCCTGATTATTTGTGCTGGATATTGATATGCAGTCTCGGTTAGAGTGACTTCCTAAATGACATTGTAACTACCAATTGTTGGTGTGGTCTTGCAGATAAGCAGCCAGTTAACTATCATGAACCCCATTATTGGTGCAACATTGTCTACTATGAGTTGAACAGCCGTGTTGGGGAACAGTTTCAGGCGTCTTCCAATAGCATTGTTGTCGATGGCTTTACTGACCCGTCACGAAAGGACCGTTTCTGCTTGGGTTTGCTGTCCAACGTCAACAGGAACTCCACCATTGAGAACACACGTCGGCACATAGGAAGAGGTTTGTTATTTGTGTTTTCTTGTTGGTGCCACGTTCTCTTCACTTAATATGATTCTCCTGCTCTTCATTTGTACATCTGCCATCCACATCGTCTTGTAACCTGGAAGAACTGACGGCTGTGGATAATCTCCAGCTTGATCAACAATGACAATGTTAAACTAAATCCAGACATTGAATTAGCTGTTCATGCTTCACACTATCAAATGCTTTAGTGTAATCAATAAATCTGGATGCTAAGAATATCCAACTATTCACAAACTTCTATTGAAATCATTTGGTATGTTTGGGAACTAGAGTTATAGTACACCAAGTATACATATAAAAAAAAGAGGGGGTTAGACCATGGTGTGTGCTGTCCCCTGGTCTGTTTAATATGTACAATTTTCAGCGAACTAGAAGAAATGCCTTGATTGAGAACAGGAGGACCGAGTATCAATAATATCAGATATGCAAAGGATAAAGTGTAAATGGAAGAGAATCCAGTACATCTACAGAATCTACTGGATACGATAAACAGCAAGAGCCAGCAATGGGGGCTGGAAATCAACGCCACGAAGACTAAGGATGGTGTTCACCAAATGGAAAGAAAGTTCACAAGTTGACATTCACATAAATAAAGTCTGGAACAATTGTCAAGCTATTTATACCTTCGCCAGCTACTAACGGAAGATTGCACATGAGAAAGGGAGATCATTAAGAGAATTTCAGTGGCAGAGAATATATTTACCAGCATCAGACATACACCTTCTGTTCAGGCAGATATCTCTGATACTAAAATTGAGAATCATTAAATTCTATCTGCATTCAGTTTTATTGTATAGAGTAAAAACATGGGCACTGACAAAGAAATTGAAGAAGGGTATTGGAGTCTATGAAATGTCTTCAGGAGGACAAATGGGAAAACAAATAGGGAGGTCCTAGATCAACTAAAGATGGAGAAGACACTTCTGAGCCAGAGTGTAGGGCCACAGCTAGAATTGGAAAACATGCAGCAAAACTCGGTACATGCATTGCAGTGGTGGATTAATTAGTAGTTTGTTTTACTTGATGAAGTCGCTAGCCCCATGCAGAACTCTCTTTAGTCACCTCTTGTTACATGCTTGGAGGTACAATGAATGTTTTTTTCTCCCTAGTAAGGGGCCTGTGATCCAATCAAGAGAACCATTGACATTTGGCTTACACAGGCCATTTTATCAGGCCATTTAATACCATTACTGTTGTCATATATCATGGGGTTTAGCAGGTGTCTTCCATATTAATACATTTTGTTTGGGGTTGGAATGTTTGTATTTTGGGTTCCATGGCATGTAGTTTTTTGGAAATTATTTGATGAGCGTTTATGTCGTCCTGTTTGCTGATGAAGACCTTTTTATTGTAATGTAGAAAGTGCTGTGCTCAATAGCTGTGTCCAGTACAGCAAACATTATTTTTAGTCAAATATGTGATGTTCATTTTTTTGGCAGATTAAAAAATCATTGACGAGACAAAACTGAAGTGTTCCATCACATGCGAACTTGAATGAGATGATGACATGTTTTTGTTGTGTGTTTGCAGGAGTACACCTGTATTATGTCGGAGGTGAAGTGTATGCGGAATGCCTTAGTGACAGCAGCATCTTTGTACAGAGTCGCAACTGTAACTACTCACATGGCTTCCACCCGACAACTGTTTGCAAAATACCACCAAACTGTAGCCTCAAGATCTTCAACAACCAGGTCTCTCATTGTGCCACTTACTTCCAACTAATGGTGTCTTCTGTTTGCATGATATTTGTTCTCATCTCACATTTCACTGTTTCTGGCCTGGTCCAGTGGGTCCTGGTTCTCTTGTGTTTCCTTAGCCCATGACTGCCACCAATCTGCCTGCAGGTCAACAGGTTTGTATTTTGCTTGGTCTGGTGTTACTGCTATCATAGCTCATGGCTTCTTAGAGAATTGCATGCTCCTGAGCCATGATCAAGTGAATACTTGAGAAAGGAGATTCTCTGTATATGGTGCCATTACTACTGTATTGTGATCTACTTGTCAGCCACAACTACACTCATGACATCTGATATTTATCTGACACCAATATTTCATACTTCTAGATTCCTAGGCCAGGGTTGGGGATCTGCAGAGGAACATTAGTGTTCCACAAGAGGTCATGATTAGATAGATCATCAATGTGGTGTTGTTATTTAAAACTGCTCACTGGTCGATCTTCACCATATTAAATTCACTGAGCTCATTCTGAATTGTTGACACTTGTTAGGTGAGGCTGTTGATATTTGGTGGCATTGACACTGTCTTGTGTGAAGGGGATGACACTGTAGGTTGACCATGTCTGCCTCTCCATCCAAAATGACTTATCCTCAACCTCTATCTCTGGGCCACAGAATGACTTAGGAAATGGGAACCAAGAAGCCCAGAAATATTTACTCATAAAATAACTGCTGTTGCAAACCATGAATTGCTTAGACTAGAAGTAAATTGTGTTGTGAATTTGTTGTATTTTTTAGGGAATCATGCTGTTTGGTTATTGTATAAGTTTCTGCGTTTGACAAAATGTCTGAACAGGGACCACACACACATAAAATGACAGTCTTTACAATGGAAGCTGCTTATCTGCGGGTTTTACTTAGGCTGTCCTGTTTCATTGTGTTGTCTGTAGCAAATGGCTTACAAATGCATCAATGGTCGCTGCAAAATTGAAAAGACACGTAATTGCAAATTACATTTGACATGTAAAGGAAATCAAAGTAAAGATACGCCAGTATGGCATATTAAAAGTGTGGTATTAGGCCCAAAGATTTCTTGACCAATGGCACACTAGGGTCAACTGGTTGTCTTTACTTTGCCAGATTATTCTGCTAGCCAATTCTTGAGGTTTGGTGTACTCTGGAGCTGTTTTGTGATCAGGAAAAATGTCACACCAACTGGGGCATCAAGCCCCTATTGCTCAGCTGGGAAGCTGGGGCACTAACCACTGCGCCACCTCGGTTGCTGTAATAAAGTGCTGATTATTTGTAGTGGCTTCTGGGATATCAAAGCAAGCACTTATCTACTGGCAGAACCTATTGCTTATAATAGTCAGACAGCAGTTGGTGAGAACCTAGTCATGCAAGCATGTACAATTGTACTGACTAAAATGCAAGAACATGATGCATTAGGAGAAATAGAAATGTTTCCAGTCAGTACCATGAGTCTGTGTCTTTGTATTGTTGGCATGCCAAGTGATGTAGAACAGGTGCTTTGTAATTAAAACTAGAGCTTTTCTAACCAGGTTGAAAGAGATTTCACTAAGAAATAGCATGTCAATGATAGTGACATTACAGAAAACACTTTCGGCTGCAAAGAGCTGTCCACTAAAAACCTAGATATAGTCTTGTGTTCATAGCTGGAATCAAACAGAGGGACTGTGTTGGCATCTCTACTGATGATGTCCCCAAACAGAGGGACTGTGTTGGCATCTCTACTGATGATGTCCCCAAACAGAGATTGTGTTGGCATCTCTACTGATGATGTCCCCAAACAGAGGGACTGTGTTGGCATCTCTACTGATGATGTCCCCAAATAGAGGGACTGTGTTGGCATCTCTACTGATGATGTCCCCAAACAGGGACTGTGTTGGCATCTCTACTGATGATGTCCCCAAACAGAGATTGTGTTGGCATCTCTACTGATGATGTCCCCAAACAGAGGGACTGTGTTGGCGTCTCTACTGATGATGTCCCCAAACAGAGGGACTGTGTTGGCATCTCTACTGATGATGTCCCCAAACAGAGAGACTGTGTTGGCATCTCTACTGATGATGTCCCCAAACAGAGGGACTGTGTTGGCATCTCTGCTGATGATGTCCCCAAATAGAGGGACTGTGTTGGCATCTCTACTGATGATGTCCCCAAACAGGGACTGTGTTGGCATCTCTACTGATGATGTCCCCAAACAGAGATTGTGTTGGCATCTCTACTGATGATGTCCCCAAACAGAGGGACTGTGTTGGCGTCTCTACTGATGATGTCCCCAAACAGAGGGACTGTGTTGGCTTCTCTACTGATGATGTCCCCAAACAGAGGGACTGTGTTGGCTTCTCTACTGATGATGTCCCCAAACAGAGGGACTGTGTTGGCTTCTCTACTGATGATGTCCCCAAACAGAGGGACTGTGTTGGCTTCTCTACTGATGATGTCCCCAAACAGAGGGACTGTGTTGGCTTCTCTACTGATGATGTCCCCAAACAGAGGGACTGTGTTGGCTTCTCTACTGATGATGTCCTATCAATGTCTGTTGGTCTCTTTGAGAAGTTTAGTCTCTCTAGTTAAAAAAGCAAATATAGGTGTAATTCTATTATGTTTTAGTAGAGAGGTCTGGAGTACTTTTCAGAACATTTGTATCCCAGATTCTGTGAGATGTACTAAAGATAGAAGTTTGTCATCATTTCTATCATTTTTACTGGAGACATGTGACCAGATGGATGCTTCATCCCCTCTAAAGCATTAGTCTATTTCAGAGTCCAGATATATTGAGTGTGTCATCCAGATGATTAGCCTGATCAGACAATAAGTCATTTCTCGGCTCTTGAACTCTTATTTTCATTGAGCAGAATGCAGCAAATTTAGAAATTCACAAGAAATGTAAAAGTCAGCAAAACAGAAGTAACACTACATTAAATGGATGCTGTGCATGTGCCAGATAGTCCGCCATTTCTAAGTCACTCTAAATATGCAAACATTTGTTCTAAACTAAATGGCGAAGCATCAGTATCACATGATGAATGTCACATAATCGGACAATGTTTTCATGCCACCATTGCCTACGGGATCGTCTGATAACGGTCATAAGACTTGTCCAGACTGTTTTTTTTAAACGGTGTGAAAGCCTGAACAAAGAGCAAGTCATTCTCCTGCTACACACATAGAAATCTGGTGGCTTAGCAGAGGACAAGTTTTCAACTACTACAGGGTGCTTCATATGAATGGTGAAATGCAGGGGTACTTTCCCAAAAATAACATCCCAGATTTTGCTAAGGAACAACCGTTTAGGACCACCAAGTTAAGTGTGTATCGTGCTGTTGTGCTAACCACCCATCTGTATGCATGTGGAACATGGACTTCTATAGCAGGCATGTCATGAACCTTAATCATTTCCATGGAAACTGTCCCCACAGACTGTTCAGGATCGGTTGGCAGGATAGAGTGCCCAACTGTTTTCTTCAACAGGGCGAGACTCTCTGGCATCCTTACGCTGCTGCAGAGAGCCCAGGTCAAATAGACTGGACATGTTCTTGCATGTCAGATGAGTGCCTCTCTAAACAACTGTTGTACGGTGAGCTCAGGACGACATGTCTCGCTGGGGGGACAGAGGGAACAATACAAATACACTCTAAACGTTTCTTTGAATAGTTTCTCCATCAGTCTCACTGCCTGGGAGCTGCCTGTTCCAAATCGCAGAGCAGAGAACCATTACGGAGGCACAGGAAAAGCGAGCTTCACGAAAGGACAATGCAAGATGGCCTAATTACAAATGCTGTTCACTTGTGCCTTTACGTGCTGTAGAGTTGGTCACGCTCAGATCAAACTATACAGACATCTTTGCTTGCGATAGGCAACTAACTAACTAGATGATTAAATTCATAGAGAATCACAGTATGTAATAAACACAACAAACCAATCTTTGGCAATACCAGCTATAGTGAGAGAAACTTACAATGAGGAAAAGGGAGAGATTGTGCAATGAGAGATTTCAACACGAGGATTAGAATGGTTAAAAGTTGATAACTAAAAAGATGTAATGCCATGGGTTTTGCGTGTGAATTTGATGAAAGTGCGAGATATATGCACAGTCAACCTCAGTCTTTTGTACGGACCAGACTTTTTCTAGTGGTCAGGCAGTGTGGAGGTGGCTTGTGAACAGTCTGGGGGCAGCAGATGACCATGGCTTCTTCTGTCTCACCTCACTCTTCAAGGCTTGCTAGAAAGATACAGAATGTTTATTTCATGTGTGTGATGTCAGGGGAAGTTGAAGGAAAACTCAGAATTTTCATTTATCCTTTGTCAGGATTTTGCAGCACTCTTGTCTCAGTCAGTCAACCATGGCTTTGAGGCTGTCTATGAGCTCAACAAAATGTGCATCATTCGCATGAGCTTTGTCAAGGGCTGGGGAGCCGAATATCACAGACAGGATGTCACGTCAACCCCATGCTGGATCGAGCTGCATCTAAATGGACCCCTGCAGTGGTTGGACAAAGTCCTCACACAAATGGGATCTCCTATGAATCCCATTTCATCAGTGTCGTGACGCCATTCATATTTATGTGTACATTAGTCTAATGTGAGTACTTCCTGTGTCAGATGTGAAGTTTGACAGCATGGTCGCCTTATGTCACGATATCATCTGTCTACCAACATGTGATCCATTCAGACCAGTGTTTCTCAATATGGATCACATGGTAGCACTGTGTAGGTAAATGACACTCGGACCACGAGCCTGCAAATGTTGAGAAACACTAGTTGAGAACATTGGCTGATGGTGGTCCTGAGAACTTAACTTGGCCACATCAAACAATTTGTAGTAGCATTCAGGAATGCTATAACACATTGAATACTGTTGCATGCATTAACATGCCTTCTTGATTCCTTTTGAAATCTTGGGCTTGCTTAAGGTTGTCCGTGGCAACTTATTTAGTCTCTTAGCCTGATGGAAGTTCTTTTAACAAATCTTCTTTCAATACATGGCTGCTCTCATAAATCTGTCTTAAACTATGAATACTTTATGCCCACTTAATATTCCAGTCCAGTTTCCATGTGCCTACAAAAGCACATGCCAGACCCCTAGTTATTGCTTTCACTTTATTTATGAAAAGGGTCATGGAGTCTATTTACAAGTTTAAATCAGAACTGGCACTTTTCCATGTGTAAGAGGTTTGCATTTTTCTAAAATTGAAAACGCATATAAAATGTTTTGGCTTTTGCCATGCTCAGTGAATTTGGTCTCATGTATCAGATGTTTTTAATTGTGATTTAAAAAAATGGTAGCACTGTTTGAGAAAGTGAATCATGCCTAGAAGTTTTAGTGAATGAAAACTATCCACAATGGGGAAAGAATCTCACGATGTGAGTTACTGTTACACACAACTGGTGTCAATAAATGAAACATGGAGCTGTCATTTGATTATTGAAGTTCTGTAGAGACTGTTAATGAATGGTTATTGTGTGCTTATTCGTGACAATGACACTCAACGTTTCAGTTATAGAAAGAGCCCAAGTTGATAAAAGGTCATGTAATTTTATATTTTAAATAAGTTCATTGTACAAACCATATGTGCCAGTGTAAAGATTAAGCGAGTGATCTCTCTGCACAGAGATATGACTTTTATTGTGAAACTGGAAACTGGGTTTATTTACATATTTAAATCATGTGACATGTCTTGTTGAAAATAGCATCAGAACACGTACACACAGGAAATATTTCCTCTTTAAAGCATAGGGAACTTTTCTTTAGTATCAGCTCTGATATTTTATGCAGTTTTGACTTTAGTGGGATATCATTGGATGGGTTAGAAATGTGTGGTAAAATTCATGCGATAGGATTGTGTGGGAAAATTCATGGGATAGAATTGTGTGGGAAAATTCATGAGATAGAATTGTGTGGGAAAATTCATGGGATAGATTTGTGTGGGAAAATGCCAAGGATAGAATTGTGTTTTTTTTCTCGTTGGTAATATTTCTAGGATCCATCTGCCTGTCAAAATGGTTGGTCATGTATTTAGGTCCACTATTGGTTGTTAGTGGCCTTGCTATTTGTAGGACAACCAGGCTAGATAACTGTATTTGATGTCAATCTTTGTTTACTGTAATTCATGTTTTTGTTGAGCAATGTTTTCTCACTACAATTATGCATGAACTTGGTATTTACTGCTGCTTCTTCCTTCCATGGAAATGTCTTCCCAGCCATTTTTGCTTGATATTTGATGTGATATTATATTTCTAATTGGTGTCATGTGGTCAGTTGTTACACACAAATGATGTGGTCAGCTGTTACACACATCATGTGGTCAGTTATTACAATCATATGGTCATTATTGACACACAAATCATGTGGTCAGTTGTTACACACATCATGTGGTCAGTTATTACAATCATATGGTCAGTTGTTACACACAAATCATGTGGTCAGTTGTTACACACATCATGTGGTCAGTTATTACAATCATATGGTCAGTTGTTACACAGAAATCATGTGGTCAGTTGTTACACACATCATGTGGTCAGTTATTACAATCATATGGTCAGTTGTTACACACAAATCATGTGGTCAGTTGTTACACACATCATGTGGTCAGTTATTACAATCATATGGTCAGTTGTTACACACAAATCATATGGTCATTTGTTACACACATCATGTGGTCAGTTGTTACAATCATATGGTCAGTTGTTACACACAAATCATGTGGTCAGTTGTTACACACAAATCATGTGGTCAGTTGTTACAATCATATGGTCATTATTGACACAAATCATATGGTCAGTTGTTACACACAAATCATGTGGTCAGTTGTTACACACATCATGTGGTCAGTTATTACAATCATATGGTCAGTTGTTACACACAAATCATATGGTCAGTTGTTACACACATCATGTGGTCAGTTATTACAATCATATGGTCAGTTGTTACACACAAATCATGTGGTCAGTTGTTACACACAAATCATGTGGTCAGTTGTTACAATCATATGGTCATTATTGACACAAATCATATGGTCAGTTGTTACACACAAATCATGTGGTCAGTTGTTACACACATCATGTGGTCAGTTATTACAATCATATGGTCAGTTGTTACACACAAATCATATGGTCAGTTGTTACACACATCATGTGGTCAGTTATTACAATCATATGGTCAGTTGTTACACACAAATCATGTGGTCAGTTGTTACACACAAATCATGTGGTCAGTTGTTACAATCATATGGTCATTATTGACACAAATCATATGGTCAGTTGTTACACACAAATCATGTGGTCAGTTGTTACACACATCATGTGGTCAGTTATTACAATCATATGGTCAGTTGTTACACACAAATCATATGGTCATTTGTTACACACATCATGTGGTCAGTTATTACAATCATATGGTCAGTTGTTACACACAAATCATGTGGTCAGTTGTTACAATCATATGGTCAGTTGTTACACACATCATGTGGTCAGTTATTACAATCATATGGTCAGTTGTTACACACAAATCATGTGGTCAGTTGTTACAATCATATGGTCATTATTGACACAAATCATATGGTCAGTTGTTACACACAAATCATGTGGTCAGTTATTACAATCATATGGTCAGTTGTTACACACAAATCATATGGTCATTTGTTACACACATCATGTGGTCAGTTATTACAATCATATGGTCAGTTGTTACACACAAATCATGTGGTCAGTTGTTACAATCATATGGTCATTATTGACACACAAATCATATGGTCAGTTGTTACACACATCATGTGGTCAGTTATTACAATCATATGGTCAGTTGTTACACACAAATCATGTGGTCAGTTGTTACACACAAATCATGTGGTCAGTTGTTACAATCATATGGTCATTATTGACACAAATCATATGGTCAGTTGTTACACACAAATCATGTGGTCAGTTATTACAATCATATGGTCATTATTGACACACAAATCACATGGTCAGTTGTTACACACAAATCATGTGGTCAGCCGTTTCATTAATTTAAAAAATTGATACAATTTCCCCTGCAGCTGAATTATTTTTCACCATGTCACGTTTTACTATGGTTGTTGACAGTCTGTCAACTTGTTTATTTGTTGGTCTATAGATATGATTTGTTTGTGTGTAGAGACATAAATTAACCTTTACCCCACTCAATAAAAAAAATGGATCACTTTACCCTGCCACTGCATTATGTTTCACCGCTTCACATTTTTCTAGGTTGTTGACTTTGAGAACCTGTATCTTTTTTGTTTGTTGTTGTATACTCTCATTTGTTTATATGTAGAGCCTTAAATGAGTAAAGGTGTTTTTGCTGTGTGTTTGTTAGTTTCTGAGATACAAGAAGATGAAGGTGAAAATGAAAAACAGCTAAAACATAAGACTTTCGGCATCCCTTGCTTGAAAGAAAATCGTAAATTGAGCAGAAAATGAATTATCAATGTTTACAAATGGCCATATCTGTTAGTTCCCACTGTGAACATAATTATTGTATCTACATAAACAAACTAAATAGATCTACCTCAGATAAATCTGTTGCAAAAACTTAACTTCCCTATTCTCAATAATGGGTGAATCGTCAAATCCAAGTGAAGAACGTAATAAATAATTTCCAAATATCTCAAACAAATGTCAAAATTGCCATTGTTATTAAATCCGTCGTGACAGAAATCGAACTACAATCAAATGAGCAGTATGTTCCAGGCTATTGGGACGACCCGCGTGATTATATTGTTGTGACGGCAGTCGCTTTGCAGCGACTAGCTTGTGCTAAATATTAATAAATTAAACTTGTTCGTGTTATTGGTGTTAGTTAGTTTCTGAGATAGAAAAAGATAAAAATGTTGAAAAACAGCAGAAACATTTACTCACCTGTTTCAGGGAGTTCCTGGTCCTTCTAAAAATATTTAAATTGCCACGGAGGACAGATAATGATCTTTCACAAGATCGGCATATATGTTAGTTTCCACTACAAACATATTTATGACATCTACATAAACAAACTAAACAGATCTACCTGAGAAAAACCGTTGCAACACCCGTAACTTCATCACCCTCAATAATGGGATAATCTTCAAATCCCAGAAAAATAAAATTGTTTCAAAATTCCCTTTACAATCAAAAGCCATTTTTACAGTTGAAACAGGCAGATAGAAGTGTTCTATTTTTAGATTAAAATACTCGCATGTTCTATATCATTGACCCAGATGTTTTACACTCTAAAGTGATGACTATCCGCGATGACACTGTGCAGCGACATTGGCAGTGGAAGTAAATTGTCAGTTGCAATCTCAAGATGATGGGACTGTAAATGTTAAAGAATATGTACACTGTTTCTGTTACTACAAGAGGACAACTAGCTCCACAAGAGTCAGTGCTGCCATTATCTATCTGCTGGAAGCATCGTCTTCACCTTTTGTTGATGGACATCCATTAACAGCTTTTTTAATATTTTTCACAAATGCACCAAGTATTCCTTTGAAACTATTTTATTTGCCATATTTCAGTGCCAATCAACTGGAAATACTCACTGCATTGACTAAGCCCATCTTATTTGATCAAATATACACTTTCTATTAGCAATGAATGCAACATTCAGAAACTCTGCGCGAAGCAGAACAGAGAGAGATCTGATTGTTATATTGGAAGAAATATATTCTGATAAATTTTATGATCAGTAGATATTGAGTTGATTCCAGGTGTGGTCTATCACGTAGAGTAAGCAGCTATTTTTAGTTCACTCTCCTTGAGGGACATACTCTAAAGCTGTGAAGAAAGATCTTGTAATTATCATTAGAGTGTTTGTCCTTGAGAAGGATCTGTGGTGATTGTATTGATAAATTGTCTAGCATGTACACTTGTATTGGTGCATGGATAAATTGTCTAGCATTTACACTTGTATTGGTGCATGGATAAATTGTCTAGCATGTACACTTGTATTGGTACATAAATAAATTGTCTAGCATTTACACTTGTATTGGTGCATAAATAAATTGTCTAGCATTTACACTTGTATTGGTGCATAGATAAATTGTCTAGCATGTACACTTGTATTGGTGCATGGATAAATTGTCTAGCATGTACACTTGTATTGGTGCATGGTGCTGCCACTCCTTGTAGGAGGGAAGTTTGGATGTGCTCTTTGAGCTTAGTTTCTGTGTCACATGTCTTACACCAGCCCCAAGAACAACTCTACTCTGTCTTTTGTTACCAAATGCCTTGTAGTGTGCAGTGGTCCATCTTCTTCGTCATTCGTTCTCAAATTTCCGTTACCAAGCCATGAAAAGGGTTCTGCAAATAGCAGGATGTAGTCTGGAGAGCAAAATGCGTTGTCTTAGTTTACAGCTTGACTGCAATATTTGCACCTTTTGGTCCAACACATCCGACTTCAGCATGACATTTTTTCCTACCGGGTTAGCCTTCCCTCTTCGATCCCCTGTCCTTAGCCAGTCTGGGTACCGGGTTAGCCTTCCCTCTTCAATCCCTTGTACTTAGCCAATCTGCTCTGTTGCAGCCTGTTATCCAGGATCACCACTAGGAGGTGGAGCAGGGTCTTGGCAGTTCTGGGTTGCTGGCCCTAATGCTAAGTCAGCTATAGCTCATGCACTGCTCATCATCTCATGCAGTGGTCCTATTCTATAACTAGTCAGCATCTTGTTTAGCAACCAAGAATAGTTACATTGAAACCTGCCAGGCACACTGTCAAGAGGTGACTACTCCATCCTGGAGAAATAGCGAGCCAACTGAAAAGGTCAATAACAAATCATTACTGCATGGTAGAAGAGGACAAACAGTTATCAATAATCCAGAAATAATTGACTGGATTTCAGTTCTTTGCAGTACTAAAGTCATATTTGTCAGTTCTGTTTACCTATCACCTTCATGGATGCAGGTGATGACTTGTCAACTTCATGAATTGAAGTAGTGACTTGTCAGATATATGGATACAGGTGGTGATGTGATGTGTGCCCCTTGTTTAGTGAAATGTCAGTTAATGTTATTGTTAGTTGTCCCCTGGGAAATATCGGTTGCTGGGTAGTCCTCAATGGAAGAGCATATGTGTTTAAGTGCTAAGAGACTTTTAATATTGAAAATAAACTGAATGACTGCTTACATGGTGAGTTGTCAGTTCGTGAAGTTATGAATGCCAATTCTTTTATCGGGTGCCCGCTGATGTCATTATGTCCATAAGATACACCGACACAGCTGATGATGATCAATCAGAACTGGCAAATGTTTGGCAATCAAAATGGGGGGGGGGGGGGGGGGGGGGAATCATAGATCCCTTTTCACTGATTAAATAATCAAAGATCCCTATTCCCTTATTAAATTATCATATACCCCTTTTCACTGATTAAATGGTAATAAACTAAAAAAAATACCAGGCAGCCATCATTATTTTGGGAGAAATGTCATTTCAATGTTTAGCGTTCTTGGTCCACATTCCACCACAGATGTTGGGTGTTCTTGGTGTTCCTGGTCCACATTCCACTACAGATGTTGGGTGTTCTTGGTGTTCCTGGTCCACATTCCACTACAGATGTTGGGTGTTCTTGATGTTCCTGGTCCACATTCCACTACAGATGTTGGGTGTACTTGATCCACATTCCACTACAGATGTTGGGTGTTCTTGGTGTTCCTGGTCCACATTCCACTACAGATGTTGGGTGTTCTTGGTGTTCCTGGTCCACATTCCACTACAGATGTTGGGTGTTCTTGGTCCACATTCCACTACAGATGTTGGATGTTCTTGGTGTTCCTGGTCCACATTCCACTACAGATGTTGGGTGTACTTGATCCACATTCCACTACAGATGTTGGGTGTTCTTGATCCACATTCCACTACAGATGTTGGGTGTTCTTGGTGTTCCTGGTCCACATTCCACTACAGATGTTCTTGGTGTTCCTGGTCCACATTCCACTAAAGATGTTGAGTGTTCTTGGTCCACATTCCAGATGTTGAGTGCTCTTGGTCCACATTCCAGATGTTGAGTGTTCCTGGTCCATATTCCACTACAGATGTTGGGTGTTTGGTCAATAGCTCTTACCTTTCCCTCTGTACTTTGCCTTCACAGAACAGAGAAGGGTTTCTACCAGTAACATTGGATCAACTCCCTCTAGAAAAGAAGCAGTGGGATGTACACCACGCTACTTTCTCTTTATTAGTCAGGTTTGTGTTCCCTAGCCCTTGGCTGTCCATTTTGGCAACATGTTTGTGTCTCCATTTGGTAAGGTTCCTGTCCGGCTTTTTAGACCCTACTGGTAAGTAGATAATTATTTGTGCTGGGAATTAATTTGTGAAACAATAACATTGTTGTAATTGTAGGAAACTGTAGAATACATATTTTCTAATATAGTTGTCTGCTTGTAACAGCTAGTAAGTTATATATGACATAATTAAATAGCGTGGTATAGTGAGCGGTAATAACTGTCTGTACTGTAACTATAGTGTAGGCCTAGTATGAAGGTTGCTGTAGGGTAAATACCAGCAACAGTTGAAATGTTGGTGTTGACTAGATTAAATATATATTGTATTAGTATAACTTATTGGCTAGGAACTGCAACAGTAATGGCATAATTAGTATTGCTAAGACTGGACGAAACACTGGGAAGAGGAATGACGATAACGGTGTGCGAGTATGTTTGGTAGTAGTGTTAGTGTAGGAATACAAACAACTTTTGAAAATGAAGTAAAACTTATATGTAGGTTGTGTAGAGTAGAAGAAAGGCAGGCTCGAATGGAGTGTGAGATTAGGAAAAATGAGAAGAGATTGGAGGAGATAGAAAAGAGGTAGATCAAAATAGAAAATAAATTTGAGGAAGTATTAAAGAAGCTGCAGTTTGGTAGTCGCGTTGACAAGGTAAAACCACTGTCATCAGCTAAGTTTGGGTCGTTAAAGTAAAAAGGGGCAGGAGAAGTAAGAGATTCTAGTGAGGAAACAGAACACAGCACAGAGAGGTATGCAACTATAAGGGAGGGTACAGTATTGATAGTAGGGGATTCATTGGTGAGGGAGGTTGGCAAACATTTGTCAGAACAGCATAAAATGTTTGACAAATTAGATATTGGGTGAGCTAAGATTGAGAATATAGAGGAGAAAATAAAAATGATAGGCGAAGAGTCATGTCGAGGTAAAGGTAGAAATGAATAATCTAAAGAGAGATGCTACAGATAAAAATGATGCAAAGCTACAATAGTCTGATAACACTTAAAGAAAAAAAGTACAGGAAGGTCACCATGATGGGTATTTTAGACAGAGCAGATGGGTCAGATTGTTATCAACCTCTGGCTGCAGGTGATGTGTGCGAGCATCAGTATAGGGTTTATTGATGAGAAAATAGACAAACATTGAATGCTAGACAGGAAAGGATTACATCTAAATCAGACAGGACAACATGCTGTAGTGAAGTATATGTTTCATTACTGTATTAAACATTTAAACTAGTAAGGCTGAAGCATGAGACCAAAAATAGGCATAAAACAGGGTACTATTGAGGATGTAGTCAAAGGTAAGATTTGGGATCAGGGAAGTGTGAAATCAGTAGTGGAAAAGCAAAAATTATAAAGCAAAAGCAAAAATGTTAAAAATAACAAACTAAAGTTTTTTTATGCAAATGTATGAAGCACAGTAAATAAAAGAGAATTGGAACTGTATATAGAAGAAAAACAAAACATAATAGGATTAACAGAATCATGGACATATGAAGACATTGCAGATAGTGAACTTGAAATATAGAGAGATATACAATGTTAAAGAAAGATAGGGTAGTTAGAGACAAGGCTAAGGGAGGTGGCGTTTTATTATACTGTACGAATTTAGTTAACATAACTATCAAAGATAATCTCATCATCGGGCAAAAAAATGAAAGTGTATCGGGAGAAGTAAAAAGTAGGGGTAAAAAAACAGTGGTTGGAGTATGCTACAGCTGTTCGAGTCAAAAAGAGGAAGATGAGGAGCTGATTAGTTGTATAGAAAAGCAAGTACATGGAGATTATTGGTAATGGGGGATTTCAACTTTCCTGAAATAAAATGGGAAATGGCAGAAGCACTTGTCGAGTCAAAACTGTTTGTAAAGTGCATAACTGACAATTTTTTGATTCAACATGTGAAACAGCTACTAGAGGCAGAAACACACTCGACCTAGCTTTTACTACAGAGGAAAATATATTTGAAAACTTTACCATTAGTGAACTGTTTGGCTCAAGTGACCAGTAGGTCATCTGTTAGGATCTTAAAGCAAGGAAAGAAGTAAACATAAACACATGAATCTTACGACTTATCTTAGGCAGATGTTAAGAAGATGAAAGAGGCAGCAACTTTTTTCGGAGGAACAGATGTTGAATAAGAATGGGAGAGTTTCAAAATAGTTCTAGAAAAGCTAAAAGGGGAATGTGTTCCATGTAGGGAGGTAAACCACAAGTGTAAAAAGTGAATAACTAGATTTGTAGTTAAATGTAGAAGAGCTACAAAATAGAGCATGGAAAAAATATATAGAGGCAGGTAAATCAAAAGAAACATATTTAAAATATTTGGACAAGCAAAACATAGCCCAGAAAGTGAATATTTGAAAAAAACTTATAGAATCAAAACTGATAATGAAAGCTTTTCTTATGTTAGAAATAAACAAAAGACAAAGTGTGCCCTCTCATAGATAGCACAGGAAAAATAAGTGAACTAATCTACTTAATCAATACTTTGTCACAGTCTACACAAAAGAGGACTGCTCAAAGATCCCAGCGCCTATATATATTTTTCAAAGATCAATCTGTATTACAGAGGAAACGTTTTTTTTTTAAATTGGAGGGGTTGAAAGTGAATAAATGTCCAGATCAAGATGGTTAATCACTTGCAAAAGGGATTGTTCCACGGGATTGGAAAGATGCAGGATCTCTATTCAAAAAGGGCAAAAAATCAGATCCAGCCAATTATAGACCGGTGAGTTTAACAAGCATAGTCTGTAAATTGTTAGTCAATAATCAAAGATAACACTGTAAGGAATTTAGACAAATTTAATCTAATCAGAAGAGTTTACTAAAGGGAGATAGTGCTTAACAAATATATTAGAATTCATGGAGGAGGTTACTAAAATGATAGATAAAGGGTAGCCAGTGGACGTTATTTATCTAGATTTTGCAAGTACTCTATCAAAGATTATTTCAAAAGTTAAAATCACATGGAATAGGTGGGGAAGTTGCCAAATGGATTGAAAATTGGTTAACGGGAAGAAGGCAGAGGGTGGGCATAAATAAGGAGTACTCTGAGTGGTGTGAAGTGAAAACTGGAGTACCACAGGGCTCGGTTTTGGGACCAATTTTGTCTTGATATATATAACTGGTTTGGACATTGGTATGGGATCCATGATTGCAACATTCGTGAAGGACGCAAAGCTATGCAGAAGTTGATATATCGAGGTCGGATTTAGATACAATTCGAGAATGGTCTGTGAGCTGCCAAATGGAGTTTAATGTAAATAAATGTAGTCATCCAATATGGAACATAATGGAATGAACAATATTAGAAAGATGGGCAGGGACAATTAATGCATTCAAGAATAGATTGGATACACATAGCTTTTAGAGCAAAGAAATGTAAATGAAACTGGTTTGATACTGACTGCAGAGTCTTCTAAAGGAGTATAAAGACGTTAAGTTAAGATAGCAATGCTACTTTGGCACATCTCTAAATAATGGGGACACAGAAGCTCGTCTACCTCGAAAAGACGAGAGATAGGAAGAAAAGGTGTTTGATAATGTTCCCTGGAACAGTTTCTGGTCCTGCAGGAATGGAACTGACGCCTTAACACCCTTGATCTGCGCAATAATGCCTGCAGAAAGAATAGAGCGAGAAACCAACGTCAGAGGAGACCACCAGTGGCATAAGACAGAGCGAGAAACCGTCAGAGGAGACCACCAGTGGCATAAGACAGAGCGAGAAACCAACGTCAGAGGAGACCACCAGTGGCATAAGACAGAGCGAGAAACCGTCAGAGGAGACCACCAGTGGCATAAGACAGAGCGAGAAACCAACGTCAGAGGAGACCACCAGTGGCATAAGACAGAGCGAGAAACCGTCAGAGGAGACCACCAGTGGCATAAGACAGAGCGAGAAACCAACGTCAGAGGAGACCACCAGTGGCATAAGATAGAGCGACATAATATCCCCATACCTCTTCACACTACCCATGGACGATGTCATCAAAGTCTGTCAGAGGAGGACCAACAAGTTCCCAGTGGGGTACTGGAAGATGAGACCAGTCTATATATTGAAGCTGGCGTTTGTCAATGATGGGGCACTGGTGACTAAATGAGAGACACATCGCCAGACCAACCTTCAAATCTGGAAAAAGGCGCTGGAGAGGAGAGACATTTCTCTTGTTGAACAGCCTCTAGAACAGGACAAGCAGTTCAAATACGTTGGAGCTGTAACAAACCAGAAGTGTTGTATATGCGAAGGGTAGCAGTTGAGAACATTTTTAATTGCCATAGATAAAGAATTCCTCAGAGAAAGAGAAGTAAAACAAATAAGAAGATTACATACCACTCCATGTACCAGTTTTGACTTCATGGGCAACGACTACAACACAGAAAAGCCAGCTCCAATCGTGAGAAATAAGATATCTAAGGAAGGTGGTCCAAGTAACAAGTAGAGACAAGGTCCACAGTCAGACAATACGGCGCGATCTCGAAGCCCAGCCAGTGCACACTCGAGTGAAGCCATTTCAAATCGGTGATATGGCTATTTGGAAGTAAAGAGTACAGGATCCAGACCTAAAGGACGGCTAAAAGTTCTCTGGGATGTCAAGATAACTGGAACCATTCCAAAAGGAAGGTAGTGGGTAGAATAGTGTGGCGCTTTTACTGGCTCTACACCACAGGATAGAAGAGTAGCAACTTAGTTTGTAACTGTTCACGCGTGTCCAATCCTTGATAAAGCCCCATTGAAGTATGTAACTGATTTCGGGTGCCCTCCTTGATAAAGCCCCATTGAAGTATGTAACTGATCTCGGGTGCCCTCCTTGATAAAGCCCCATTGAAGTATGTAACTGATTTCGGGTGCCCTCCTTGATAAAGCCCCATTGAAGTATGTAACTGATTTCGGGTGCCCTCCTTGATAAAGCCCCATTGAAGTATGTAACTGATCTCGGGTGCCCTCCTTGATAAAGCCCCATTGAAGTATGTAACTGATCTCGGGTGCCCTCCTTGATAAAGCCCCATTGAAGTATGTAACTGATCTCGGGTGCCCTCCTTGATAAAGTCATACTGAGGTCTAGCTCTTCTCGCGTGCCGTACTCGTATAAATGCACTGCGACCATATTACATGCGACGAACATGATCAAGTCATTTTAGACTTCGCTGCTTGACGAGAATTTGACATGCTTGTGAGACCGGCGCGAGAGTGCACCGACTAGGTTGGTCTTCGTTCCATCAGCAGCTCGGTGTACTAGTTAGGGATGCCAAATTGTTTCCCTTTTCACTAACCGTATTTTTGCCCGCCAGCCAAGGTCGTTGCCGTGCCTAGGCAGAATCTAGGAGCGATGCGCGAGCTAGGCAAGAAGTGTGGTAACCAAATAGAACTCTGGCCTTCATTAATGTGGATGCCACTCACCGTGACGTACTATCCCTAATACTTATGTCATATCCCCCCATATATACGAAGGGTGTTCAAGTCAAACCGGTACTTTTTTTCAAGAAGTCAAAATGCTATTTATTTTTTAAATATTCTCTCCTGCAACGTGTATGTACTTATTCCAGCGTTTAAGTAATGCTTGAAAAGCTTGATCGTAGAAAGATTTGTCAGTATGTCTAAACCAATCCAGGACAGCCTGTTTCACTTTATGGTCAGTGCTGAAATGCTGACCTCCCAGGAATTCTTTTAGGAGTTCAAACAGGTGGAAATCGCCTGGAGCGGAAAAAAATGTTTCTTCAGTTAAATGCAGGCTTGAACTATTTTCTGCCGGTCAAATGCGGAAAGCTGTCTTGACACACAACGTGCACTAACATTCCGAATATGCAAATATTCATGAATAAAAGTGTTTACCGTACCCATAGAAAGACTTGCCTCTTGTGCAATTTCGCGACAGGTTTTGCGTCGATTTTCCAGGATAAGGCGTTCCACATTATGGATATTTACAGGAACGACTGTGGTGGGTTGAGAGTCGCCACGGCCGGGGTCATCACTCACGGATGTATGGCCTTCTCTAAAACGCTTACATTATTCAAATGACTTACTGTAGATGCGTGTTGTATTACTGTATTGTGATTGCAGTCATTTGCAAAATTCCGTATAATTCACGCTTTCTTTCACAAGAAACTTCATCACAACACACTGTTCCATGCACGCACTAACAGTGTTGACCGCCATCCAGGATTCAAGAAGCTTTTGGTTACCTAACATAAGACAACCTTGCCTGATTGAATACCAGGATTCAAGTCTACAGTTACGTGCAAGAGAAAAATCATTACAGACTCAAAACAAAAGAAAGATTGAGAGTATGAAACAAAATTATGAGGATTATTCAGCTCAAATAAATACACTAATTAGCAAGCGAGATAGAGATAGAAACGGGAACCAGGAACATGAAACGAAAGAAATTCGACCACGCCATGAGCACGATCCCACATTCCAACACATCAGGTATAGATGACATCCCATAGCGTTTATAAACGTACCAGATATAGGTGACATCCCATAGAGCTTATAAACGGACCAGGTATAAGTGACACGACCATAGAGCCTATAAACGGACCAGGTATAGGTGACATGCTTATAAACGGACCAGGTATAGGTGACATGCTTATAAACGGACCAGGTTTAGGTGACATGTTTATAAATGGACCATGTATAGGTGACATTCTTATAAACGGACCAGGTATAGGTGACATGACCATAGAGCTTATATACGGACCAGGTTTATGTGACATGCTTATAAACAGACCAGTATAGGTGACATGACCATAGAACTTATAAACGGACCAGGTATAGGTGACATGACCACAGAGCTTATAAACGGACCAGGTATAGGTGACATGCTTATAAACGGACCAGGTATAGGTGACATGCTTATAAATGGACCATGTATAGGTGACATGCTTATAAACGGACCAGGTATAGGTGACATGACCATAGAGCTTATAAATGGACCAGAAATAGGTGACATGACCATATAACTTATAAACGGACCAGGTATAGGTAACACGACCATATAACTTATAAACGGACCAGGTATAGGTAACACGACCATAGAACTTATAAACGGACCAGGTATAGGTGACACGAGCATAGAACTTATAAACGGACCAGGTGTATGTGACACGACCATATAACTTATAAACGGACCAGGTGTAGGTGACACGACCATATAACTTATAAACGGACCAGGTATATGTGACATGCTTATAAATGGACCAGTATAGGTGACACGACCATAGAACTTATAAACGGACCAGGTATAGGTGACATGCTAATAAACGGACCAGGTATAGGTGACATGACCACAGAGCTTATAAACGGACCAGGTATAGGTGACATGCTTATAAACGGACCAGGTATAGGTGACATGCTTATAAACGGACCAGGTATAGGTGACATGCTTATAAATGGACCATGTATAGGTGACATGCTTATAAACGGACCAGGTATAGGTGACATGACCATAGAGCTTATAAATGGACCAGAAATAGGTGACATGACCATATAACTTATAAACGGACCAGGTATAGGTAACACGACCATAGAACTTATAAACGGACCAGGTATAGGTGACACGAGCATAGAACTTATAAACGGACCAGGTGTATGTGACACGACCATATAACTTATAAACGGACCAGGTATAGGTGACACCACCATAGAACTTATAAACGGACCAGGCGTAGGTGACATGCTTATAAACGGACCAGTATAAGTGACATTACCATAGAGCTTATAAACGGACCAGATATAGGTGACTTGCTTATAAATGGACCAGATATAGGTGACATGACCATAAAACTTATAAACGGACCAGATATAGGTGACATGACCATAGAACTTATAAACGGACCAGGTATAGGTGACATGCTTATAAACGGACCAGGTATAGATGACATGACCATAGAGCTTATAAATGGACCAGAAATAGGTGACATGACCACAGAGCTTATAAACGGACCAGGTATAGGGGACATGTTTATAAACGGACCAGTTATAGGTTACATGCTTATAAACGGACCAGGTATAGGTGACATGCTTATAAATGGACCATGTATACGTGACATGCTTATAAACGGACTAGGTATAGGTGACATGACCATAGAGCTTATATACGGACCAGGTTTAGGTGACATGCTTATAAACGGACCAGTATATGTGACATGATCATAGAACGTATAAACGGACCAGGTATAGGTGACATGACCACAGAGCTTATAAACGAACCAGGTATAGGTGACATGCTTATAAACGGACCAGGTATAGGTGACATGCTTATAAACGGACCAGGTATAGGTGACATGCTTATAAACGGACCAGGTATACGTGACATGCTTATAAACGGACCAGGTATAGGAGACATGCTTATAAATGGACCATGCATAGGTGCCATACTTATAAACGGACCAGGTATAGGTGTCATGACCATAGAGCTTATAAATGGACCAGAAATAGGTGACATGACCATAGAACTTATAAACGAACCAGGTATTGGTAACACGACCATAGAACTTATAAACGGACCAGGTATAGGTGACACGAGCATAGAACTTATAAACGGACCAGGTGTAGGTGACACGACCATAGAACTTATAAACGGACCAGGTGTAGGTGACACGACCATTTAACTTATAAACGGACCAGGTGTAGGTGACATGCTTATAAACGGACCAGTATAGGTGACACGATCATAGAACTTATAAACGGACCAGATATAGGTGACATGACCATAGAACTTATAAACGGACCAGGTATAGGTGACACCACCATAGAACTTATAAACGGACCAGGTGTAGGTGACATGCTTATAAACGGACCAGTATAAGTGACATTACCATAGAGCTTATAAACGGACCAGATATAGGTGACTTGCTTATAAATGGACCAGATATAGGTGACAGGGCCATATAACTTATAAACGGACCAGGTATAGGTGACATGCTAATAAACGGACCATATATATGTGACATGACCATATAACTTATAAACGGACCAGGTGTAGGTGACATGCTTATAAATGGACCAGTATAGGTGAGATGACCATAGAGCTTATAAACAGACCAGGTATAGGTGACATGACCATAGAGCTTATAAATGGACCAGAAATAGGTGACATGATCATAGACTTTATAAACGGACCAGGTATAGGTAATACGACCATAGAACTTATAAACGGACCAGGTGTAGGTGACACGACCATATAACTTATAAACGGACCAGATGTAGGTGACAAGCTTATAAACGGACCAGTATAGGTGACATGGCCATAGAGCTTATAAACGGACCAGATATAGGTGACATGCTTATAAATGGACCAGATATAGGTGACAGGGCCATATAACTTATAAACGGACCAGGTGTTGGTGACACGCCCATAGAACTTATAAACGGACCAGGTGTAGTAGACATGCTTATAAACGGACCAGTATAGGTGAGATGACCATAGAGCTTATAAACGGACCAGGTATAGGTGACATGCTACTAAACGTACCAGATATAGGTGACATGACCATAGAACTTATAAACGGACCAGATATAGGTGACACGACCATAGAACTTATAAACGGACCAGGTGTAGCTTCAGTCAGGGTGATAATAGTAAGCTTCAGGGTGATGATAGTAAACTTTAGGGTGATGATAGTAAGCTTCAGGTGTAGGTGACACGACCATAGAACTTATAAACGGACCAGGTGTAGGTGACATGCTTATAAACGGACCAGTATAAGTGACATGACCATAGAGCTTATAAACGGACCAGATATAGGTGATATGCTTATAAATGGACCAGATATAGGTGACAGGGCCATATAACTTATAAACGGACCAGGTATATGGGACATGCTAATAAACGGACCATATATATGTGACATAACCATAGAACTTATAAACGGACCAGGTGTAGATGACACGACCATATAACTTATAAACGGACCAGGTGTAGGTGACAAGCTTATAAACGGACCAGTATAGGTGAGATGACCATAGAGCTTATAAACAGACCAGGTATAGGTGACATGACCATAGAGCTTATAAATGGACCAGAAATAGGTGACATGATCATAGACTTTATAAACGGACCAGGTATAGGTAATACGACCATAGAACTTATAAACGGACCAGGTGTAGGTGATGCGACCATAGAACTTATAAACGGACCAGGTGTAGGTGACACGACCATATAACTTATAAACGGACCAGGTGTAGGTGACATGCTTATAAACGGACCAGTATAGGTGACACGACCATAGAACTTATAAACGGACCAGATGTAGGTGACAAGCTTATAAACGGACCAGTATAGGTGACATGGTCATAGAGCTTATAAACGGACCAGATATAGGTGACAGGGCCATAGAACTTATAAACGGACCAGGTGTAGGTGACACGACCATATAACTTATAAACGGACCAGGTGTAGGTGACATGCTTATAAACGGACCAGTATAGGTGACACGACCATAGAACTTATAAACGGACCAGATGTAGGTGACAAGCTTATAAACGGACCAGTATAGGTGACATGGTCATAGAGCTTATAAACGGACCAGATATAGGTGACAGGGTCATAGAACTTATAAACGGACCAGGTGTTGGTGACACGCCCATAGAACTTATAAACGGACCAGGTGTAGGTGACACGACCATAGAACTTATACAATCAGCAGGCGAACCATTGCAGGAGCGACATTGCCAGCTTCTACAAATGATTTATTGCATGGGAATGTAGCCATCGGATCACGCTACAACAGTTATATGTCCCGAGTCCAACGTAACAGAATGCAACAATTTCAGAACAATGCGCTCGGTATCACATGATTTCATAAGCCTCGATAATCAGATCAGGTCATGTCATCCCGTAACTGGTGAGGTCGTTGGGGCACACATGAAGACATTCCCACAACCCCAAGCCATCCCTCTCTGTCAGCAGCCGCTGTCTGTGCCTCCTCTGGTCAGCAATTTGTCCATTCTTGTATGTTATCCTTCCACCTCTTTTTTGGACGACCTCGTCGTGGTCTACTTTGCACCTTTTCGTGCAGGATCGTTTTTGCAAGACCGTTTGATATGCACCTGTATCAAGCGAGTTTCCTTCTTCTGACAGTTGCAAAGAGTTCAAAATGTCATAATGCTGTTGTAATTTTTTCTCGTATTTCCTCATTTGTAACTCGATCTTTGTACATGACGTTTAGAAGTCTTCGGTAACATCTATCTCCAATGCATATATCCCCCGCTGCAGGTCAGCTGTAATTATACATGTTTCACAAGCATAGAGGAATATTAACAGGACTAATGTATGCATTAATCTGATCTTCGTGCATGGGGTTAACTGTTTATCTCCGCTATTGTCTGTGCTATTCTGGCCTACATATCACATTTTGATCCTTCATCACTGACAATCGAACCCAGATATTGAAATCGGTCAACCACTTCGAGTTCCGGGTCATTAGCTTTTACCCGACTGTTGAAGCCTCCGCGTTGTTGGTCATTGATTTGGTCTTCCCAGTGTTAATCTCCATACCATAGTCAAAAGCTGCTTCATCGAGCCTTCTGATCCATTCCTGGAGTTCCGCTTCTGTGCCCGCCAACCCGCCGATGTCATTGGAAGAACAAAGATTGGTAATCGTTCAGTCTCCCATCTTGACAGTACCAACGAGATCTCCAAGTGACTCACTCATGAACATGTTGAAAGTATTGTTGGAAGACTGTACAACCCTGTCTCACACCGACCTATGAGCGAAACCAATCCTCCCCCCTCCCATTCACAAGAACTGCGCTAGACGCCTTGTCATACAAGTGTTCAAAGGCATGTATAATATTTCCGTTGATTGTATACTTTCTCATGGTTGCCCACGGCGCTTTATAACTTAACTTAACGTCTTTACACTGGTTTAGAAGAATATGCAGAGTCTGTATACAACCAGTTTCATTTACATCACCTTGCTCTAAAAGCTATGCGCATCCAATTTATTCTTAAATGCGTTAACTGTCCCTGCCTACACTACCTCCCGTGGCAATGCATTCCAAGCATTCACAACTCTCTGACTACAAAAATATTTCCTAATATTTAATCTGGACTTATCTTTAATTAATTTGTAGCTATACCCTGTTGTTCTTGTGGGTAGCTGTATTAAAAAAAAAACCCTACTTTTTATAGTCTAATTTATCCATTCCTCTGATCATCTTATAAACCTGTATTAAGTCACCTCGAATTTTTCTAGACACCGTAGACCGGTTTTTCTGGGTCTTTCCTCATACTGTAATTCTGGGATCCCACTATCAGCTTTGTCGCTCTTTTTTGTATTCTTTCCAGCATGTTTATATCCCCTCTATGATAAGGACTACACACCTGTACACAGTACTCCAATCTAGGTCTAACTAATGCTTTATACAGTTTAACTATCACTTCCTTGCTCCAGTGTTTAATATTTCTTTTTATCATACCTAACATTGCATTTTTCACTGCTACATGAACTTGCTCACTCACCTTACCTGTATGATCTATTATAACGCCTATGTCCCTTTCCTTATCTATATTTCTAATATTGTTCTCTCCCATTTTGTAAACATATTCCATATTGGATCTACCCATGTGGTTGACTACATTTATCTACATTAAACTCCATTTGCCAGCTTACAGACCATTCTTGAATTTTATTTAAGTCTTACCTCAATATATCCACTTCCGCTTTAGATGAGACACTACTGCATAGTTTTGTGTCATCAGCAAATTTCTTAACAATGGATCCTATATCAATGTCAAAATTCTTTATATATATCAAGAAAAAAATTGGTCCCAAAAACCGAGCCCTGTGGCACTCCACACCACTCAGAGTACTCCTTATTTATACCCACCCTTTGCCTTCTTCTCGTTAACCAATTTTCAATCCATTTGGCAACTTCCCCACCTATTCCATGTGATTTTAACTTTCGAAATAAACTTTGATGAGGTACTCTATCAAAGGCCTTTGCAAAATCTAGATAAATAACATCCACTGGCTCCCCTTTATCTATCATTTTAGTAATCTCCTCCATGAATTCTAATAGATTTGCATGATCTCCCTCCAGTAAACCCATGCTGACTATTTCTAATTATATTAAATTTGTCTAAATGCATTACAATGTTTTCTTTGATTATTGATTCTAACAATTTACAGACTATGCTCGTTAAACTCACCGGTCTATAATTTGCTGGATCTGATTTTTTGCCCTTTTTGAATAACGGGATCACTCCTGCATCTTTCCAATCCCGTGGAACAATCCCTTTTGCAAGTGATTGAGAACATAATATAGCCAATGGTTTTGCTACTTGGTCTCTAATTTCAAACAGCAATTTTGGATGAATACCATCTTGACCTGGACATTTATCCACTTTCAACCTCTATAATTCTTTGAAAACCATTTCCTCTGTAATACAGATTGATCTAAATCCCGCTGTATCCATGTCTCTTTGAAAAATATCTCTGGGATCTTGGAGCAGTGCTCTTTTGTGTAGACTGTGCCAAAGTACTGATTGAGTTGATTAGCTGTCTCCCTATTCTCACTTATTATTTTCCTGTACTGTCTATGAGAGGGCCTACTTTGTCTTTCGTTATTTGTTTATTTCTAACACAAGAGAAGAAACTTTTATCAGTCTTGATTCTCTGAGCGAGTTTTTTTTTCGAAGTCTATTTTTGCTGTTTTATTCACTTTCTGGGCTATGTTCTGCTTGTCAAAATATTTTAAATATGTTTCTTTTGAGTTACCTGCCTCTATATATGTTGTCCATGCTTTATTTTTAGCTCTTCTACATTTAACTACAAATCTAGTTATCCCCCTTTTACGTTTGTGGTTTACCTCTCTACATGGAAGACATTTCTCTTTTAGCTTTTCTAGAACTGTTTTAAAACTCTCCCACTCTTGTTGAACATCTATCTTGACATAGGATATGCCATACCCTATCATGATATACTTCACACATGAAGCGATATCAGAAAGAGAAAAACAAACCACATTGGTGAACTAGTGACAGAAAATCAGTCTAGATTCACAAAGGGTCAGACACCAGAGAGACAATTGCACATTGAAATTACTTGAGAAGAAAATGATCGACCAGGAACTATTCGAGATTTTTATAAGACGAAATTGAAGAGCCAGTTCTCCATCCGATACCAAATTTATACATAAATCAAAAGGTCATCAAATCACTTCATCCCAGTACATATAAGAAAAGGAGTCAGATAGTTGCCAGCTTCCACATGGACTCAGAGGTGACGATAACCTATGCTAAAAGAAATGCAATGTGGGTGTAAAAATAAAAGACGATCAACTGGAGGTATTCAAGTTTGCTGATGAGCAAGCCATTATAGTAGAGACAGACGGAGATCTACAAACACTGTTTGATAAAATCAACGAGTGACAAAAGCTTATCATATGAAAATAAATATACAAAAGACCAAGACATTATAGCAGAGACAGACGCAAATCTACAAACACTAAACATAGAAAAAACCAAGACAATGCCCATAGCCAAAGAACCAGAGGAAGTAAAGTATCAAATGGACAAAATTCGAGCAAGTATATCAATTCCCATGCCTAACCTAAAGTCAATTCATAACAGAAATACAAGATTCCATAGAAAAATAAGAACCAGAAATACGTTAGCAAACAAGGCACTTAGAGAGAACCAGTGACTCCTGGTATTAGGTAGAATTAGTATTATTGTCTGTAGATTTGTACGGTTCTAAAACATAGTCAATAAATTTAATACAAACAAACTCGTACGACCATAGCTGTGGTAGTTGAGAACAAAATAAAAGAGAGGAGGCAGACCAAGAAATACCTGACACAAGTATGCAGAGATAAATGCTGGTGAAGTCTTATACTGAGCTGAAGGTAGCCGGAGATGACAGGCAGAAATGGAAAGACAGAATCCTGAGCTTGCAAACAAGTCCAATAACTGAATGACTTGACGATGAAATGCTTAATAGAAAGAAACATATTTGAGTGCGGGAAGGTGTTGCTGGCTGGTACCATCTAATGGAGAGAAAGCAGGACCGGAAGTGGGTGTGGAAGTGTGGAGCTCTTCAGCGTCATAGATTTGGTGCTGTGCTGGAAGCTTGCGATTTGTCAACACACGTTAAAAAACTTAATGGTACTAGTTTCCTAGATGTGATCAAAAGAACCTGAGTATGTCAGTCATGGCCACTGTGTTTTCTAATGTTGAGGCTGATATTACAGATGATTTGATCAACAAATTTCCTCAAGAATTTGACTTTGAGGCAATGCTGAGAAAGGTTTGTGAAGATGCTGGCGTCGCGATTGTAGATAAGCCTGATTCTGGGGGTGACGTTTCTCACAAGTATAGACTTCAGGTACGTTAATTGTTATATTCTTGGTGCAAGACACATTGCACATTAATGAACTTATTATAACTTATTTTTCCGGTATTATTTCTTGGAGTTTAAAATATTTGTAACCTGTATTCTGTATTGTTTATATGCTAACTTCCCCACTCAGGAAAATGGACCGAACCATATACTGTAAACGCGAAAATAAAATGGCGTTAACGAACTTATGCAAGTCAATAGGATACAGCCTCTTTTCTTATAGTACTCAGGCACAGATATTGCCATTCGCATTGAATAATAGCATCAATTCTTAACTAAAAAAAATATCATACTTAGAGAAATAGATAATAATAACGTTTATATTTGGCATGCATTGGCTCGATTGATACATGAGAGTGTAGTCCGCCCCTCACCAGACTTTGAATACTTTGATGTTATTTTTAGTTCAGGCCCGGGAAATGGACAATATTGAAATGGCTTTAGTTTGAAAATAATATTTCTGGTTCATGTGCACAGAACACCCACAAGGGTGCAGCTGGCCCAAGTGACATCCTAATACAGGCAGAACGCCAATGCAGATAATTATGATATAATTGACCCTCTCTTTCCCTTATTGTGAACCAATTTGATTTCAAACTGTGGTCCCATTGAACCATTTGTATGAATGTGCAATCAACACAAGTGATTAGAATCATTCATTCATACCAATGGTCTGTTGTGGATAGGATTACCAGTTGCAGAAATTATAACAGAGGGCAATCTGTTCTAGATAAATGAAATGGACATTTCCAAATAAAAACATTTCTGATGACAACTTACTTTTATTACAAAAGAAAACATTTGATAATGGCGGGGTGATGATAGTAAGCTTCAGGGTGATAATAGTAAGCTTCAGGGTGATGATAGTAAGCTTCAGGGTGATGATAGTAAGCTTTAGGGTGATGATAGTAAGCTTCAGGGTGATGATAGTAAGCTTCAGGGTGATGATAGTAAGCTTCAGGGTGATGACAGTAAGCTTCAGGGTGATGATAGTAAGCTTCAGTCAGGGTGATGATAGTAAGCTTCAGGCTGATGATAGTAAGCTTCAGGGTGATGATAGTAACCTTCAGTCAGGGTGATGATAGTAAGCTTCAGTAAGGGTGATGATAGTAAGCTTCAGGGTGATGATAGTAAGCTTCAGTCAGGGTGATGATAGTAAGCTTCAGGGTGATGATAGTAAGATTCAGTCAGGGTGATGATAGTAAGCGTCAGTCATGGTGATGATAGTAAGCTTCAGGGTGATGATAGTAAGCTTCAGGGTGATGATAGTAACCTTCAGGGTGATGATAGTAAGCTTCAGGGTGAGGATAGTAAGCTTCAGTCAGAGTGATGATAGTAAGCTTCAGTCAGGGTGATGATAGTAATCTTCAGGGTGATGATAGTAATCTTCAGTCAGGGTGTTGATAGTAAGCTTCAGGGTGATGATAGTAAGCTTCAGTCAAAGTGATGATAGTAAGCTTCAGTCAGGGTGATGATAGTAAGCTTCAGTCAGGGTAATGATAGTAAGCTTCAGTCAGCGTGATGATAGTAAGCTTCAGTCAGGGTGATGATAGTAAGCTTCAGTCAGGGTGATGATAGTAAGCTTCAGTCAAGGTGATGATAGTAAGCTTCATGATGATGATAGTAAGCTTCAGGGTGATGATAGTAAGCTTCAGTCAGGGTGATGATAGTAAGCTTCAAGGTGATGATAGTAAACTTTCAGGGTGATGATAGTAAGCTTCAGGGTGATGATAGTAAGCTTCAGGGTGATGATAGTAAGCTTCAGGGTGATGATAGTAAGCTTCAGTCAGGGTGATGATAGTAAGCTTCAGTCAGGGTGATGATAGTAAGCTTCGGTCAGGGTGATGATAGTAACCTTCAGTCAGGGTAATGATAGTAAGCTTCAGTCAGGGTGATGATAGTAAGCTTCAGTCAGGGTGATGATAGTAAGCTTCAGTCAGGGTGATGATAGTAAGCTTCAGTCAGGGTGATGATAGTAAGCTTCAGTCAGGGTGATGATAGTAAGCTTCAGTCAGGGTGATGATAGTAAGCTTCAGTCAGGGTGATGATAGTAAGCTTCAGTCAGGGTGATGATAGTAAGCTTCAGTCAGGGTGATGATAGTAAGCTTCAGTCAGGGTGATGATAGGAAGCTTCAGGGTGATGATAGTAAGCTTCAGGGTGATGATAGTAAGCTGCATGGTGATGACAGTAAGCTTCTGTCAGGGTGATAATAGTAAGCTTCAGGGTGATGATAGTAAACTTTAGGGTGATGATAGTAAGCTTCAGGGTGATGATAGTAAACTTTAGGGTGATGATAGTAAGCTTCAGGGTGATGATAGTAAGCTTCAGGATGATAATAGTAAGCTTCAGTCAGGGTGATGATAGTAAGCTTCAGTCAGGGTGATGATAGTAAGCTTCATGGAGATGATAGTAAGCTTCAGTCAGGGTGATGATAGTAAGCTTCAAGGTGATAATAGTAAGCTTCAGTCAGGGTGATGATAGTAAGCTTCAGTCAGGGTGATGATAGTAAGCTTCAGTCAAGGTGATGATAGTAAGCTCAGGGTGATGAAAGTAAGCTTCAGGATGATGATAGTAAGCTTCAGGGTGATGATAGTAAGCTTCATGGTGATGATAGTAAGCTTCAGTCAGGGTGATGATAGTAAACTTTCAGGGTGATGATAGTAAACTTTCAGGGTGATGATAGTAAGCTTCAGGGTGATGATAGTAAACTTCAGGGTGATGATAGCAGGCTTCAGTCAGGGTGATGATAGTAAGCTTCAGGGTGATGATAGTAAGCTTCAGGGTGATGATAGTAAGCTTCAGTCAGGGTTATGATAGTAAGCTTCAGTCAGGGTGATGATAGTAAGCTTCAGTCAGGGTAATGTTAGTAAGCTTCAGTCAGGGTGATGATAGTAAGCTTCAGTCAGGGTGATGATAGTAAGCTTCAGTCAGGGTAATGTTAGTAAGCTTCAGTCAGGGTGATGATAGTAAGCTTCAGTCAGGGTGATGATAGTAAGCTTCAGTCAGGGTAATGTTAGTAAGCTTCAGTCAGGGTGATGATAGTAAGCTTCAGTCAGGGTGATGATAGTAAGCTTCAGTCAGGGTGATGATAGTAAGCTTCAAGGTGATGATAGTAAGCTTCAGGATGATGATAGTAAGCTTCAGGGTGATGATAGTAAGCTTCAGTCAGGGTGATGATAGTAAGCTTCAGTCAGGGTGATGGAAGTAAGCTTCAGTCAGGGTGATGATAGTAAGCTTCAGTCAGGGTGTTGATAGTAAGCTTCAGGGTGATGATAGTAAGCTTAAGGGTGATGATAGTAAGCTTCAGGGTGATGATAGTAAGCTTCAGTCAGGGTGTTGATAGTAAGCTTCAGGGTGATGATAGTAAGCTTCAGGGTGATGATAGTAAGCTTCAGTCAGGGTGATGATAGTAAGCTTTAGTCAGGGTGATGATAGTAAGCTTCATGGAGATGATAGTAAGCTTCAGTCAGGGTGATGATAGTAAGCTTCAAGGTGATAATAGTAAGCTTCAGTCAGGGTGATGATAGTAAGCTTCAGTCAGGGTGATGATAGTAAGCTTCAGTCAAGGTGATGATAGTAAGCTTCAGGGTGATGATAGTAAGCTTCAGGATGATGATAGTAAGTTTCAGGGTGATGATAGTAAACTTTATGGTGATGATAGTAAGCTTCAGTCAGGGTGATGATAGTAAGCTTCAAGGTGATGATAGTAAACTTTCAGGGTGATGATAGTAAGCTTCAGGGTGATGATATTAAGCTTCAGGGTGATGATAGCAGGCTTCAGTCAGGGTGATGATAGTAAGCTTCAGTCAAAGTGATGATAGTAAGCTTCAGTCAAAGTGATGATAGTAAGCTACAGTCAGGGTGATGATAGTAACCTTCAGTCAGGGTAATGATAGTATGCTTCAGTCAGGGTGATGATAGTAAGCTTCAGTCAGGGTGATGATAGGAAGCTCCAGGGTGATGATAGTAAGCTTCAGGGTGATGATAGTAAGCTTCAGAGTGATGATAGTAAGCTTCAGTCAGGGTGATGATAGTAAGCTTCAGTCAGGGTGATGATAGTAAGCTTCAGTCAATGTGATGATAGTAAGCTTCAGTCAGGGTGATGATAGTAACCTTCAGTCAGGGTAATGATAGTAAGCTTCAGTCAAGGTGATGATAGTAAGCTTCAGTCAGGGTGATGGTAGTAAGCTTCAGTCAGGGTGATAATAGTAAGCTTCAGGGTGATGATAGTAAGCTTTAGGGTGATGATAGTAAGCTTCAGTCAGGGTGATGATAGTAAGCTTCAGTCAGGGTAATGATAGTAAGCTTCAGTCAGGGTGATGATAGTAAGCTTCAAGGTGATGATAGTAAGCTTCAGGGTGATGACAGTAAGCTTCAGGGGGATGATAGTAAGCTTCAGTCAGGGTGATGATAGTAAGCTTCAGGCTGATGATAGTAAGCTTCAGGGTGATGATAGTAACCTTCAGTCAGGGTGATGATAGTAAGCTTCAGTAAGGGTGATGATAGTAAGCTTCAGTCAGGGTGATGATAGTAAGCTTCAGTCAGGGTGATGATAGTAAGCTCAGTCAGGGTGATGATAGTAAGCTTCAGTCAGGGTGATGATAGTTAGCTTCAGTCAAGGTGATGATAGTAAGCTTCAAGGTGATGATAGTAAGCTTCAGGATGATGATAGTAAGCTTCAGGGTGATGATAGTAAGCTTCCGGGTGATGATAGTAAGCTTCAGGGTGAGGATAGTAAGCTTCAGGGTGATGATAGTAAGCTTCAGGGTGATGATAGTAAGCTTCAGGGTGATGATAGTAAGCTTCAGGGTGATGATAGTAAGCTTCAGGTTGATGATAGTAAGCTTCAGGTTGATGATAGTAAGCTTCAGTCAGGGTAATGATAGTAAGCTTCAGTCAGGGTGATGATAGTAAGCTTCAGTCAGGGTGATGATAGTAAGCTTTAGTCAGGGTGATGATAGTAAGCTTCAGGGTGATTATAGTAAGCTTCAGTCAAGGTGATGATAGTAAGCTTCAGTCAAGGTGATGATAGTAAGCTTCAGTCAGGGTGATGATAGTAAGCTTCAGTCAAGGTGATGATAGTAAGCTTCAGTCAGGGTGATGATAGTAAGCTTCAGTCAGGGTGATGATAGTAAGCTTCAGTCAGGGTGATGATAGTAAGCTTCAGTCAAGGTGATGATAGTAAGCTTCAGTCAGGGTGATGATAGTAAGCTTCAGTCAGGGTGATGATAGTAAGCTTCAGTCAGGGTGATGATAGTAAGCTTCAGTCAGGGTGATGATAGTAAGCTTCAGTCAGGGTGTTGATAGTAAGCTTCAGGGTGATGATAGTAAGCTTCAGGGTGATGATAGTAAGCTTCAGTCAGGGTGATGATAGTAAGCTTCAGTCAGGGTGATGATAGTAACCTTCAGTCAGGGTAATGATAGTATGCTTCAGTCAGGGTGATGATAGTAAGCTTCAGTCAGGGTGATGATAGGAAGCTCCAGGGTGATGATAGTAAGCTTCAGGGTGATGATAGTAAGCTTCAGAGTGATGATAGTAAGCTTCAGTCAGGGTGATGATAGTAAGCTTCAGTCAGGGTGATGATAGTAAGCTTCAGTCAATGTGATGATAGTAAGCTTCAGTCAGGGTGATGATAGTAACCTTCAGTCAGGGTAATGATATTAAGCTTCAGTCAGGGTGATGATAGTAAGCTTCAGTCAGGGTGATGGTAGTAAGCTTCAGTCAGGGTGATGATAGTAAGCTTCAGTCAGGGTGTTGATAGTAAGCTTCAGGGTGATGATAGTAAGCTTAAGGGTGATGATAGTAAGCTTCAGGGTGATGATAGTAAGCTTCAGTCAGGGTGTTGATAGTAAGCTTCAGGGTGATGATAGTAAGCTTCAGGGTGATGATAGTAAGCTTCAGTCAGGGTGATGATAGTAAGCTTCAGTCAGGGTGATGATAGTAAGCTTCATGGAGATGATAGTAAGCTTCAGTCAGGGTGATGATAGTAAGCTTCAAGGTGATAATAGTAAGCTTCAGTCAGGGTGATGATAGTAAGCTTCAGTCAGGGTGATGATAGTAAGCTTCAGTCAAGGTGATGATAGTAAGCTTCAGGGTGATGATAGTAAGCTTCAGGATGATGATAGTAAGCTTCAGGGTGATGATAGTAAACTTCATGGTGATGATAGTAAGCTTCAGTCAGGGTGATGATAGTAAGCTTCAAGGTGATGATAGTAAACTTTCAGGGTGATGATAGTAAGCTTCAGGGTGATGATAGTAAGCTTCAGGGTGATGATAGCAGGCTTCAGTCAGGGTGATGATAGTAAGCTTCAGTCAGGTTGATGATAGTAAGCTTCAGTCAAAGTGATGATAGTAAGCTTCAGTCAGAGTGATGATAGTAAGCTACAGTCAGGGTGATGATAGTAACCTTCAGTCAGGGTAATGATAGTATGCTTCAGTCAGGGTGATGATAGTAAGCTTCAGTCAGGGTGATGATAGGAAGCTCCAGGGTGATGATAGTAAGCTTCAGGGTGATGATAGTAAGCTTCAGAGTGATGATAGTAAGCTTCAGTCAGGGTGATGATAGTAAGCTTCAGTCAGGGTGATGATAGTAAGCTTCAGTCAATGTGATGATAGTAAGCTTCAGTCAGGGTGATGATAGTAACCTTCAGTCAGGGTAATGATAGTAAGCTTCAGTCAAGGTGATGATAGTAAGCTTCAGTCAGGGTGATGGTAGAAAGCTTCAGTCAGGGTGATAATAGTAAGCTTCAGGGTGATGATAGTAAGCTTTAGGGTGATGATAGTAAGCTTCAGTCAGGGTGATGATAGTAAGCTTCAGTCAGGGTAATGATAGTAAGCTTCAGTCAGGGTGATGATAGTAAGCTTCAAGGTGATGATAGTAAGCTTCAGGGTGATGACAGTAAGCTTCAGGGGGATGATAGTAAGCTTCAGTCAGGGTGATGATAGTAAGCTTCAGGCTGATGATAGTAAGCTTCAGGGTGATGATAGTAACCTTTAGTCAGGGTGATGATAGTAAGCTTCAGTAAGGGTGATGATAGTAAGCTTCAGTCAGGGTGATGATAGTAAGCTTCAGTCAGGGTGATGATAGTAAGCTCAGTCAGGGTGATGATAGTAAGCTTCAGTCAGGGTGATGATAGTAAGCTTCAGTCAAGGTGATGATAGTAAGCTTCAAGGTGATGATAGTAAGCTTCAGGATGATGATAGTAAGCTTCAGGGTGATGATAGTAAGCTTCCGGGTGATGATAGTAAGCTTCAGGGTGATGATAGTAAGCTTCAGGGTGATGATAGTAAGCTTCAGGGTGATGATAGTAAGCTTCAGGGTGATGATAGTAAGCTTCAGGGTGATGATAGTAAGATTCAGGTTGATGATAGTAAGCTTCAGGTTGATGATAGTAAGCTTCAGTCAGGGTAATGATAGTAAGCTTCAGTCAGGGTGATGATAGTAAGCTTCAGTCAGTGTGATGATAGTAAGCTTTAGTCAGGGTGATGATAGTAAGCTTCAGGGTGATGATAGTAAGCTTCAGTCAAGGTGATGATAGTAAGCTTCAGTCAGGGTGATGATGGTAAGCTTCAGTCAGGGTGATGATAGTAAGCTTCAGTCAAGGTGATGATAGTAAGCTTCAGTCAGGGTGATGATAGTAAGCTTCAGTCAGGGTGATGATAGTAAGCTTCAGTCAGGGTGATGATAGTAAGCTTCAGTCAAGGTGATGATAGTAAGCTTCAGTCAGGGTGATGATAGTAAGCTTCAGTCAGGGTGATGATAGTAAGCTTCAGTCAGGGTGATGATAGTAAGCTTCAGTCAGGGTGATGATAGTAAGCTTCAGTCAGGGTGTTGATAGTAAGCTTCAGGGTGATGATAGTAAGCTTCAGGGTGATGATAGTAAGCTTCAGTCAGGGTGATGATAGTAAGCTTCAGTCAGGGTGATGATAGTAAGCTTCATGGAGATGATAGTAAGCTTCAGTCAGGGTGATGATAGTAAGCTTCAAGGTGATAATAGTAAGCTTCAGTCAGGGTGATGATAGTAAGCTTCAGTCAGGGTGATGATAGTAAGCTTCAGTCAAGGTGATGATAGTAAGCTTCAGGGTGATGATAGTAAGCTTCAGGATGATGATAGTAAGCTTCAGGGTGATGATAGTAAACTTCATGGTGATGATAGTAAGCTTCAGTCAGGGTGATGATAGTAAGCTTCAAGGTGATGATAGTAAACTTTCAGGGTGATGATAGTAAGCTTCAGGGTGATGATAGTAAGCTTCAGGGTGATGATAGCAGGCTTCAGTCAGGGTGATGATAGTAAGCTTCAGTCAGGGTGATGATAGTAAGCTTCAGTCAAAGTGATGATAGTAAGCTTCAGTCAAAGTGATGATAGTAAGCTTCAGTCAGGGTGATGATAGTAACCTTCAGTCAGGGTAATGATAGTATGCTTCAGTCAGGGTGATGATAGTAAGCTTCAGTCAGGGTGATGATAGGAAGCTCCAGGGTGATGATAGTAAGCTTCAGGGTGATGATAGTAAGCTTCAGAGTGATGATAGTAAGCTTCAGTCAGGGTGATGATAGTAAGCTTCAGTCAGGGTGATGATAGTAAGCTTCAGTCAATGTGATGATAGTAAGCTTCAGTCAGGGTGATGATAGTAACCTTCAGTCAGGGTAATGATAGTAAGCTTCAGTCAGGGTGATGATAGTAAGCTTCAGTCAGGGTGATGGTAGTAAGCTTCAGTCAGGGTGATGATAGTAAGCTTCAGTCAGGGTGTTGATAGTAAGCTTTAGGGTGATGATAGTAAGCTTAAGGGTGATGATAGTAAGCTTCAGGGTGATGATAGTAAGCTTCAGTCAGGGTGTTGATAGTAAGCTTCAGGGTGATGATAGTAAGCTTCAGGGTGATGATAGTAAGCTTCAGTCAGGGTGATGATAGTAAGCTTCAGTCAGGGTGATGATAGTAAGCTTCATGGAGATGATAGTAAGCTTCAGTCAGGGTGATGATAGTAAGCTTCAAAGTGATAATAGTAAGCTTCAGTCAGGGTGATGATAGTAAGCTTCAGTCAGGGTGATGATAGTAAGCTTCAGTCAAGGTGATGATAGTAAGCTTCAGGGTGATGATAGTAAGCTTCAGGATGATGATAGTAAGCTTCAGGGTGATGATAGTAAACTTCATGGTGATGATAGTAAGCTTCAGTCAGGGTGATGATAGTAAGCTTCAAGGTGATGATAGTAAACTTTCAGGGTGATGATAGTAAGCTTCAGGGTGATGATAGTAAGCTTCAGGGTGATGATAGCAGGCTTCAGTCAGGGTGATGATAGTAAGCTTCAGTCAGGGTGATGATAGTAAGCTTCAGTCAAAGTGATGATAGTAAGCTTCAGTCAAAGTGATGATAGTAAGCTACAGTCAGGGTGATGATAGTAACCTTCAGTCAGGGTAATGATAGTATGCTTCAGTCAGGGTGATGATAGTAAGCTTCAGTCAGGGTGATGATAGGAAGCTCCAGGGTGATGATAGTAAGCTTCAGGGTGATGATAGTAAGCTTCAGAGTGATGATAGTAAGCTTCAGTCAGGGTGATGATAGTAAGCTTCAGTCAGGGTGATGATAGTAAGCTTCAGTCAATGTGATGATAGTAAGCTTCAGTCAGGGTGATGATAGTAACCTTCAGTCAGGGTAATGATAGTAAGCTTCAGTCAAGGTGATGATAGTAAGCTTCAGTCAGGGTGATGGTAGTAAGCTTCAGTCAGGGTGATAATAGTAAGCTTCAGGGTGATGATAGTAAGCTTTAGGGTGATGATAGTAAGCTTCAGTCAGGGTGATGATAGTAAGCTTCAGTCAGGGTAATGATAGTAAGCTTCAGTCAGGGTGATGATAGTAAGCTTCAAGGTGATGATAGTAAGCTTCAGGGTGATGACAGTAAGCTTCAGGGGGATGATAGTAAGCTTCAGTCAGGGTGATGATAGTAAGCTTCAGGCTGATGATAGTAAGCTTCAGGGTGATGATAGTAACCTTCAGTCAGGGTGATGATAGTAAGCTTCAGTAAGGGTGATGATAGTAAGCTTCAGTCAGGGTGATGATAGTAAGCTTCAGTCAGGGTGATGATAGTAAGCTCAGTCAGGGTGATGATAGTAAGCTTCAGTCAGGGTGATGATAGTAAGCTTCAGTCAAGGTGATGATAGTAAGCTTCAAGGTGATGATAGTAAGCTTCAGGATGATGATAGTAAGCTTCAGGGTGATGATAGTAAGCTTCCGGGTGATGATAGTAAGCTTCAGGGTGATGATAGTAAGCTTCAGGGTGATGATAGTAAGCTTCAGGGTGATGATAGTAAGCTTCAGGGTGATGATAGTAAGCTTCAGGTTGATGATAGTAAGCTTCAGTCAGGGTAATGATAGTAAGCTTCAGTCAGGGTAATGATAGTAAGCTTCAGTCAGGGTGATGATAGTAAGCTTCAGTCAGGGTGATGATAGTAAGCTTCAGGCTGATGATAGTAAGCTTCAGGGTGATGATAGTAACCTTCAGTCAGGGTGATGATAGTAAGCTTCAGTAAGGGTGATGATAGTAAGCTTCAGTCAGGGTGATGATAGTAAGCTTCAGTCAGGGTGATGATAGTAAGCTCAGTCAGGGTGATGATAGTAAGCTTCAGTCAGGGTGATGATAGTAAGCTTCAGTCAAGGTGATGATAGTAAGCTTCAAGGTGATGATAGTAAGCTTCAGGATGATGATAGTAAGCTTCAGGGTGATGATAGTAAGCTTCCGGGTGATGATAGTAAGCTTCAGGGTGATGATAGTAAGCTTCAGGGTGATGATAGTAAGCTTCAGGGTGATGATAGTAAGCTTCAGGGTGATGATAGTAAGCTTCAGGGTGATGATAGTAAGCTTCAGGTTGATGATAGTAAGCTTCAGGTTGATGATAGTAAGCTTCAGTCAGGGTAATGATAGTAAGCTTCAGTCAGGGTGATGATAGTAAGCTTCAGTCAGGGTGATGATAGTAAGCTTTAGTCAGGGTGATGATAGTAAGCTTCAGGGTGATTATAGTAAGCTTCAGTCAAGGTGATGATAGTAAGCTTCAGTCAGGGTGATGATAGTAAGCTTCAGTCAGGGTGATGATAGTAAGCTTCAGTCAAGGTGATGATAGTAAGCTTCAGTCAGGGTGATGATAGTAAGCTTCAGTCAGGGTGATGATAGTAAGCTTCAGTCAGGGTGATGATAGTAAGCTTCAGGGTGATGATAGTAAGCTTCAGTCAGGGTGATGATAGTAAGCTTCAGTCAGGGTGTTGATAGTAAGCTTCAGGGTGATGATAGTAAGCTTCAGGGTGATGATAGTAAGCTTCAGGGTGATGATAGTAAGCTTCAGTCAGGGTGTTGATCGTAAGCTTCAGGGTGATGATAGTAAGCTTCAGGGTGATGATAGTAAGCTTCAGGGTGTTGATAGTAAGTTTCAGGGTGATGATAGTAAACATAGAAAAACTGGTCTGCAGTGCCTAAAACAGAGAAGTATTTAAGGTTTATAAGGTAATCAAAGGAAAGGATAAATGAGACTATACCAAGTTTTCCAAAGGTCAACCGTCTACAAGAACAAGAGGGCATAGCTACACATTATTGAAAGACTTAGATTAGATATTAGGAAATATTTTTTTAGCCAGAGAGTGGTGAATGCTTGGAATGCATTGCCACAGAAAGTAGTGGAGTTAATGCACTCAAAAATAGATTGGATCATCCACAGTCATTTTTAAACTGGTTGTATACAGACTCTGTAGAGACTTCTAAACCAGTATAATGAAGTAAAGTTAAGTTATATTCTACATATTTAGGCATACTTTTCAGAGCTATTTCGGACAAGAAGTTCTTAGTATCAAAAACTACGACACACCTATTTAAAAGTTCTTAGTTTCTAAACTCTTAAACTACAACACCTATTTAAAAGTTCTTAGTTTCTGAATGTAGTCCAAACAGGTTTTTAGGAAAGACAGAGGGATCAGGGACCACATATTCAATAGGAGGAATATCTATGAAAAATATAGAGTTTAATGTAGATCTGTACACATGTTTCTGTACACCAAGGCCTTCGATATGGTAAAACACAAAAATATCATGGAACATCATGAAGGAAATGGGGTTTCTGTGCATATTGAAACATTATACCAAGATCAGCAAGCCGCTGTAAAAGTATCTGGGCAAACATCAGATTGGTTCGCAGTACAAAAGGGAGTAAGACAGGGATGTATCCTCTCACCTTATCTATACATCATAAATGCTGAATGTATAATGAGAAATGTTCGAGAAGACGAGAACATTGAAAGTTTCGATCCATTTACGATTGGCGGTTACAAGATTCCAGAGTTACGATACGCAGACGACACAGTGATAGTATCAAGAAGTGCAGAAGGGCTAGAGCAGCTAATTTCAGCCGTCAATGGACTCAGTAAAGATCAAAACCTGTTTATAAACATAAATAAAACAAAAATAATGACCACCGACAAAACACAATGTCAGCATAAATTTACAGCAGATGGTGAGGAAATAGATCAGTTACACGCATTTTGAATATCTTGGCTCCAGAATTGACAAAAATGGCGACTGTTAGAAAGAAATCAGAAGAAGACTAGCCATGGCAATGCAGAGGCTGAACAGCCTGAAGAAATTATGGCAGGGCACCAACAAAATGATAAAAGTAAAAGTCTTGAGAGCCTGTGTTTTTCCTGGGGCAGCTTATGGCTGCGAATCATGGACGATTACCAAAACTTCCAGACAAAGAATCGAATACTTCGAGTCAAAATGTTACAGAAAGATCCTCAGAATACCCTGGACAGAGAAAAAGACAAATGTAGGAATTCGGCAAGAGTTGAGCATAGAGGAGAACTGGTTTATCAGTTCCATTTTCTCTAGAAAATGCAAATATTTTGGTCACATCAAGAGACACAATGGTATCGAGAGAACAGTGATGACAGGCAAAAGAGGAAGGGGTAGACCAAGAAAACGATGGCACCAAGATATCCAGGAATGCCTAGGTATGACTGTGGCGGAGGCTGGAGTTTTGGCAAGGGAACGAGTTTCTTTCAGACAGACTGTGATAGGAGCGACGTTCTATAAAAAACATGCTACATGATGATGATGTTTCTAAACTCTTAAACTTCAACACCTATCTAAAAGTTCTTAGTTTCTTAAACTACAACACACCTATTGAAAAAATTCACAGTTTCTTAACTCTCAAACTACGACACGCCTATTTCTTTGTTCATTCTCAATCTCTTGCTACTGAGCCCTGAAAAGCGCTTTGCAAGTAGTAGGATGTTGTCCGGAGAACGGAACTTGGATGAATGTCCCTTCTAATAAACAAAGCTAACTAAGAGACTATCTGTAGTGAAGTGTATGGCTTGACCTTGAAATAATGGATTGAGAAATAGCTGGCATTTGAATTCCTTGATGTTGTTACAGTTGTTGTTGATTTGTTTTCAATATTAACATTATTTGATAAAACGTAAATGTTAGTCAGAATTGCAGAGAATTATGTAATTATTTTACATTTCATATTGTTGTTTTATTTAAAATTAGTTACAAATACAAAACGGACATTACTCTGTAGCACCGTCCAATAAATATTTCACTAGCAAGAGGAGTGCGGCAGGGCGACACAATTTCTTCATAATTTTCACACTGGCGCCTGAGGACATCTTCCAACAGCTGAGTTGGGCCGATTGAGGCATAAATATAGATGGGGAAAGGCTCACCCACCTATGCTTTGCAGATGACATTGTGCTCATCAGCCAAACCATCAAGGAGGCCTTATACTCCCTGAACGAACTGGATGAGGTGAGTAGAGGTGTCGAACTACAGATGAACAAAAAGATGGCGCTGTGTCTCCTAAACCCATACTGCCGTAAATGTGAGGTCAAGCTGGCAAATGAAGATGTCAGCACCTACATAAACTTGGGGCAGGAAATAAATGCCACCCACACCCTAGACTGGGAAATCTCGAGATGAAGACCTGCAGCCTGGTCTAGCTTGAATATCATCAATCCTATACTACTGCAGATGAAGCAAAGGTGCACCTTATTAATTCTGCGGTCATAACAGCCGTGATCTACGGATGTGAGTGTGAAATCTACGTAACGCAGTTGCAGAGAAACTATGAGTTACCCGGCGAGCGATGGAAAGACGCGTCCTCGGGATCTCGATCAGAGATCGAATCCACAATGCTGAATTCAGAGAATGCACTCTATTTCGAGACGTCATGAAGTCTGCGTTGTCTCACAAATACCACTGGGCTAGCCATGTGGTGCGCATCCCAGATAACAGATCGACATTCAGAACGACGTTTTGGTAGCCATATACACGACCTAATGGCCACCCACCTATACGATGGCGAGATGGTCTGCTGAGAGAACTAGATCCGAAATAGTTTGACACGGCGAAAGATCAGACTGCATACAGAACATTGAATGTTGAAAGATTAATAACGTCACATTAATTGGGGTCCGGGTTTTTTAACAGAGCATGGATAGGAGAGAGTAAAAATGATCAAATTTGTATGAGACATATTGAGAGTTTGCTGTTTCGATACCTTTAATGAAAAGGACTGCAGTAAAATATTTATGTTTTTACTAACAATTTAAACTGTATTGGTCTCAGGTACTTTCAGCCTTGAAGTCCCAACTGGCCATACATTATCAATCCTAAAATGAAAGTACACATTACATATATTATGTCATTAATTTCAAGATTGGCAACTGAAGTGTTTTCACTGCAGTATAATTCATTTCAATATGTTTAGACAAGCAATGTTACTTAGTTGCTGCTGTTTGTGATGTTAATATATTTGTATTCACTGCAGTGGTGTCTCTATATTATAAATATTCAATGTGTCAACATTTTGTTTCTTGACAGGGATTGTGGTTGGCAATAGAGAAGGCCTATAAGCACCTTGTAACTACTTTAGCACTTTATGGCACTCGATTGCCGGATGATCTGTCTGAAGAGAACAAGCAGTTCGGTCTAGAAGGCGGGGACTATGATACAGGGGTTCTGGAAGATAACCTCAACGATGATGAAACAGATAAAGATTATCATCCCAGTGTTAAAAATATATTGCAGGATATATTTGGGGATGCTAGAAGGACAAGAAGGCCTAGAAAGTCTACACACCAGAGTAGGAAAATTGGAGAACTAGAAGAGCTCAGTTTTGAAGATGAAGAAGAAGATGACGTTGAAGATTATGCACTACCAAAACATAGACTTGATTCTGCAGCAGAAGAGCCTATGGAAAAGAATGAAGTCGATAATGAGGGGGATGATGAGGAGGAAAAACAAGCAGTCAATGGTGATGAAAACATTCCAGATACAGCAGACGATGAAGAAGTTGTGCCTCGAAGGAGAGGAAGGCCCAGAAAAAATAAGTCACCTTTCCACTTGCCTGTAAAGAAGTTAGTTAAGAAAAGAGGGCCATATAAAAAAAGGAGAGTTGTTATTCCAATGACCTCAGTGAGTTCTGGGGAACTGCTAACTGCTCGAAGGAGAGGACGTCCAAAAATATATAATGATGAGGGGAGGTCAGACTTTCCTTGCCCAGACTGCAGTTTTGTAGCAAAGAAGCGGGCAAAACTGAGAAGCCACCGTCTACGGATGCATCTGTCTTCACCCACCAAGTGTGATTTATGCACGAAGGTCTTTCCCAACAAACGGTACATGCTTCGACACAGAGCATCTCATGTAGCGCCACAGCACTGCTGTGATGTTTGTGGCAAGATGTATAAGATCAGAAAAGCCATGTTGGAACATCGCAAAACCCACGACACGGCTTACAAGAAGACAAAAGTTGAATGTGAGCTATGTCCAAAAGCATTCTGCAACCGCTATATTCTGGAATGCCACATTAGGGATATTCATATGGGACAGAAAAAGAGCTACTTGTGTTCCACATGTGGTAAAAGTTTCACCACAAAACATTCGCTTGCCGAGCACACAAATGCTCATACTGGAGTCAAGCCGCATGTGTGTGAACATTGTGGGAAGTCTTTTTCTTATGAGTCGGCCTTAAGAGATCATAGGTACACCCATACTGATGCCAAGCACTTTTGGTGCAATCATTGCCAGAAAGGTTTTAGTCAGCGTTCTGGTCTGAAGATGCACATGAGGATCCATCGTCAGCACAAGATGTTCATCTGCTGTGAGTGTGGGCGAGGGTTTACTCAGAAGCAAGCCCTTCAGCGGCATGAGCGAGTGCACAAAGGAGAGAAGCCATTTGTTTGCAAACATTGTGGTCGTTTTTTTACAGATGCATCTATCATTAGACGACATTTAATCCTCGTGCATAAAATCCATAAGGATGCCAACAACTGGCGTGAAGATATTGTGTGCACAGTTAAATGTCATAATGAATACCAGGTCCAGAAAGTTGAAGAGGAGAGTTCCATCTCAGAGGCAGAAAAGGAAAAAGAAGAAATATTGAAAGCTGTTGGAATACCGCACCGCAATACAAAGGGGCCTAGTCGAGCATTTTGCAGAACTTACCCACGAAGGGTTGCCCTTCTGGATGAGGATGGAAATGTTATAGCTCCACCTGAAATGCCTCCAAGGTCACCTATACAGCGTACCAAGGTTAGTGAATCTGGATCATTAACAGGGCCATCCAAAACTCTTGGAAATGCAGCTGCAGCATCTTTAATCCTGGTTACTGAAAGCAGTTCAGACATAGACTCTAATTCACAAGTTCTGAGTCAGAGGTATGTGGACACTCCACAGTGGGATACTTTGACACGAGGAACTGCATCACACATTGAGCACGTCATCTTAGGGGACACAGCACAGCATGAAATCCAACGGGGCATTGAACATGTTCAGGGTCTTCCTAAAATAGTCAAATATGAACATTTACAGCAGGGTAGTGTGGTCTCATCAAGCATCCTGTCTCAGCCCATCCAGAGTCCCAGTTCAAGTCCTATATCATTTGTGACGCAACCGGTAGTGCACACCAGGGCTTTGGAAGCTTCATTTGAGTCACTTAACCCACAACTAGCTCACACAGGAAGTCAGTATTATGATAGTCGGTCTACTGGTCATTCAAGCACACCATGGTCTTCTATGTTTTACTATTCTCAGCTGGCTAGCCAGTTTGGCATGAGCATAAACCCAGAATACCAGTGTGTCACCTCAACAAGTGGATCCTCAGCCCCTCACCTCAGTCAGTATGCAACACAACCATCCTCCAATCATCAGATAAGCCCCACAACACTCATCCTCCAATCACATAGCAGCCCAAAAACAGATGAGCATAGGAACCATTCCCAGTTGACAGCCCCTACTTCAGGGCTCAGCATCTCTGTTGCCTCATCCCATGGACTCAAACTGGAGATGTCTGCTAATCCAGATTCACTCCATCAGGCAGACTTCTTGCAGCATCATAGTCCCACACATAGCCTCACTGCTGCGGATGTCAGTCACCACGTCGATCACCTTGCAGATCCACATGAGATGATGGCTCGGTCAATGGGAATACAGATTTCTACTTCCAGCCATCGATCCCCGTCTAGCATTCCATCTCGAAACTCTGTTTTACACAGCCTTAAACATAAATAAGTCTGTTCATTATTCTTTGGTTGTTGTTGCGTATTAAGTGTGTTTTTTACTTGTTACCATGTTTGCTATATGAATGTTCCAAATACCTGCCTTATTTGACTGGATTTAGGTCATGTTTTCTGAGTCCAGTGCATTACTTTAAGTCAGAATAGATTTCTTAATAAAAGTCATACTCTCTAAAGTGTGCACATTTGTCAGAGAATTGTCAAATGCAACCTTTCTCCTGGGTTGTGTGCCATTAATATTTATAGTTGGACAGGAAGGTATAGGTTTGAGCAGTTAACTAGACTGTGCTCTACAATCATACAGATGTTATCGCTTATAGTCAAATGTATTAGTTTGTTTATTTTGATGCTGATTGGTCCAAGATTGCGTGTTAGATGCTGATTGATCCAAGATTGTGTGTTAGATGATGATTGGTCCAAGATTGCGTGTTAGATGATGATTGGTCCTAATGATGTGATTCATCTCATGTCTATTGGTCCAGTGTGTCTTCTTCTTCTGATCGCATCTTTAATGTTTATACCATCAGATGAGTTTCCACAATGAACTCCGCCATTGTTTAGAGTTCCTTTCTTTTTTTTAGCTCTGTACAAGTTCTGAATTTAGTGTTGAGTCATTGGGTCAGTGTTTTTCTGAGCTGGTCGTACAGGGGACAGTCCTGTAACACATGCTCAGTTTAGTGTTGAGTCATTAAGTCAGTGTTTTTCTGAGCTGGTCGTACAGGGGACAGTCCTGTAACACATGCTCTTATCAGTTTGTTCATTTAGTCCACATGTGCCCAGTGGTGAAGCAGACAGTAGAAGCTTGTACATGTGTTTGGTTAGCCTGTTGTATCCTGTCCTGAGATGAAGAATGGCGACCTTGCCAGTCAGGAGTGTGATAGTCGTTGTTGGCTTGGTTTTGATCTCTTATGAAAGTCAGGAGAACACTATCTTTTTCTTCAAAGTGTATGATTTCATTGTCCACCATTTTTGCAAGCCTATCTGGCTTCTCGTTCCCTGGAACACCACTATGCGATTGTAGCCATTGAAATATAGTTTGCATTCTAGCAACTACCTTGCTTAGTTCACTTCTCACGCGAAGGAGTTTGTCACCCTTGAGAGCTTACACTACAGATAATGAAGATGGCAGTCAGAATTATTGTTATAAATCACATTGACAGCTTGTTCAAGTGTCTGTGCCTCAGATTTAAAGCAGAATTGGCCAGTGGGAAGACTCTTTATCTCACCATATGTTTTAGGACATAGACAAAGATACTAGCGCCTTTGTTCTTGACAGCAGTTGTTGCTGATCAATCTGTGTAGGTATGTATCCACAATTGTTGTGGGTGGTTTTCTTTTACCATACTCAGTGTAGCAGTTTTTTGTGCAGATCCAGTTGTGATGCCACAATAGTTTTGTTAATTTGTTCCCACGTAACTTAATGTCTTTATACTGGTTTAGAACAACCAGTTTCATTTACATTTACTTGCTCTAAAAACTATGTGCATCCACTCTATTCTTAAATGCATTAATTATCCCTGCCTCCACTACTTCCTGTAGCAATGCATTCCAAGCATTCACCACTCTCTGACTAAAACAATATTTCCTAATATCTAATCTGGACCTTTCTTTAGGTAATTTGTAGCTGTTCCCTCTTGTTATAGTAGATGGTTGTATTTTGAAAAAAACTTGTTATAGTCTAATTTATCCATTCCTCTGATCATCTTATAAACCTTAATTGTCACCTCGTTCTTCTCTCTTCGAGACACTGTAGGCTGGCTTTTCTGAGTCTTTCCTCATAACTGTAATTCTGGAATCCTACTATCAGTGTTGTCGCTCTTTTTTGTATTCTTTCCAGCATGTTTAGATCCCCTCTATGATAAGGACTCCACACCTGTACACAGTACTCCAATCTTGGTCTAACTAATACGTTATACAGTTCGACTATCACTTCCTTGCTCCTATGTTTAATATTTCTTTTTATCATACCTTACATTGTTATTGCCTTTTTCACTGCTACCTGGACGTGCTCCCTCAATTTACCTGTATGATCTATTATAACCCCCAGGTCCCTTTCCTTTTCTATCTTTCTAATATTGTTCTCGCCCATTCTGTAATTATGTTCCATATTGGATCTACCCATGTGCATGACTGTACATTTATCTACATTAAACTCTATTTGTCAGCTTACAGACCATTCTCGATTTTATCTAAATACAACCATTTTTGCAACCATGGATCCGATATCAATGTCCAAATCATTTATATATATTAAGAACAAAATTGGTCCCAAAACCGAGCCCTGTAGCACTTAACTCTTTACTTCACACCACTGAGAGTACTCCTTATTTATGCCCACTCTCTGCCTTCTTCTCGTTAACCAATTTTTAATCCATTTGGCAACTTCCCCGCCTATTCCATGTCATTTTCTAAATAATCTTTAATGAGGTACTCTCTCAAAGGTATTTGCAAAATCTAGATAAGTAACATCCACTGGCTCCCCTTTATCTATCATTTTAGGAACCTCCTCCATGAATTCTAATAGATTTGTTAAGCACAATCTCCCTCTAGTAAACCCATGCTGACTATTTCTGATTAGATTAAACTTGTCTAAATGCATTACAATGTTTTCTTTGATTATTGACTCTAACAATTTACAGACTATGCTCGTTAAACTCACCGGTCTATAATTTGCTGGGTCTGATTTGTTGCTTATTTTGAATAAGGGGATCACTCCTGCATCTTTCCAATCCCGTGGAACAATCCATTTTGTAAGTGATTTAGAACATAATATAGCCAATGGTTTTGCTAGTTGGTCTCTAATTTCAAGCAGCAATTTTGGATGGATACCATCTTGACCTGGGCATTTTATCCATTTTCAACCCCTCCAATTTTTAAAAAACCATTTCCTCTGTAATACGGACTGTATCCATGTCTGTTTGAAAAATATCTCTAGGATCTTGGAGCAGTCTTTTTTGTGTAGACTGTCAAAGTACTGATTGAGTAGGTTAGCTGCCTCCCTATGCTCACTTATTATTTTTCCTGTGCTATGAGAGGGCCTACTTTGTCTTTTGTCCTTTTGTTGATTTCTAACATAAGAAATGAAGCTTTTATTATCAGTTTTGATCCTATAAGTTTTTTTCAAAGTCTATTTTTGCTGCTTTATTCACTTCATGAACTATGTTTTGCTTGTCCAAATATTTTTAATGGTTCTTTCTTTTTTGTTGTTGTTGTTGGTGTGTTTGCCTTATTTCTCTATTCCCCAAGACTCCGTTTTTATTTTGCGCATGTCAACCCAGTGCATTTGACTTTGCATTTTATATTATGGTCTGCTTTCTCCTGCATTTTGTAAGGGTTTTCTTCCCCGGGGTCACCGCTGGTGGTGTGATGGGGAGCGAATCCAGCACCTTCGTATTGTGAACCGTGTCACTTCTTCTTCTTCGTACGCTGTTTACAGCGATATTTACGTTACACTGTTTTATTTTGTTAAGCCTGTGGCTCAGTGCATCCGATTTCAACAGGCGTTTCTGTAGGGTTGCCCTCCTTAGCCTTTGGCTGTCCCCAGCCTAACTGCAAGGCAGCAGTTGTTTTTGGTCAGAGTTGTCTCTCTTAGGAAGTTATCTTGCAGGACTATCGAGTCTTCCCCACTCGTATCTATAGGGTTTGGCAATGATATGATGGACTATGTACTAGTTTGTACTATCCCGGAAGAGAGGCAGTCCAGTGTGACTTTGTCCCAGGATCGTCATGTCCTGCCAGAAACGTAGCATATGCATGTGAGTGAGGTATCTCTTTGCTCCCTTTATTTTCTCGGCTCATCTGCAGTGATGGTACGCCTAGCATTCCCCGCCACCCGGGAGGTTGTCACAATAGGGCAGTAGGTGCAATGTCCGCTGGACTGCATCTCTTCTGCGTCCATTGGGATGACTGATAGCAGACAGAGGCAAAGAGCGAGGCAGGAGTGCATTTTACCAGGTGCATTTCTGCAGCTCGACCGGGCCGGGCTGAGACGCAAGCCCCAGCCATGTCGTAGCCTCCCATCACAGCGGTGCTGAGATTTAGGGCGGGATTCTGGCTTAGAGGCGTTCGGCCGTAGTCCCTCAGGTGGTAGCTTATCAGCCAAGCACGTGGACCAAATGTCAGCGACCTGTGATTCCTCTCGAAATAGTGCATTTGACCAGGGGACAAGCCTGGTCATTGCACGGAGATGTTGTTCGCCTGGTGTGCGGACATATCTCATGGTCAAGGGTTGAGTCTCAGCAGTTCGCAGTGAGGTAGCTGATCTACTGCTTAGGGCACCCCGACCGAGAACTAAGTCTTCTACAAATGAACCGTGTCACTTAACCACTAGTTCACGCCGTTGCCATGTGTTTCTTTTGATTTACCTGCCTCTATAAATTGTTTTCATGCTTTATTTTTAGCCCTTCTATGTTTAACTACAAATTTAGTTATCAAATTTTTGCGCTTGGGGTTTACTTCTCTACATTGAACACATTCCACCTTTAGCTTTTCTAGAACTGTTTTAAAACTCTCCCACTCTTGTTCAACATCTGTTTCTCCAACAATGTCTTTCCAGATTATGTGGTTTGCTGCCTCTTTCATCTTCTGAACATCTGCCTTGGAGTATTTGTATGTTCGCATGTTTATGATTACTTCTTTCCCTGCTATAAGATCCCAACAGATGATCTGATGGGCACTTGAGGCAAAAAGTTCCCCAATGGTAACGTTTTCAGTCATATTTTCTTCTGTAGTAAATACTAGGTCGAGTTTGTTGGATGTACGGTAGACTTCAGCGGTGTTGCCTTCATGGGTAGGTCTGCTTGGTGCAGTCTTTTAAGTTTCTCTCTGCGGCGAACGGAAGCTGCCACATTTTAGATGGTCCAATGCTAAATTGTATAGTTTGCCTTCATTGTGTGCTTAGGTATACTGTTGTACTTGTCCATTTGGATCATGTGTCTCTTCTATAGGACAGTGTATCATGTGTCTCTTCTATAGGACAGTGTATCATGTGTCTCTTCTATAGGACAGTGTATCATGTGTCTCTTCTATAGGACAGTGTATCATGTGTCTCTTCTATAGGACAGTGTATCATGTGTCTCTTCTATAGGACAGTGTATCATGTGTCTCTTCTATAGGACAGTGGATCATGTGTCTCTTCTATGGGACAGTGTCTGCAATCCAATTACTTTATAAATCTCTGGATATCAGCATAGTTTTCATGGCTCCAGTACTGCGTCTGAAGGCTTGGTAACTCCAAGTGGGGTCTTATTACTCCACTGTAAACTTTCTTAAGGGTTTGTTCATTCACTCCAGAGCTGATGGCTGCTAATTTCTGAGTAGGCCTAGCCATCTTTGTCCCCTCCCTTCTGCATTTGTAATTTGCTTAAACCTCTTGTCAGATGTCACCCCAAGATAGGTGGGCTAGCTTTCTTCCTTGACGAGGGTTGCCCCTACTCTATTTTAGCTGTTAGATGTTTGTGGAAGAGGAAGAATAGCATTGTATATTGTAACATTCCATGTCGTTAGCATGCCTTATGCCACTGAGCTTGCTGTAGTGACGTGTTTATCAGCGCAGTACTCAGTCATCAGCGTATAAGGCAGTGGGAAAATCTTTGATATCAACAAGGAAAAGTCATCCTCCCTGAGGTACTCCCTGATAGAGCAGTATTTTTCTACTCTTTCAACCATCCATAGGGACTCAATTTCGATCTGTGATTAACTATTCTGTCCACGGTCTTCCCTTAACTTGTGGTAATTTGGTCTTCTGTATTGTAGCATTCTCTAAATCCAGCTGGTTCTGACACCAGGATCTGCTCAGACTCCCATTTTAATGTGTGGCTCCACAGTCTTCCCAACTGGTCCGACTCTGATTGAGCCACTGGTCATAGATTTTCTTTGGTGACCTCTCTCTGTACTTGAAATATTGTTCTCTTGGTCCACCTCAGGTTGAATATCTTAAGCAGTTTGGTCTTTGTGGCTTGGTTCAGATTGATTGTCATTTCTTGTGCTAGGTGACAGTTTGGTCTTTGTGGCTTGGTTCAGATTGATTGTCATTTCTTGTGCTAGGTGACAGTTTGGTCTTTGTGGCTTGGTTCAGATTGATTGTCATTTCTTGTGCTAGGTGACAGTTTGGTCTTTTGGGGCTTGGTTCAGATTGATTGTCATTTCTTGTGCTAGGTGACAGTTTGGTCTTTTGGGGCTTGGTTCAGATTGATTGTCATTTCTTGTGCTAAGTGACAGTTTGGTCTTTGGGGCTTGGTTCAGATTGATTGTCATTTCTTGTGCTAGGTGACAGTTTGGTCTTTTGGGGCTTGGTTCAGATTGATTGTCATTTCTTGTGCTAGGTGACAGTTTTGTCTTTTGGGGCTTGGTTCAGATTGATTGTCATTTCTTATGCTAAGTGACCTTTTGGTGCTTTCTGTGGTGTGATGGGTTCCACCATTGGAGCAGTTTGTTCTGGCTCACTTTTCTTGTTTCTTTCTGTTGGCCTTTGTTAACTGTATCTTCTAGCGAACTTGTCTGCAGGATGTTTCCCTCTAAGAATTTTGCTGCCCTCACCCATTGTGATTGTCTGACAAAGCATGAGGAATGTTCTTCGCTACCTCACCCTTTCCATAGCTACCTGGCCCTTTCCATTGCTTCCTGGCACTCTTGTAGATTACTAGACCACTATAGTGTGTAGTTGTGCTAGAAACTTTTGGAAATGGTTTCTTTATCAGCTTGAGGTACACATGTGTTGGAAGTCTTGAACCACTATATGCATGTCTCTATTCTGTACTTTGAGGTCATACAACTGCCTGCCGCTTGTCAAATTCCCAATTGGCTTTTGTGTAATTCCATCTTGTTTTTTTTTGGTTTTTTTTTTGGCGTTCACCTTATTTATCTATTCCCCAAGGTGGTGTGCGTTGTACTGTGGTTTTTATTTTGCGCCTGTCGGCCCAGTGCATCCGACTTCAGCATGCATTTTATGTAAGGGTCTGCTTCCTCCTGCATTTTCTAAAGGCATTTTCTCACAAGTTTGTCGTACAGTAATAGTTGAGAAACTCGATTCTATTTTTAGCCGAAGCAGCTAATACTCAGCTCCACCCAAAGATGCTTTCTTTTCGTGTGCTCGAGTGTTGTTGCTTTTCCCTGTCTGTTTTTATCTGTTGAATCTAAAGCTGGTAGTGACGATCAGCTGGTAGCGACCATCACCAAATCTTTCTCTTTTGAAGATTTGATCTGCTTTCAAATGGATACAGTAGCTAAAGGTGGTCTCATCGGAGCACCTGGCACAGGGCCAACACCATCATAGAATTGATTTAACAGGTGCTCATCCATATAAGGTGAGGGCTGCGTGATATTGTGGTTTCCTGTGCGCCTTTTGGTCCATTATCACCCTCTCTAGCTCCTCTTCATTGGGAGAGTGGGCTCATCTCATACCCAACTAAACCTGCCACATCCAGCTTCCAGATAGAGGTAGAACCCTAACCTACAAGTGGAAGGAGCAAGGTTCACCACTTTTGTAGGTGAGGTAGGTTTTGGCAGGAGAGTCTGAGAGATGTGAATCTTGTATTGTACGTCATACTCCATTAGGACCCAGGTCTCATGGCTGTCATGTGTACAGAGAGCAGACTTATAGGGGTGGGAACCACAGCAGGAAATAACTAGCTCCAGATCTAAAGATGTAAACCAGCGGTGATTGAAGAGTTCTGCCATCAGAATCAGCATGGCCATTTATTCTGTTGAGTTGTGTTTAAAAAAAACTGCTGGCAAAGTTTGTGCAATTGCTAACATTTCTAACTTTAAAAATACCTCTTTATTAATTTGTCCATGTATTCCTCTGGATGGAATATGTAAAGTCATAATGATACTGATGGATAAATGATAGTGTTGAATAAATGATACTTTTTAGTAAATCATACTGATGAATAAATGAAATTGTTGGGTGATACCTGTTGTTATATGTCTTCTATTTGATAATTGCATGAGTCAGATTTCAGATGTATCCTACTCTGGAACCAGAGATTTGAGATGTATCCTACTCTGGAACCGGAGATTTGACATGTATCCTACTCTGGAACCAGAGATTTCAGATGTATTCTTTTCTGGAACCAGAGATTTGAGATGTATCCTACTCTGGAACCGGAGATTTGAGATGTATCCTATTCTGGAACCGGAGATTTGAGATGTTGTAGCAGATCCCATTGTTTGCCCTGGGGTTATTCTAACTTAAAACATTATCACACAAGTTGAATAGCTCCGTTAACTGTTGCCGTCTTTGTCACAGGGAACCAAAACCGAGTGTTGTGATCTAACTAATTCACCGCTGTTTCCCTAAACTCCCCACATTAAAGCCACCTCGTCTGTCCTGACCGAAACATCACGTCCACATGTTACCCTTGGTCGATGTAACATTACCTTGCGCATCCCGTTACCCTGCGTCTCCTGTCTATTCCGCTGGTCAAAAATGTCCCTTTGATCTCGGCCAGTCTAGTCTCAGACTGCCCCTTCCCTTGAGATACGTGGTACGCTCATTGTCTGGTGTGAACTTCAGACGACTTCAAAGGAATTTTCAACATCTGGTCATTCCTCAATTCTTACCTACCCATAATTATTCAAATCTCCGTTTCCCAAGGATAACGGTAGATAAAATAAATTTACACAAATGCATACGTTAACCCGAGTTTCACATACATCTGTCATTACCATGTGTGTAAGTGTTACACGACTCTACCTAATTCCATTTCTGAAGTGAGGTAATTTCTCCATGTTTTTGACTAGCGCCATCAAGCCTACTATCAAACGTTCCTTATCAGTAATGCTTACTTCAGACGGACTCTGCGCTCCATCGTATGTCTAATTGCTGGGCGGTTTCGTCCTGTGAAACGCCCATCGCAGTTGTCTGTTCTGCTTGATCTACGGGTTATTTGGTTCGTATCCACCGGGTCCCAGGTGGTGTTACGTACACTTACATCGTCCGCTACTTCAGCCTTCCGTCCATCTGTATTCAATATAGGTGGGAACGACGTTTCCCACTGTTCGTTTGACCGTTGTCTTTTCTCGAACTGGGATCTTTTCATCTTTGCTTCGATAACTGGTTCGCTGTCATGGCAGGGGTTATCCTGTCTTCCCCTTTTCTTCGTTTTCCTTAGAAGTGCTGTTCCTCTCTTCTTGGCTGCACGAGTGTTCTTACACGGTGCATCCAATTCGCATTCTAACTGTGCGTCATTCCCACTTCCTTCCTCGGTGGCCGAAGGGTTGTCCCTTCCTTCGGTCTGTTCGACCACTTCTCTCGCATGGCTAGGACCTGGCGTGGGTGGGTACGAAACCATAGCTGGCCTTGTCACCAATCCTCCTCTCCTTTCCTCTTCATCTGACGAATCTCCGCCTGTTCCCTTGCTCGATTCTTCGTCGACTTCAACTAATGTTCTACCAGGCTTGACCACAAGTTCCTGGTAAACATGGCCCCTTTCATCACGCCCGATCGTGTTATCTGGCGTAATACCCTCTTCCTACATACTCGGGCTACGCTGTCCGATTCTGTTACGTTTCATCTGGACGTCTGAGCGAACGTTTGTCTCGTTTGCATTGTGTAAACTGCCCTCCGTCCCTAACTTTTCTGGATACACAAAGCCTGCATCTATTCCTTTCTGTCCATCTGCCTCGTGCTCAACGCCTCTTTTATAGTTCCTGCCCTACCTCTCCATCTGTAACTTTGCAAATGGTCTCTCATTATGGGCTAAAAATCTGCCCGATTCAAACTTCTGATTAATCATTTTCACACGTATTTGACTTGGCCTCTCTACCTGGATAAACTCCTCCCCTTTTCGCCACCTCAATCCAGCCGTCTACACACATCCACCCAGAGATTTCCACCTCCATCCCTCCACGGATCGGAATGTGGAAGTTGGTCGAGCTTCCTACCCCTCTGTCCCTTTCCAAACCACTGGGCCGTGTTTGTTTCTGTCATTTGTTTATTTCTTCTCTCCTTCCTATCTGGTTTGTGCGCTCTGTTTCCAAACTGTTGCAACAGCTGTCGCAGCTTCCATTGGAGGTCTTTTTCCTGTCTTTCCAGCAGAATAACTCTGTTTGTTAGTTCTCTTAGCTGGTTTTGTAGTTGACTTTTGTCGTCCAACTTATCGCTCGTCATTTAGACTGTAGCTAGTGCCATGAAAGGTTTGCTTGAGATTCCTGCTGTTCTCCAGGGAATGTTAATATTCCGAATACCATTAGGACAGCCAATAGACAAATGTCCAAAAGCTTGACAATGATAACATTGTTTAACATTGTTTAACCTCGACATGCTGAATAAACCAGTCCGGCCCACCAAAAATAATTACAAGACTGTCAAGTACGCACAAAATGTCAAGTCTTGTCAGTAATGCAACAAAGGGTTAAAAAAATGTCAACACTTACCGGTCAGTTAAGGTAGCAGTGAAAAAGGCAAATGCAATGTTAGGTATGATAAAAAGAAATATTAAACATAGGAGCAAGGAAGTGATCGTCAAACTGTATAAAACTTTAGTTAGACCTAGATTGGAGTACTGTGTACAGGTGTGGAGTCCTTATCATAGAGGGGACATAAACATGCTAGAAAGAATACAAAAAAGAGCGACAAAGATGATAGTGGGATTCCAGAATTACAGTTATGAGGAACGACTCAGAAAAACCGGCCTACAGTGTCTCGAAGAGAGAAGAATTCGTGGTGACTTAATACAGGTTTATAAGATGATCAGAGGAATGGATAAATTAGACTATAACAAGTTTTTTAAAATACAGCCACCCACAATAACACGAGGGCATAGCTACAAGCTGATTAAAGAGAGGTCCAGGTTAGATATTAGGAAATATTTTTTTAGTCAGAGAGTGGTGTCTGCTTGGAATGCATTGCCAGGGGAGGTAGTGGAGGCAGGGACAGTTAATGCATTTAAGAATAAACTGGATGCGCATAGATTTTAGAGCAAGGTGATGTAAATGTAACTGGTTGTATACAGACTCTGCAGGGTCTTCTAAACCAGTATAAAGATGTTAAGTTAAGTTAAGTTAAGATGATTGGAAAAGCTGACTATCGTAATTAATACTCTAACCATTAGCTACTCCTGACTACACATACAAACTTATATAAAACCGCGTCACTTGTGTTCAACGGGCACCAAATAAAGATCTGTAGCTACACACACAATTATATTTATAAAAAATCCCACGACAGTCCGTGGTCACGGACACCAAATAATAATGTGTGGCAAATCCCACTGTTTGCCCTGAGGTTATTCTAACTTAGAACATTATCACACTCATCCACATCATTCATGACCACACACAGCAAATAATATAGCACACAGCAGATGGCCTATTTATTATATAATACTCATACCAGAAAAATGAGTAGTGAAATTATAAACACAATACAATACATATCATCTTAACTAAATATTACTATATTATATATATATGTTAATATAAATATTAACTAAAGCGGAAATTGTAAGCATTAGCTATTGATGGAATTCCCAACTATCAAAATCCCAGTTCTATTGTCGCACACACATCACACGCACATCTCCTTAACTGCGTCCTCAACACACGTTCAGATTATCTATTAATACAAAACTCCGACACACACTTATTTGAGCGGCTGGACCCCGACTCAATGGCGTATGCTGTCATGAGTGATCCTGTATTATCTCCAACATTCGTACAGCAGTCTATCAATCGCTCCTCTATCTAAGTCGGTGAGCTAAACAGACTCCTATCTACATTCACTCATCCCCTCTTCATGCCAGCCTGCTTGAGCTAAACTTTGTCTAGTGTTATATACACTCAAGCAGTATCAGAGCTGACCAATGGATCTCAGGGGGGTGGCTCTATTCAGTCGTTATTGGAACGAATTACTCTGAATACCTGTCACTCATCTATCGCAGCAAGCTCCGCTGCCATCCCGTCTGTCACTCACCCCCCCCCCCCCCCCACTGTTCAAATCGGAACGCCAGTGGTCAGTTCCTACCTGTCCACGTTCTCTGCCCCAACTCCGTTTTCCTTTGCTGAGACGGTGAGTGACTTTGGCACGCATTCAGGTACCTTTGCTCTGAGTCGTCAACCACAAATCACCTCTGCCCTAAACTCTTTTGCTTCGGCTGGAACTGTTACAATGTATCCTACTCTGGAACCGGAGATTTGAGATGTATCCTACTCTGGAACCGGAGATTTGAGATGTATCCTACTCTGGAACCGGAGTTTTGAGATGTATCCTTCTCTGGAACCGGAGATTTGAGATGTATCCTACTCTGGAACCGGAGATTTGAGATATATCCTTCTCTAGAACCGGAGATTTGAGACGTATCCTTCTCTGGAACAGGAGATTTGAGATGTATCCTACTCTGGAACAGGAGATTTGAGATGTATCCTACTCTGGAACAGCCGTTATCTGATTTTTGTGGGTCAGATACTTGACATATGGACAAACATTACGAGATCAAACATCAGCGTTTCGGTCAACAATTTTGGGAGAACTGAACATCTTCATATAATTAATGGTTGATGTCATATTTGCACGTTTTTTATATGTTGCTTGTGAAGCACTCCGTCCATTTCATTTTCTGCCCAGAAAGTGGTTTTCTGCTGTAAAATGGACTTCTCGAAATGGAAAGACACAGCATTTTGAAACAGATTGGATGTGCTTCTGTGAGTAATCTGTGTAGCAGAGATGAGAACAGGATCACTACTACACTAAGAGTATGTTATGAGGCAAATAGCAGTGCTGCCTAATCCCTTTAGAATAGACGACTTTACATCACATGGTAGCACACACATCTATTGACATATTCTAAAAGCCTCCTGAGTGAAGTAGGCTGCTAGGTTTGAAACAAAGAACTAGGAACAATCATTTTTCCAGGGGATCAGAGTCAAATGAAGAAGATTGGCAACAGTTTATGTTGTTGACAACAACAACTTCTTTGATCAACTCATTCTATGCTTCTAGTCCGGTAAGGTTCGCGAAGGAGAATGTGAGTGTCAGGACTTAACACGTCTCCCACAGCTTTTCGAGCATAGTCACTTCCCCGGGCCAGATTGCCTCTCTTTGGTCTGCATAGGTTTGGCAGTCCTGCAGAATATGTTCTAGTGCTGCTTCGGTGCTCCACAAACGGATGTCGCGGTGTCTCTGAGACCCATTCTGTTGAGATGAGCCTTGAGTCTGCAATGCCCCACTCTGAGTCTGAAGATCTTTGTCTGCCCATCTTTGCCAAGTATGTCTATGCTGTCATTTTCTGGCTTGAATTTTTTGTCCTGGTCTCTCCATTCTGTCCTCATGGATCGTTTGATGAGTGTCGATGCTTCTTTATAGCTCTGGGGATGGGGAGTCTGTGTGCCACCACTTCCAGCTTTTGCGTGCTCATCTGCTTTCTCGTTTCCAGGGATCCCGCAGTGGGTCGGAGTCCACTGTAGGACTAGTCTGCTTTTTTGAGACAGCAATCCTATGTTGTATTTTATTTCATGTGAAACTCTATCTTGTTTGGGGCTTGAGATGGCTTGGAGTACACTCCTGGAGTCTGTTAGAATGACAGTTTTCCTTGTAGTTATGTTTTGGGGCTTGAGATGGCTTGGAGTACACTCCTGGAGTCTGTTAGAATGACAGTTTTCCTTGTAGTTATGTTTGGGGCTTGAGATGGCTTGTAGTACACTCCTGGAGTCTGTTAGAATGACAGTTTTCCTTGTAGTTATGTTTGGGGCTTGAGATGGCTTGGAGTACACTCCTGGAGTCTGTTAGAATGACAGTTTTCCTTGTAGTTATGTTTGGGGCTTGAGATGGCTTGTAGTACACTCCTGGAGTCTGTTAGAATGACAGTTTTCCTTGTAGTTATGTTTGGGGCTTGAGATGGCTTGGAGTACACTCCTGGAGTCTGTTAGAATAACAGTTTTCCTTGTAGTTATGTTTGGGGCTTGAGATGGCTTGGAGTACACTCCTGGAGTCTGTTAGAGTGACTATTTTCCTTGTAGTTATGTTTGGGGCTTGAGATGGCTTGGAGTACACTCCTGGAGTCTGTTAGAATGACAGTTTTCCTTGCAGTTATGTTTTGGCTGATAAGAATCTGAGTTGCTGCATGTACAGCTCTTGCTTCAGCTCTGAAATTGGTGCAAATCTCTCCTGCTGGTATGGAGTGATTTTCTGTGTCACCATTGGAGTGTTCGATGTAGATTCCACTGCCTTCTCTTTTATTGCTCCCTGAGGTCGGTTCATCTGTGTACACGTGTGTCCAAGAGTTGCTAGGGTACTATCTCTTGAACTCCTGCAGAACGTAGATTTTTTGTTCCATTGCTGGCTGCTTACTTTTCTTCATTAACCCTGGAACCTCCAAGATTATTTTGGACCTGTACTGGCTCTATGACCAATGTCCTGGCTCTATGACTAAGGTTCAAGCTCTATGACCAAGGTACTGGCACTATGACCAAGGTCCTGGCTCTATGACCAAGGCTCTGGCTCTATGACCAAGGTTCTGGCTCTATGTCCAAGGTCCTGGCTCTATGACCAAGGCTCTGGCTCTATGACCAAGGTCCTGGCTCTATGACCAAGGTTCTGGCTCTATGACCAAGGCTCTGGCTCTATGACCAAGGTCCTGGCTCTATGACCAAGGTCCTGGCTCTATGACCAAGGTTCTGGCACTATGGCCAATGTTCTGGCTCTATGACCAAGGCTCTCGCTTTATGACCAAGGTCCTGGCTCTATGACCAAGGCTCTGGCTCTATGACCAAGGCTCTGGCTCTATGACCAAGGTTCTGGAATGAGTTCTTCAACAACAACAAAATGATGTCAACTAAAACTCACTTTTATCTGGACATAAGAAACCTCGAATTGGGATTGTGAAACCGAGCGAGTTACACACCTAGGCCTCACTGACTTCATAAAATTCACTTTAATCTGCACATAAGACACCTAAAACTCACTTTTATCTACACATAAGACACCTTAAACTCACTTTATTTATTCTGGGCTTGACACATAAAACTCACTTTCATATGCACATGAGACACCTAAAATTATCTGTTATCAGGACATCATCGTCTGGTTGATCTGGGCATGTCTCTCCACTTGACCCTAATCATCTGCAGTTCCCTCATCATAGGTTCGGACTTTAACTGCACGCCTGAGATGTAAATGTGAGTCTTGGTTGCCCCCTTTCTCTCTTCCCCTGAATCTCGCCCTCTAGTATCTTCTGTAGATGTCTTTCATGTCTCATATTGTGTCCAACTCAACTCAATCTTCGTTTTTTGTATGATTTTCAATATTTGTCTTTGTGCGCCTACCTCCGCGAGCACAGTGTTATTTGATTTTCTTTCTGACAAACTCCAACTAACTCTATCCATTCTACAGTAGCACCACATTTAAAACGCATTTTTTCATCTTTCTTTGCTAGAGTCAGTCCAGGCCAGGTTTTGCTCGCTACAGAATTTCAGGAGTCCCCTTCCACTGTCATCTTCACTGTATCTCCCAATCACCACATCCCGTCTAGAATGATCGTTTCTAACTGGCATTGACATCTCCAAGGAGGATCATTTCGTCATGACAATCGTCCGCTGTCTTTTCAAGACGTTTGAAGAACTAGTCACATCTGGTCTATCCCCATCATTCAGGCCATAAACAATGACAATGTTGACTGACTTGCCTCATTTTTTGAGGTCCAGTACCAGAATACTTTCACAGACAAATTTCCATCCCTTGACATCGGCTATTTGAATCCTAGACGCAAGACAACCCACTTCTCTTTGGTTCGGTTGATATTGGGAACTCCAATGTAGAAAACTATGTTACTCTCAAGATCCATGACCGTCCGCCCTAGAAACAGCTACTCTCAAGATCCGTGAACGTCCCCCTAGAAACAACAGCTACTCTCAAGATCCGTGACTGCCTAGAAACAGCTACTCTCAAGATTCATGACCGTCCCCCTAGAAACAGCTACACTCAAGATTCATGACCGCCTAGAAACAGCTACTCTCAAGATTCATGACTGCCTAGAAACAGCTACTCTCAAGATCCGTAACCGCCTAAAAACAGCTACTCTCGAGATCCGTGACTGCCTAGAAACAGCTACTCTCAAGATCCATGACCGCCCCCCTAGAAATAGCTACTCTCAAGATCCGTGACTGCCTAGAAACAGCTACTCTCAAGATTCATGACCGCCTAGAAACAGCTACTCTCAAGATCCGTGACCCCCTAGAAACAGCTACTCTCAAGATCCGTGACTGCCTAGAAACAGCTACTCTCAAGATCCGTGACTGCCTAGAAACAGCTACTCTCAAGATCCTTGACTGCCTAGAAACAGCTACTCTCAAGATCCGTGACTGCCTAGAAACAGCTACTCTCAAGATCCGTGACCCCCTAGAAACAGCTACTCTCAAGATCCGTGACTGCCTAGAAACAGCTAATCTCAAGATCCGTGACTGCCTAGAAACAGCTACTCTCAAGATCCGTGACTGCCTAGAAACAGCTACTCTCAAGATCCATGACTACCTAGAAACAGCTACTCTCAAGATCCGTGACCGCCTAGAAACAGCTACTCTCAAGATTCATGACCGCCCCCCTAGAAACAGCTACTCTGAAGATCCGTGACCGCCTAGAAACAGCTACTCTCAAGATCCATGACCGTTCCCCTAAAAACAGCTACTCTCAAGATCCGTGACTGCCTAGAAACAGCTACTCTCAAAATCCATGACCGTCACCCTAGAAACAGCTACTCTCAAGATCCGTGACTGCCTAGAAACAGCTACTCTCAAGATTCATGACCGTCCCCCTAGAAACAGCTACTCTCAAGATCCATGACTGCCTAGAAACAGCTACTCTCAAGATCCGTGACTGCCTAGAAACAGCTACTCTCAAGATCCGTAACCGCCTAGAAACAGCTACTCTCAAGATCCGTGACTGCCTAGAAACAGCTACTCTCAAGATCCATGACCGCCCCCCTAGAAACAGCTACTCTCAAGATCCGGGACTGTCTAGAAACAGCTACTCTCAAGATCTGTGATATTAACAGCTAACTTTCAAATATAATGACCACCTAAGCGACGCACATGATCAAAGGAAGTCTGGCTGCTCTCCCTGCACTAATTGTAGCAACCATGCCAGCCTATATTTTTGCTTTCTAAATGTCCTCTTTTTTTGGTTGGATTGGCGCAACTAACTGGCAGCTCTGGTATCTAAGAGGTCTTGTGGATGGTCTATTTTACAGAAATGTTCATACTAGGATTGTTCACTAAGTTCCAGGACATTTTTATTGATAATATTAATATATATATTGGAGTGACACTAATCAGGACACGTGCAAAACCAGAAGCCGATATCTTCGCACCTGCGCTGTTTGAAAGTCTATAAGTGGACGCACCCTCGCTGTGTTCGTCGGATTTTGAACTTTTGAAGTCCTGCAATCAGCTTTCGGCGAGTTCTGCCTAAGTTGATCTAAAACATTTGAGTGGGATTTCCGTTCCAAAATTAGACGTTGATCCTTTGAATATGAGCTCCGCCAAAGCAGACCATCCACCGACCAGACTGGCACGCATACTAGTAATCAAACTCGCTGACCGACGTCTGAGGATGTTGGAAAATTAATCTGTACACCTAGAAGATTTGCACACGGGACTGGCCACAGTTTTACTCGTGCACCGTCTCCTGTCAGTGGAGCAGAAAGATCATGTCAACTGATCCAAACTTTGTGTCCTCGATAATCACTGGTCTTAAGAGCTGGAGTGTAGGGATATGACCCCGAAACAAAATCCTTCTAGTGGCAAAGACTTCATCTACTCGACCGAAGAAGGTGCAACCACGTTGATATGATAATGATGGACTGGTTCACCATGAAATGCCGATAGTCTTGTAACGCTGTGCCCAGACATCCAAGTGAGAAGTGCCGCAACGGCAACTGTCTTCTAGACCATTACAATGTCCCTGTTCACCAAATGAGAAGTGGCTACCAGAGGGGCTTTCGTCATTGGCGTGAGCACGATAGAAAAAGTGCAATCACAGGGGGCATAACTTGGAAAGAGATCAAACCAACTTCCGGTAGTTGGTACGTCAACTCATTCGCTATCAACAACAAAATGTCTTGGAACTTAATGAACAGTTGAATTCTCCCGCCAACTTCTTTTTTTTCGTGTCATGGTCTTTCAGATTTCTTCTTCTTCTTCTTCGTACGCAGTCAGACAGTAACCATTATTTTTTCGAAAAAAGCGGCGGTCATCCTGAGGCTGTCGACACTGCCATAGAGCTTGTCTTGCAGTTCCACTGGTGATGGCCACATCTGCTCTCTCTGATCCTCGTATGTCGGGCAGTTCTGCAACAGATGTTCAGCGGTCATTTTACCGGTACCGCACGGGCATTCGTCGGTACTACCTATCTTTAATTTGTTGAATAGGTGGTACCTTAGTCTATTGTGGCCAGTGAGAAGTCTGAAGACAACGACCTGCTCTCTTCTGTTCAACTGGTAATAGGCATCGTTTTTGGTGTAACCAGTATGTTCGGTTTCCCATTTGGTCATGCATCTGGCTTTGATAAGCCGTTTTGACTCTTCGTACGTCATACTAGTATCTGTTTGTGGTAGTCTTGCACCTTCTTTTGCCAGTCTGTCTGCCTCCTCGTTGCCTTGGATGTTGCAGTGGGATGGGACCCACTGTACCACTACCCTTTTTGGTGCAATCTGCTGGCTAAGTTGGCAGAGTGCTGCTCTTAAGTCATTAAGCTCAGTGTTTTTCTGGCTTTTTAGCGCTGTGACTACGGCGAGAGCATCTGTCAGCAGGACTATATGGCTTTCATTTTCTTTGTGTGTCACCATTTCTTCCACTGCCGCCCTCAGTGCCTCTGCCTCCGCTCTGAAATTGCTTGTGTACTTACCAGTAGCGAATGACAGTGTTATATTTCTGCCATTTGGTAGGTTTAGGAATGCTCCTGCCCCTCCGTTCTGTGTAGTGTTTGTTACAGAACCGTCGGTGTATGCATGGGTCCAGTCCATGCTTGGGTAACTTTTCGATATAAAGCTTAGGGTAGTATCTCTCCTTTCTTTTTCAGTCTGGCAGTTTTTGTTCCCAATACCTGGTATATTTTCTACCACCTCTGGAAATATATCCTGCCTCCAGGTAGGTTTTCGTACAGTAGTGATGGGTTTTGGTGTTGTTAGTGCATTTATGGGATGGTTTCAGTGGCGGCTTGCATTATTGCCTTGCTTAGGCTTTCCACCATGGGCTTCATTTTGTTGTTTCGTGTGTTGATGGTTTCACACAGCCCATCTGTCAGGATTGCAAATCTGTCCCAGTCGGCTCGTTTGTAATTCCAACGTGGGAGCGGTTTTGTTTTCTGTGGGCCTACTTCCATAGTCTTTCAGATTGGATTTTATCTTCTGCCTGCTTGATAGTTCATTGTGTCTCTTCTCCTACCTCCTACCAGCAGCCTCAGTGGTTACTGATTGCTGAAAGGCAATCTAATTTGTAGGCTAGCTGCGAATATAAAACAAGGAGCCTTGGACAAAAACAGGTCGACAGGCATGGGAGTTGTAAGGAAGGTAGCCCCTCCACCATGCAAAGACACAACGTGCTGATCACCAATGATTACAGGAGAAAACCGGATCTATCTTAACGGCGACGAACAGGTGAGAAATAAGGACCACGCTTTTGGGAACATCGAATATAAGAAGCATAAACGGAAGAGAAAATGAATATAGAGGGGTGAAGATTTGTAGGTAAATGTAGAAGTGCTACAAAGAAAGTATGAATAAATTATGTAAAGTCAGGTAAATCAAAATAAACATATTTAAAATATTTGGACATGCAGAACATAGCTCAGAAAGTGAATAAAACAGAACCAATTGACTTCGAAAAAAACTTGCTCAGAGGATCAAGACTGACAGTAAAAGTTTCTTCTCTTATGTTAGAAATGAACAAAGAATGAAAGACAAAGTAGGCCCTCTCATAGACAGTACATGGAAAATAATAACTGAGAATAGGCAGGCAGCTAATCTACTCAATCAGTACTTTGGCAAAGTCTACACAAAAGAGGACTGAACCCATAGATCCCATAGATATTTTTTCAAAGAGACAAGGATACAGCGGGATTAAGATCAATATGTATTACAGAGGAAATGGTTTTCAAAGAATTAGAAGGGTTGAAAGTCCAGGTCAAGATGGTATTCATCCAAAATTGCTGTTTGGAATTAGAGACCAACTAGCAAATCCGTTGGCTATATTATGTTCTCAATCACTTGCAAAAGGGATTGTTCCACGGGATTGGAAATATGCATTAGTGATCCACTTATTCAAAAATTGCAACAAATCAGATCCAGGGAGCATAGTCTGTAAATTGTTAGAGTCAATAATCAAAGAAAACAGTGTACGGCAATGCATTTAGACAAATGTAATCTAATAAGAAATAATCAGCATGGATTTACTAGAGGGATTTCTATGTTTTCTGTTTCTAAGAATCGACGTCACTGCACTCTGGACATACCCATAGGTACTCAGTCTCTCTCATCAAATGGCGTAAGGTATGGATGCTGATGGTCCCTGTAGCTCGCTGGTTGTACACTCTCATTCGCCCCACTTCGCTCGAACCTCGTTTAATGTCAAAACTTTGCAGTCTGTGGATTGCTGCTTCATCTATTACGGTGTCTTTATCCAGCAGGCGGTCAATGGTTGATTTCAAAATGTCACTTCTATCCATCACTAATGTGCCTTAGAGGGAGATCGTGCTGAACAAATCTATTAGAATTCAGGGAGGTGGTTACTAAAATGATAGATAAAGGGAAGCCAGTGGACGTTATTTATCTAGATTTTGCAAGGACTTTGATAGAGTACCTCATCAACGATTGTTTTGAAAGTTAAAATCACATGGAATAGGGAGGAAAATTGCTGGATGGATTGAAAATTGGTTAACGGGAAGAAGGCAGAGAGTGGGAGTAAATAAGATGTATTCTAATTGGTGTGAAGTAAAACGTGGAGTCCCACAGGGCTCGGTTTTGGGACCAATTTTATTCTGGATATATATATAAACAATTTGGACATTGATATGAGATCCATGATTACAAAATTCGCTGATGAAACTAAACTATGCAGTAGTGTCTCATCTGAAGCAGAAGGGGATAAATTGAGGTCGGATTTAGATAAAAGATAATCTTTTATATATACCATATATATATATAAAAGATAATCTTTTATATATACCATATATATATGGGTATATATAAAAGATTTGGACATTGATATGGGCAATATTAGTAAGATAGAAAAGGAAAGATACCTAGGAGTTATAATAGATCATACAGGTAAGGTGGTTGAGCAAGTCCAGGTAGCAGTGACAAAGACAAATGCAATGTTAGGTATGAAAAAAAGAAATATTAAACATAGGAGCAAGAAAGTGATAGTTAAACTGTATAAAACATTAGTTAGACCTAGATTGGAGTACTGTGTACAGGTGTGGAGTCCTAATCATAGAGGTGATATAAACATGCTGGAATAAATTCAAAAAAGAGCGACAAAGCTGATAGTGGAATTCCAGAATTACAGTTATGAGGAAAGAAATCCAAGAAACTTCTTCTTCTTTTGTCCCATTGCTCTTACCTTGCGGCGTCGGAGAGAGGAGGTATGCGTAGATTTCTGTTTTGCGCTAGGAGGGAGGCTTGTGTTGTTGTCATATTGAACTTTTGGAGAGTTTCCTTGACCCCTTCTATCCAACGACGACGTGGTCGCCCTTTTGCTCGAGGACCATCCACCTTCAAGAAATATGATTTCGCTGCTGGTTGTTCATAATGCATTCTAGTCAGATGACCGAACCACTTTACCCTCTGGGCTTCAATATAGTGGTATACTGGTGTAGTCCCCACTATTTTTCTAAGTGCGTCGTTCCTGATGCTGTCCCAAATCGTCTTTCCTGCAGCATTTCTGATCCCTCGCATCTTACAAGTCTCAATCTTACGCCTATGCCTGTCTAGTAGTGTCCATGTTTGACACTGATAACACAGCGTAGGGATGATCAAGGTGTTGATTAACTTCCGTTTAGTGGCCATGGCGACATTTCGGTGTTTCAGTATCAGTGCCAATTGGTACTGCATCTTATTTGCTTTTTGGATTCTAGTTTCTACCTCTCTGTCCAACCTGCCGTCGTCAGTGAAGACACTTCCTAGATATGTAAACTCCTGTACCTGTTTTAGTATTTTGTCCCCAATGTGGTAGCTGCGATGTATTGGTAGGCGGTTGATTGTCATAGTTACTGTCTTGTCGCCGTTTATTTTCATGTCATATTGTACGCAGGCTGAGTCGAGGCTTGTCAGGTGACGTTGTAAATAAGTCTGGTCCCTATAGAAGAGGCACTGATCGACCGCAAAGATCAATTCGTGTAGAGATTTTTCAGATGGATTTGCCCACCGTGTAATTTTATCCATGTATATGATGAATAGTAGGGGTGAAAGCATACAACCTTGCCGGACTCCGCTCTTTATTGGAAACCAGTTTGTCTGCCCCACATGTGTTCTAACAGTCCCTTCGCTATACGCGTACATGGATCTTATATTGTCTAGTAACTGCCCCGTAACACCATATTCCTACAAAACGCCCCATAATTTCTTCCTGTTAACTCTATCAAAAGCCTTCTCTTGATCAATGAATGCCACATTTAGTTCTTTGCCATACTCTATGGACTTTTCACTCAACTGTCTTAGTGCAAATATCGCATCCGTGCAACCCCTGCCTTTTCTAAACCCACATTGTGAATTACTTAACAGAGGCTCCACCTGTGCTCGAACTCTCTGTTCTAAGATCCGCGCATAAATTTTCCCTACATGGCTAAGGAGGGATATACCGCATTCTTTTCTGCTGCCTTTATTTTTCCAGATGGGTACCACTACTGCTCTTTGCCAATCCCTGGGTACCTTTCTCTCTTTCCAAGCCTGCTGGAATATCCCAGTTAGCCAGTCTATCCCCACTTCTTGGCACGTTATTATGGCGTCCAAAGCAAACAGACCCGAACGACGGACAGCACTGATCGCCAGGGAACTGGCTAGATACAACATCTGCATAGCTGCCCTGAGCGAGACACGACTGGCAGAGGAAGGGCAGATCACAGAAGAAGGCGCTGGTTATACTTTCTTCTGGAGCGGCCGCAGCAAAGAAGAACGCCGTGAAGCTGGAGTTGGCTTTGCCATCAAGAAAAACATGGTCGACAAGCTCACAAGCATGCCCAGAGGAATTAATGACCGCCTGATTACACTGCGTCTCCCCCTAATAGGAGGGCGCCATGCAACACTGATCAGTGCATACGCACCCACAATGACAAATCCTCAGGAAACAAAAGATAAGTTTTATGAGGACCTTGAGGCGCTCATCGCTGCAGTCCCCAAATCTGACAAACTGGTCATCCTCGGTGATTTTAACGCTAGGGTTGGCACAGACCATACAGCCTGGGAGGGGGCCATTGGCCGACATGGTATCGGAAAATGTAATAGTAACGGACTGCTCCTTCTGAGGACATGTGCCGCAAATGAACTACTCATTACAAACACAGCTTTCCGACTACCTGTCCGAAATAGAACCACATGGATGCACCCAAGGTCCCGCCACTGGCACCTCATTGACTACATTATCATCAGACGTAGGGATCGAGCGAATGCTATGGTAACGAAGAGCATGTGTGGTGCAGAATGTTGGACCGACCATCGACTTGTCATTGCCAAGCTAAACTTCAAGATCCAGCCCAAAATGCGCCCCCAGGGAAAAAAACCACCTAGGAGGCTAAATGTCTCTCAGCTGAAATACGAACCCACGAGAGGAGGCTTCCAGGAAGAGCTTGAGGGCAGACTATCTGAGCTTCGTTTTGAAAAGAATGACATCGAAGAGAACTGGGTATCACTGAGAAACACACTCTACGACACAGCTGTTAAACACATTGGCCCACTCACGCGCAAGCATAAGGACTGGTTTGATGAGAACGATCTGGAAATACAGGGCCTTCTCGATGCAAAACATGAAGCGCACAGGGAATACCAGAGGGACACACCATCTCCGGCAGCAAAAGCTGCCTTCAATACTGCTCGCAAAGCTGTCCAGACCAGGCTTAGAGAGATGCAAGACTCCTGGCTCAGCAAAAGAGCTGACGAAATTGAGATGTTCGCCGAGCGTCATGACACCAAACGATTTTACGAGGCACTGAAAGCTCTCTACGGCCCGCAGCCCTCTAGTAATACTCCAGTTCGCAGTGCGGATGGGGTACTGCTAACAGATAAGGTTCAGATTCTAGACAGATGGGCAGACCACTTCTGCAAAATACTAAACCACCCATCGTCCATAAATGAAGAGGCCATCCGGCGAATGCCGCAGGTGGAACTGAACCTGGCGTTGGATGAAGTCATTACTGAGGAGGAAGTCGACAGGGCAATCAGTTCACTATCTATAGGAAAAGCTCCAGGAGCTGATGCAATACCAGCAGAGATATATAAGACAGCTGGCCCATCCCTCACCAGAAGGATCACTGAACTCTTCTGTCACATGTGGGCTGAAGGTAAAATTCCGCAGGAGCTAAAGGACGCCTCAATCGTTCACCTGTACAAAAGAAAAGGCAACCGTCAGGAATGCGACAATCATCGTGGAATATCTCTACTCTCCGTAGCAGGCAAGATCCTAGCGCGCTTACTGCTAAACAGGCTCAACAAACACCTTGAACAAAGCCACCACCTCCCAGAAAGCCAATGTGGATTCAGAGCCGGAAGAGGAACAGTGGACATGATTTTTGCCGCTCGCCAAGTACAAGAGAAGTGTCGAGAACAAAATCAGGCCTTGTACACCACATTTATTGATTTGACAAAGGCATTTGATACAGTAAACAGAGAAGGGCTGTGGATGATAATGTCTAAGTTTGGCTGCCCCAACAAGTTCATAACTATGGTGAAACAGCTACACGAAGGCATGTGTGCTCGTGTACTAGACAGCGGTGCAATCTCTAAAACGTTTCTAGTATCAAACGGAGTAAAACAAGGATGTGTACTCGCCCCGACTTTGTTCAGCATGATGTTCGCGGCCACGATGACAGACGCCTTCAGATCATTGGAGCTTGGAATACCCATAAAGTACCGCACAGATGGCAAGTTACTCAATTCAAGAAGAATGAAGGCCAAAACCAAAGTGGCTGGCGACATAATCAGGGAACTTGTATTTGCTGACGACTGCGCTCTAATGAGCAACTCAGAACTGAACATGCAGGTTGGAATGGACCAGTTTTCTGCCGCATGCAAAAATTTTGGCCTGACTATAAATGCCAAAAAAACAGAGGTCATGTACCAACCAGCACCAGGCATGCCGTACACAAAACCAGAGACTACAGTCAGCGGGCAGACGTTGAATGCCGTAGACAAATTCACATATCTGGGCAGCACGCTGTCGAGATCTGTCAGCCTAGACGATGAGGTGGCAAGCAGAATAGCAAAGGCCAGCACAGCCTTTGGTAGAATGCGCTCGATGGTCTGGGCACGTCGTGGCATCAGCGTCAAGACCAAACTCAAAGTCTACCGTGCAACCATCATTCCAACCCTACTATACGCTTGCGAAAGCTGGACTGTATACTCTGGACATGCAAGGAGGTTAAACCACTTCCACACAGGTTGCCTGAGGCGAATATTCCACATCCGATGGCAAGATCGTGTCACTGACATCGAGGTTCTCTCGAGGGCTAACATGCCCAGCATCCATGCACTGCTAGAAAAAGCACGACTAGGATGGGCCGGACACCTCGTCCGTATGTCAGACGAGCGGCTCCCAAAGAAGCTTCTCTACGGCGAGCTGAGAGAAGGATGGCGCAAGAGAGGGCGCCCAAAGAAACGTTTTAAAGACGGTCTGAAGGACTCACTAAAAAGTTGCCAGATAGACATCGACACCTGGGAATGTCTTGCGCAAAACAGATCTGACTGGAGAAGCGCAGTCAAATCGGGTGTAGCTGCCGGTGAAGATGACCGTGTTGTGAAAGCCCAGAACAGACGAGAGACGCGGAAATCCCGAACAGCGGGAACACCATCCCCTTCTACAAACCTCGTGTGCCCGATATGTAGCAGATATTTTCGTGCTCGCATTGGCCTGTTCAGCCACATGCGCACCCACACCCAACAGGGAAATCTGTGACAAGGATGATGTCGGCGGTCCTCATCGACAACGATGGACAGCTATTATTATTATTATGGCGTCCACCGAAATGTTATCTTCTCCTGTTGCTTTGTTTCTTGGGCATCTCTTAATAGCTTCTCTGACTTCCTGTTCTAGGATTATTCTGTCATTATATTTGGGTTGTTCGGTTTCCAATAAAGAGCGGAGTCCGGCAAGGTTGTATGCTTTCACCCCTACTATTCATCAAATACATGGATAAAATTACACGGTGGGCAAATCCATCTGAAAAATCTCTACACGAATTGATCTTTGCGGACGATCAGTGCCTCTTCTATAGGGACCAGACTGATTTACAACGTCACCTGACAAGCCTCGACTCAGCCTTCGTAAAATATGACATGAAGATAAACGGCAACAAGACAGTAACTATGACAATCAACCGCCTACCAATACATCGCAGCTACCACATTGGGGACAAAATACTAAAACAGGTACAGGAGTTTACATATCTAGGAAGTGTCTTCACTGACGACGGCAAGTTGGACAGAGAGGTAGAAACTAGAATCCAAAAAGCAAATAAGATGCAGTACCAATTGGCACCGATACTGAAACACCGAAATGTAGCCATGACCACTAAACGGAAGTTAATCAACACCTTGATCATCCCTACGCTGTGTTATCAGTGTCAAACATCCTGGCTCTGATTTACGGAAGGCAATACCATTCATCTCTTTGCTCAATACATGAAGAGAGTGGTCTCCCTGTAGGACAGACGTGTACCCTCTAGCCATGTGCCGGAGCGAGCAGAAATGCCCTGCTGACATGTGCGACCATCTCTAAGCGTTCTTGGTGGGCTGTTGGAGACATAGCAGGTCTTGACACTTTGTTTGGTGCGCAGTCCGACGATGCGTAAGATTCGTCTTTCCTGCGATGACTGCACACGGGGTTATTCTCCTGCGGTGCAGGAGGTCCATTTTCCACGTGCGGAGTTGGATCTGAAAATGACAGTGGTATACCTCGCGACTTAAAAATGTGGTGCTTCGTGTGGTTACATTCTACTAAATTTGACCTATTGTTGTCCGTGGGTAAATTAACACACAGGTGCCCATGTGGCGATAGACTCGGTGGATTGCTCTAGCTTGGCCACAGTTTCTGTGTCGCCTGTGCCTTGCACGTGGTGATCGGTGGTCGATGCTTGTGGATTCAGTGGGAGGATGCGTCGACTGATGATGTAACGGACTCACACTACAATTAGCCCATCGGTTATGTAGCAAGTGGGTGTGACAAATCACGAACGCTACAGTGTGCACACATGTAGATGTGCACATATGTAGGTGTGTAGATATGTAGGTGTGTAGATATGTACGTATGAGTATATATATGTGGACATTTTAATTTACACTTATGTATGTATTTATAGGTTTATATATGTATATCCCTTCTGCGGGCATCCTCACCACTATATATCCACACTTAATATAATTATACTACTACTACATCAACCTTTTTTATCTATAATTATTTAATCAATTATCTACCTTTCTATTGTTCTTCTGTTCCTGAGCCTACCACACATTCAACACCTAATTGACTGCGAGAGCTAGAGGGCACAGGTGAGACGAGGGATCTACAAGGTGACACACAAATCAGTGAATCGCTTACAAGTTGGAGTACATGGATGAGATGGAAAAATATATGAGAGCAGGCAAAACCTGATACACCAAGACCAGACAGAAGGAAGTCAACACAGATGGGCCTCACAACAGAAGGAAGACACTTTTCAATTAATTTATATTGTACTCTTAATCCTTATGTATCAAGTATATTGTTTGTTATATTTCCCAATCATTCCATCTCATTCATTCTCGTTGTACACCTCACTACACTGCTATCTTCACAATTGTGTATAAAATGTATGAGGGGGCTTTATATTTTTTTTTTATAAAATAGAAGGAAAAAAAAAAAAAGAAGGGAAGAGAGAGGGGGGGGGGGGGGGGAAGAAAGAAAGAAATCAGGAAACAAAAAAAAGAGATCCGAATCAAGTATGACAGAAAATAAAAATGGTCCCAGGAAAACTATTGTGCATATTTATGGGTAAATTGTCTTCACTGCATACTTTTATAACTTTTGTGAAGGTAAATTGTCCTTACAACCCCCACTTTTATAACTTTTGTGAAAATGAATTGTTTTTAACACCTACTTCTATAACTTTCGCTAAAGTAAATTGTCCTAACAGCCCACTTCTATAATTGTCTTGAAAATAAATTGTTCTCACCGCCTACTTCTATAACTAGGGTAAAATGTCCCAACCTCCCACTTTTACAACTTTCGTGGACGTAAATTGCCTTTACCGCCCACTTTAAAAACTTTTGTTAGGATAAATTGTCTTTACTGCCCACTTCTATAACTTTCATTTAAGCAATTTGTCCTCACAGCTCACCTTTAGAACTTTCATTTAGGTAAATTGTCCTTGCCGCCCACTTTTATAAATTTCATTTAGGTACATTGTTCTTACCGCCCACTTTAATAACTTTCGTGAAAGTAAATTGGTCTAACCACCCACTTTTAAAACTTTTGTGAGGGGAAATTGTCCTTACAGCCCACTTTTATTAATTTCAATAGGGTAAATTGTCCTAACAGCATATTTTTATAACTTTCATTTGGATAAATTGTCCTTTCCGCCCCCATTTATAACCTTTCATTTCGCTAAATTGTACTTACCGCTGACTTTTATACATTCATGAGTGTAAATTGTCCTTACCGCCCACTTGTATAACTTTGATTTGTGTAACTTGTCTCTTCCACCCATTTCTATGACTTTCATTTGGGTAAATTGTACTTACCGCTCACATTTAGAACCTTTCAACTGGGTAAATTGTCCTTACAGCCCACATTTATAAACTTTCATATGGGTAAATTGTCCTTACCGCCCATATTTATAATTTCGTTTCGCTAAATTGACCTTACCGCCCACATTTATAATAACTAGAGGGTAAATTGCCTTCCAACTGACTTTTATAATCTTTCAATTGGGTAAATTGTCCTTACCGCCCACTTGTATCACTTTCAATTGGGTAAATTGTCTTTTCCACCCACTTTTATGACTTTCAATTGGATAAATTGTCCTTACCGCAGGATCAACAAAGGTTGCCAGCCAATACGCTTCGATGTATCAGCATTACCTACTGAATACAACATTAAAGTAGAAAACAAATTTGAGGCGTTGCTTGCTATACAGGAAGAGATGACATCTGAGGAGTTGACATCGTACGCAATGGAGATTTTGATCTCCACAGAAAAAGAAATGATTCCAAAGATATTGCACAAGACACAGAGCTATATAACAGAGGAAACACAGAAACTCATTACAGAAAGGCAACAATTAAAACAAATGGGAAGTAAAGGGACCAACACAGCATATAAAAACTGCGCAAGCAAAGTTAGAAGAGAAACAAGAAAAGATAACAGAAGATACATAGTAGAAACATGTAAGGATATAGAAAACATACAACAACAAGGCAAAGAAAGAGATGCATTCAAAGCAATAAGAACACTGACAAGGGAATTCCGTCCGGTTCCACATGTCATAAAGGACGAAGAGGATAACAGATTAACAAATACCAAAGACATACTGAATAGATGGAGAGAATACTGCAGAACCATGTATGGAGACAGCACAAAGCGCTCAGTTACAATCCTACCAAAGGATGAGAAAGAACCTGAACCAACATTGGAAGAAGTACGCTCTGCAATTAAAAGCCTGAAAAAGGGAAAGTCCCCATGATGCGATGATATCCCAGCAGAGCTAATACAAGCAGGAGGAGAGGCATGTGCTCGAGTCTATCACAAGCTGTGTAAACAGATATGGCACAGTGCAGAGTGGCCAGAAGCATGGAAGAAATCAATTTATATTCCCCTCCCCCAAAAAGGCAACCTGAAGCTGTGCACGAACTACCGAACTATCGCACTGATCAGCCATGCTAGCAAGATACTCTTGCAAATCCTATTAAGAAGGATAGAGAAAAGGTTTGAATCTGAAATTCACGTAGTCCAGGCAGGTTTTAGGAAAGACAGAGGGACCCGGGACCACATATTCAATTTAAGGAATATCTATGAAAAGTGTAGAGAGTTTAATGTAGATCTGTACACATGTTTCATTGATTACACTAAGGCCTTCGACATGGTAAAACATCAAAATCTGTGGAGAATCATGAAGGAAATGGGGTTTCCTTTGCATATAGTCCATCTCATTGAAACATTATACCAAGATCAACAAGCCGCTGTCCGAGTATCTGGGCAAGCATCAGATTGGTTTGCAGTACAAAAGGGAGTCCGACAGGGATGTATACTCTCACCTTATCTGTACAACATATATGTGGAATGTATAATGAGAAATGTACGAGAAGATGAGAACATTGAAAGTTTCGACCCATTTACGATTGGGGGGTACGAGATTCCAGAGTTACGATACGCAGATGACACAGTGATACTATCAAGAAGTTCGGAAGGGCTAGAGCAGCTACTTTCAGCCGTTAATGGACATAGTAAAGATCAAAATCTGTTCATAAACATAAACAAAACAAAGATAATGACCACCGATAAAACACAATGTCAGCATAAATTTAGTGGGTGGTGAAGAAATAGATCAGGTTACACATGTTGAATATCTGGGCTCCAGAATCGACAAAAATGGCGACTGCTCGAAAGAAATCAGAAGAAGACTAGCTATGGCAATGCAGAGACTGAACAACTTGAAGAAATTATGGCAGGGCACCAACAAAATGATAAAAGTAAAAGTCTTGAGAGCCTGTGTTTTTCCTGTGGCAGCTTATGGCTGTGAAGCATGGACGATTACCAAAACTTCTAGACAAAGAATCGAATCCTTCGAGTCAAAATGTTACAGAAAGATCCTCAGAATACCCTGGACAGAAAAAAAGAACAAATGTAGACATTCGGCAAGAGTTGAGCATAGAGGAGAACTGGTTTATCAATTCCATTTCGGCTAGAAAATGCAAATACTTTGGTCACATCAAGAGACACAGCGGTCTCGAGAGAACGGTGATGGAAGGTATGGTGCCAGGCAAAAGAGGAAGGGGTAGACCAAGAAGACGATGGCACCAAGATATCCAGGAGTGCCTGAGTATGACAGTGGCGGAAGCTGGTGTTTTGGCAAGGGAACGAGTTTCTTTCAGACAAACTGTGATGGGAGCGACGTTCTACAAGGGAACGAGTTTCTTTCAGACAGACTGTGATGGGAGCGACGTTCTATAAGGGAACGAGTTTCTTTCAGACAGACTGTGATGGAAGCGACGTTCTACAAAGGACATGCTACATGATGACGATACCGCCCACATTAATAATCTTTCATTTGGGTAAATTGTCCTTACCGCCCACATTTAAAATTTCATTTCGCTAAATTGACCTTACCGCCTACATTTATAACTACTAGAGGGTAAATTGCCTTCCCGCTGACTTTTATAATTTCATAAGGGTAAATTGTCCTCACCGCCCACTTGCATAACTTTCAATTGGGTAAATTGTCTTTTCCACCCACTTTTATGACTTTCAGTTGTGTCAATTGTCCATACCGCCAACATTTATAATCTTTCATTTGGGTAAATCGTCCTTACCGCCCACTTGTATAACTTTCAATTTGGTAAATTGTCTTTTCCACCCACTTTTATTACTTTCAATTGGATAAATTGTCTTTACCGCCCACATTTATAACCTTTAATTTGGGTCAATTGTCCTTACCGCCCACATTTATGTCTTTAATTTCACTAAATTGTCCTTTCCGCCCATGTTTATAATTTCGTGAGGGTAAATTGTCCTTACCGCTGACTTTCATAATTTCGTGAGGGTAAATTGTCTTTACCGCCACTTGTATAACTTTCACTTGGGCAAATTGTCATGACTGCCTAGATTTATAACCTTTCATTTTGGTAAATTGTCCTTACCGCCCACTTGTATAACTTTCATTTGGGTAAGTTGTCTTTTCTACCCATTTTTATGACTTTCATTTGGGTAAATTTTACTTACCGTTCACATTTAGAACCTTTCAATTGGGTAAATTGTCCTTACCGCGCACATTTATAACCTTTCATTTGGGTAAATTGTCCTTAACCATCAAAATTTATAATTTCATTTAGCTAAATTGACCTTACTGCCCACATTTATAATTACTAGAGGGTAAATTGTCCTTACCGCTGACTTTTATAATTTCTGAAGGGTATATTGTCCTTTCCACCCACTTGTATAACTTTCAATTGGGTAAATTGTCTTTTTCACCCACTTTTATGACTTTCAGTTGGGTCAATTGTCCTTACCGCCAACAATTATAATCTTTCAATTGGGTAAATTGTCCTTACCCCCAAAATTTATGATCTTTCAATTGGGTAAATTGTCCTTACCGCCTACATTTATAATCTTACTTTTGGGTAAATTGTCCTTACCGCCCACTTGCATAACTTTTAATTGGGTAAATTGCCTTTTCCACCCACTTTTATTGGGTAAATTGTCCTTACCGCCCACATTTATAATCTTTCATTTGGGTATATTTTCCTTACCACCCACTTGTATAACTTTTAATTGGGTAAATTGTTTTTTCCACCCACTTTTATGACTTTCAATTGGGTAAATTGTCCTTACCGCCCACATTAATAATCTTTCATTTGGGTAAATTGTCCTTACCGCCCACTTGTATAACTTTCAATTGGGTAAATTGTCTTTTCCACCCACTTTTATGACTTTCAATTGGGTAAATTGTCTTTACCGCCCACATTTATAATCTTTCATATGGGTAAATTGTCCTTACCGCATACTTTTATAACCTTTAATTTAGGTAAATTGTCCCTACCGCTGACGTTTATAATTTCGTGAGGGTAAATTGTCTTTACCGCCCACTTGTATAACTTTCACTTGGGTAAATTGTCCTGACTGCCTAGATTTATAGCCTTTCATTTGGGTAAATTGTCCTTACTGCCCACATTTATTCCTTTCATTTTACTAAATTGTCCTTTCCGCCCACGTTTATAATTTCGTGAGGGTAAATTGTCCTTACAGCTGACTTATAATTTCATGAGGGTAAATTGTCTTTACCGCCCACTTGTATAACTTTCCCTTGGGTAAATTGTCCTTACTGCCTAGATTTATAACCTTTCATTTCGGTAAATTGTCCTTACCGTCCACTTTTATAACTTTCATTTCACTAAATTGTCCTTACCGTCCACTTTTATAACTTTCATTTCACTAAATTGTCCTTTCCGCCCACGTTTATAATTTCTTGTGGGTAAGTTGTCCTTACCGCTGACTTTTATTATTTTGTGAGAGTAAATTGACCTTATCTCCCACTTGTATAACTTTCATTTGGCTTAATTGTCTTTACCACCCACTTCTATAACTTTCGCTATGACAATTTTTCTTAACAGCCCACTTTTAGAACTTTTGTTAAAATAAATTGTCCTCACCGCTCACATTTAGAACTTTTGTTCTGGTAAATTGTCCTCACCGCTCACAATTAGAACTTGTGTTCTGGTAAATTGTCCTCACCGCTCACTTTTAGAACTTTTTTGAGTGCTCGGCGTTCAACGGTGTTAGTAAAATGTTTCTTCCTCAGACGTCAGATCAATGAAACACTTTGTATGGCACTAAACAACTAATATTCACGTGCAGATGCCATTACATGGTATTTGGTAGAAGGACAAGAGCCCTGATGCTTCTGGATCGGTAACAATGTATGGTCAAGCAAAACATACTAATCGGACATGTTAGTCAAGGTCAGGTAAATAACAGTAAAACAATAAGAAATGGTTAGAAACAGGCTTACTTTCAAATGAGCCAGTCGATGCTTCAGATTGGATCCACTACTAGGGGATTACATGTATACATTTTGATTCGCCTTATTATTTTATAGGTCTAGCGATATTGTGAGCTTAATATCTGAGTAGCAACATGTCACTTTGTGCAATCACAATAAAAACACCTATGATTCTCTGTACAAGCAACATCTTACCTCTAACCCACTGTATGACCGGGGTACTACAGTAAACATCCCGAGTGGCCAGCATGGGTCTGTGAATTACAAGGAAAAGAATAACACCACTGGCCCCAGAGAGTATGTCGGAAGAGGAGAGTAACTGTATGCCATGGCATAACACAGGTCATGGTTAGGTGGTTTGTTAAGAGCAGCATAGATGGCGCCTAACAGGCTTAGGGTTAACTTTGCTCAGGTGTTTAGAGTCTTTTAAGATGGACCTGCACATTCTGTTAACCACACTCCGCGGCACTTGTCCAAATGTAGTGGAGCAATACGCTGCTCGAGCCTAGCCCGCTAAGCAGGAAATCCTCATCCCGGCTACATCCAGCTCAATCCAGAGCTAGGACCTACACCTGGACATCTGCCCCTGGAGAAATACAGGTCAACTAAGTGGGACCTACACCTGGACATCTGCCCCTATAGAAGTACAGGTCCACTAAGGGGACCCACACAGGAACATCTGCCCCTGTAGAAGTACAGGTCGACTAAGTGGGAGCTGCACATGCACATCTGCCCCTGTAGAAGTACAGGTCCACTAAGGGGACCCACACAGGAACATCTGCCCATGTAGAAGCACAGGTCGACTAAGACTTAGCCTACAGTAAACACGACCATCTTATATAAATATTCCTTATTTTGCAGGTTATCTACTTTTGACACCACACGAAACACAAGACCTCACCACAAATGGAGTCGTCCGTGAGGTTACCCGTGGAAAACTGGTTGAGACATTTCGCCTCTGCTCCATCTGTCCTCTACGCTAGCTGGTCATCTTTCTTCTCGGCATAGTCCCCATGGCAGCAGTACACATTTTCCAGTCCTGCCCAATATATACCGAAAACAGAAGTAGCATTTGGCAACAGCCAGTGTCCTTCCACGAGAAGCTGTACCGAAGTGCACTGACCCTCAAGTCGACTGCTGCCTTTGTTAAAGTCATTGAAGTCGAGGTCTGAAGACGAACTAGGACGATCTATCTTCTTGTCGGAGCACAACAGTACCAGCACAGCCGACCTTCATCAAGAAGCCTGCGGCAAAGAACTTTGCCTGCTCTTGCAGTAAGAGTTTATGTAACAATGTGCTTGCATGATGAGGTTGCTAGTCGCAAGCACAACTCTCTTCAATCACGCCTTTCAATGCATGCATGGAGTCCAATCAACCGAATCAATATTCCGCCTCTCCATTTGTTGAAGCACAGGTCCAGCACTGTATTTGGGTTCATTACGAGCTATTAGGAAATACTTGTTCTAGTAATTTGCAGTACCGTAGCAAAAATTGCCACATAAATGCAAAACCTTTAGTGGCATCTTACAACATGACGTTATCATATAGCATGCCCTTTATAGAACGTCGCTCCTATAGCAGCCTGTCTTCTTCTTCTTCTTCTTCTGCGTACACAGTCAGACAGTAACCATTATTTTCTCGAAAAAAGCGGCGGTCATCCTGAGACTCTCGCCACTACCATAGAGCTTGTCTTGCAGTTCCACTGGCAATGGCCACATCTGCTCTCTCTGATCCTCGTATGTCGGGCAGTTCTGCAGCAGATGTTCAGTGGTCATTTTACCAGTACCGCACGGGCATTCGTCGGTACACCCTATCTTCAATTTGTTGAAGAGGTGGTACCTCAGTCTGTTGTGGCCAGTGCGAAGTCTGAAGACAACGACCTGCTCTCTTCGGTTCAACTGGTAATAGGCATCGTTTTTGGTGTAACCAGTATGTTCGGTTTCCCATTTGGACATGTACCTGGCTTTGATAAGCCGTTTTGACTCTTCGTACGTCATACTGGTATCTATTTGTGGTAGCCTTGCACCTTCTTTTGCCAGTCTGTCTGCCTCCTCGTTGCCTTGGATGTTGCAGTGTGACGGAACCCACTGTACCACTACCCTTTTTGGTGCGGACTGTTGGCACAGTTTGCAGAGTGCTGCTCTTAAGTCATTAAGCTCAGTGTTTTTCTGGCTTTTTAGCGCTGTGACTACTTCGAGAGCATCTGTCAGCAGGACTATATGGCTCTCATTTTCACTGTGTGTTACCATTTCTTCCACTGCCGCCCTCAGTGCCTCTGCCTCTGCTCTGAAATTGCTCGTGTACTTACCAGTAGCGAATGACAGTGTTATTTTTCTGCCATTTGGTAGGTTCAGGAATGCTCCTGCCCCTCCGTTCTGTGTAGTGTTTGTTACAGAGCCGCCGGTGTATGCATGGGTCCAGTCCATGCTTGGGTAGCTTTTCGTTATGAAGCTTAAGGTAGTGTCTCTCCTTTCTTTTTCGGTCTGGCAGTTTTTGTTTGCAATACCTGGTATATTTTCTACCACCTCTGGAAATATATCCTGCCTCCAAGTAGGTTTTCGTACAGTAGTGATGGGTTTTGGTGTTGTTAGTGCGTTTATGGGATCTTCGTGCATCTTTGCTTTGGCTATTTCTGCAAAGTTTCTCCGCTTTAGTTTCCCAGTTCCCAAATTGTTTAGCCTCTGGTACATTGGATGGTCCGTCAGTCTTCGGAGTTTCTCTGACTGCAGCTGGGCTCTGCAGTCTCTTCTGTCGGTCATGGATTGCAGTTTTGTAATCTTTTCAAGTTCTACAATTGGCGTTGACTTCATGCCACCAGTTATGATTCTCATGGCTTGGTTTTGAAGTTTGTTAACTTTATCGAAGTTCGCCTTCGCTGCTGTTGTCCATGCCGCGATGCCATACTCGAGAACTGGTCTCACTCTTCCAGTGTACAGTTTCTTTAGTATGCCTTCGTCTGCTCCCCAGCTTGTGCCAGCAAGTTTCCTCATGATCGCCATTCTTTCTCTGGCTTTCATTCGGTTTCTCTCAATCTGACTTTTCCATGTCATGCGCCGATCAAATGTGACTCCCAGATAGGTTGGGTTGTCGTTTGCAGCCTGTCTGAAAGCAACTCATTCCCTTGCTAGAACTCCCGCCTCCGCCATAGTCATACCAAGGCATTCCTGAATATCTTGGTGCCATAGTCTTCTTGGTCTACCTCTTCCTCTTTTACCTGGTACCATAACTTCCAACACTGTTCTCTTTAGACTTTTGTGTCTTGATCTTCTTGATCTTTTTCTTCTTCGTACGCTGTCAGACGTCAACTTGAATTTGTTGGAAGAAAGCAGCAGTCGTCCTAAGGTTGTCGACACTGCCATAGAGCTTGTCTAGTGTTGGCACTGGTGATGGTCACGTGTGCTTTCTTTGGTCCTCGTATGTCGGGCAATTTTGCAGCAGATGTTCAGCGGTCATTTTCTCTGTACCACAGGGTAAGTAGCACCTATCTTCAGTTTATTGAATAGATGGTACCTCAGTCTATTGTGGCCTGTACGGAGTCTGAAGACTACCACCTGCTCTCTTCTGTTCAACTGGTAATAAGCATCATTAGATGTGTAGCCAGTATGCTCTGTTTCCCATTTGTACCTGGCCCTTATAAACCTTTTGGACGTTTCTTCGTAGATCACACTAGAAACTGGTTGTGGTAACCTTGCACCTTCTTTTGCCAGTCTGTCTGCCTCCTCGTTGCCTTGAATGTTACAGTGGAATGGAACCCACTGTACCACTACTCTTTTTGGTGTGGACTGCTAGCATAGTTGACAGAGTACTGCTCTAAAGTCATTAAGTTCTGTATTTTTCTGGCTTTTTGGTGCTGTAACCACGGACAGGGCATCTGTAAACAGGACTATCTGACTTTCGTGTGTCTTCATCTGACCAAAGTATTTGCATTTTCTAACAAAAACAACATGTAATGAATGAAATAATTTGTCCAATTGTCTTCATCACCCAGGAGAAATAAATACATCGCCTGCAAAGACATTTGTTGTTCTTGACTAATTGTGGCAGTATTCATCAACGGTAATATTCTGTCATTCCCAGCAAGGGGCCCCGGGGTCCACTGGGGGATGATATCTTATTGATAGATGTGAAACAAGCAACGACAACGATAGTAATGATGTCAATTTGAATTGTATGTCATCATCATCTGGTTGATCTCTCCCAAGACTGGTTTTAAAGTTGTCTGAGTATGTCTCTCCATTTGACCCTATCCTCTGGTTGTACTGTCCTAAGACTGGTTGTAAGGTTGTCTGCGTATGTCTCTCCATTTGACCCTATCCTCTGGTTGTACTGTCCTAAGACTGGTTTTAAAGTTGTCTGAGTATGTCTCTCCATTTGACCCTATCCTCTGGTTGATCTCTCCCAAGACTGGTTTTAAAGTTGTCTGAGTATGTCTCTCCATTTGACCCTATCCTCTGGTTGATCTCTCCCAAGACTGGTTTTAAAGTTGTCTGAGTATGTCTCTCCATTTGACCATATCCTCTGGTTGATCTCTCCCAAGACTGGTTTTAAAGTTGTCTGAGTATGTCTCTCCATTTGACCCTATCCTCTGGTTGATCTCTCCCAAGACTGGTTTTAAAGTTGTCTGAGTATGTCTCTCCATTTGACCATATCCTCTGGTTGATCTCTCCCAAGACTGGTTTTAAAGTTGTCTGAGTATGTCTCTCCATTTGACCCTATCCTCTGGTTGATCTGTCCTACGACTGGTTGTAAGGTTGTCTGAGTATGTCTCTCCATTTGACCCTATCCTCTGGTTGATCTGTCCTACGACTGGTTGTAAGGTTGTCTGAGTATGTCTCTCCATTTGACCATATCCTCTGGTTGATCTGTCCTAAGACTGGTTGTAAGGTTTTCTCAGTACTCTTCTTTATTTGACCATATCCTCGGTAGTTCTCATCATTCCAGCAAAAGTTGGTACTTTAATGTCCCTGCAAGCCTGAGATGTAAAGATGAATCTTGGACGCCCCGGTCCTATCTTCCATTGAATCTTGCCCTCTAGTATCTTCTCTGGAAGACTTTCGTGTCTCATATTGTAACCCAGCCAAATCAACCAACGGTTTTGTACAATATCCGATATTTGTCTTTGTGCGCCCACTTCAGTGAGTACATTGTCATTAAATTTTCTTTCTGTCCAACTAGCTCTTTCCATTAACTTTGACATTTCTATTACAACTCCAAATAACCTTGTCCATCATCATCTCAGAATCTTTCCGTAGAGACCCGGTGCAAGAGAGCAACCCTGCCGTACCTCCTGTCTTATGGAAACTGGACCATTGATACCTTCTAATATTGAAATAATCGGCTCCTAATTTTCATCCATGTTCTGTATTAACTTAATGAGTGTTCTTTCTGTGTATTAAGGTCATATCAAAGTGCTTATAAGTGGCGGAGGAGCTACCATGGTTTGCTAACAAAACATGTCTGTGTTCAGATCCCTGGGGTCATAAACCTATGGGATGTGAGCCCATTAAAAATACATGCTGAATATGGATTCACCAGGCTGTAAGATGCAAAACACAGAACAAAGTACTCCGTCTTAGAAGACACGGTGAAGGGGTAAATAAATATGTGATCTTGCAGTGTTTTCTCGAGTATTTAATTCTGTTTTTTTTAAATATTTGATTTAAACGAGGGAAGTCAGTAAGTAGGTCACACACTAAATTGGGATAGCTGACAAATATAGTTGGTGGTTTCTAAATGTGTCAATGGAGACTAGGGGGCAGCAACATCCAGTTTTGTGATTACTTGGTGAACAGACGCTAGGGGGCAGCAACATTCAGTTTTGTGATTACTTAGTAAACAGACGCTAGGGGGCATCAACATCAAGTTAGTTGGTTACTTAGGTAACATACGCTAGGGGGCAGCAATATCTAGTTTTGTGCTTTCTTAGGTAACAGACGCTAGGGGGCAGCAATATCTAGTTTTGTGATTGCTTAGGTAACAGACGCTAGGTGTCGCATGTACGTGCACAGCACAGAACGGCATCCATACTCACAGAGTTAAAATCAATAATAGCATCATGTAGTGTAGTTGGTTTTATTTGGAATTTGGTGGGTAAGGGTGGGGGGGGGGGGGGGTGGGGGGTGGAGAGGACTTCTAAGGACATTCAAAAGGAAATACTTTCTGACTGTCGATAAATTCTCAAAATGGCGCGACATCATTGCTGGTTAAGCTTGACCTGGTCGTCCCTTTCAGATTGCAATAGAGGGATCTGTGCGGCGGGTGTGGGAGAACTAACAGGCCAGTAATGATAAACAGCGTAGCAAATGTAATAGTGTTCGCATAGTTTAGTCTACATTATAATGATCGATTGAATTTCCTGAAAGTTTGCTCACTGTATGTACGCAGATTAGTGACTGTAAATACAAAATGAACCGAACGGATCTTTTCCTTGCGATGATAAAGAGATGGAATAAGTGTATCAATATTTGCGCAAGTTATAACTTAACTTAACTTAACGTAACTTAACGTCTTTATACTGGTTTAGAAGACCCTGCATAGTCTATATACAACCAGTTACATTTACATCACCTTGCTCTAAAAGCTATGCGCAACCAGTTTATTCTTAAATGCATTAACTGTCCCTGCCTCCACTACTTCCCCTGGCAAAAAATATTTCCTAATATGTAACCTGGATCTCTCTTTAGTCAGCTTGTAGCTATGCCCTCGTGTTATTGTAGGTGGCTGAATTTTTAAAAAACTTGTTATAGTCTAATTTATCGATTCCTCTGATCATCTTATAAACCTGTATTAAGTCACCACGAATTCTTCTCTCTTCGAGACACTGTAGGCCGGTTGTTCTGAGTCGTTCCTCATAACTGTAATTCTGGAATCCCACTATTATGTGGAGAAATAAGGTACAATATAATTGCATCAATATATGGTTTTAAAATTCGTATATCCTTTGTTTTAATGTATCCAGTTGTGATATATTTACTGACGTGCTCTCATAGAACGGAGAACATGTTCTCTAACACTGTCGACTCCTTAAGAGGAGCAGAATTATAGCATGGTCCTTCTGATTCCATCTGAGGAACAAACTGCATGTTGATCACTGAAGCCTGCGACAGACCAGCAAGTAAGGAGAGAGATGCATAGTAGACCTGAGACAGACCAGCAAGTTTGGAGATAGATGTACAGTAGACCTGAGACAGACTAGCAAGTTTGGAGATAGATGTACAGTAGACCTGAGACAGACCAGCAAGTTTGGAGAGAGATGTACAGTAGACATGAGACAGATCATCAAGTTTGGAGAGAGATGTACAGTAGACATGAGACAGACCACCAAATTTGGAGTGAGATCTACAGTAGACCTGAGACAAACTAATTGAAAGGTGATCATTTGCAACATGTTCTTCACCTTTGACTCAGAAAATGATTTGTTTATATTTATTTCCATGTTCCATTTTCAATTTTTGATCATCTTTATTTGGAAGTTACTGATGTGTTCTGATAAAAGCAAATAAAATTATTTCTTTGTTACGTTTGGGATAGTTTTTTCTGGTCATCTTGTATGTGTGCGACCGACTTCTTCTTTTTCTCGTCAACTTCTTCCTTACTCATCGAAAACACCATTGAAGTAGGAAACACATTCCAAGTATTGATGCCGGTACACGAGCATATGTCATTCAATGAACTGGCAATACAGACGAGAGGTGTCTTACTCGATGCAGCACGGGATCTGATCCCTAGGAAAATGTATCATAAGCAGAACTAGATCACATAAGGTGTGCTACAACATAGAAGGAAGAAGAAACCGAAGACAAACATGTATTTACCACAAAAGCGATGAATGCAGAGATTGCACTACAGAAATCATAAGAAAGATCAGGAAAGACAAGAAACAATTCATAACAAACACTTGCAACAAAATCGAAGAACTCCAACAACATGAGAAAGAAAAAGAAACCGTCAAAGAAATCAGAAAACTGAGGAGAGAATCCCAACCATCACTACAGGCAATCAATGACAAGAATAGGGATGTGAGGACTGAGAACAAAGAAATTCTAGAAAGATGGAAGGAATACTGAATAGAGAGCCAGAATCCACATTGGACGAGGTACGTGCAGCAATCAAAGAGATGAATAAAGGAAAGACGCCAGGATGTGACGACATAACAGCAGAACTAATACATATAGAAGGAGACGCATGCATACACATAAACCAAGCATTGTGCAAAAAAAATATTGGTACAGTTCAGAATGGCCCGCAGAATGGAGAAGTTCAGTGTATATTCCGGTACCAAAGAAAGGGAACCTAAAATGATGCAATAACTAGCGAACGATTGCCCTAATAAGCCACGTCATCAAGATATTATTATATATTATCATGAAAGGACTAGAAAAGATAGTGGAAATTGAAATACATGAAACACAGGCAGGATTCAAATAAAGCAGAGGCACAAGAGATCACATCTTCAATTTGAGAAACTGCTTTGAAAAATGCAGAGAACACATTGCTGACCTAAATACACGCTTCATAGATTACACCAAAGCGTTTGACTGTGTACAACATCAGCAACTGTGGCAAATAATGAAATACATAGGCTTCGTTACACATGGAAAACATCTAATAGAAACACTTGGCAATGCCTAACAAGCCCCTGAGAGAATTAACGAACGCACCTCAGATTCGTTTGAGACCCTAAAAGGTGATAGGCAGGGCTGCATCCTTTTCCAATATTTATTCAACATGTACGCGGAGAATACCAAGCGAAAGGTAAAAATAGATGAAAGTTATATCTTCTCCTTCTTTGTTCATCCTCAGATCAAGGTCCCGGTTTCTCTTACAAAGGACACCGTTGTCTCTAAGGCTGTTTTATCTCCATACAGCTTTTATCTCATTTCTGTCTCACGAGGCCAGTATTGTTCTCTCTTTTCCCGAGTGAGCATGCAGCTTTGTAGGATGTGTTCCATGGTCATGATATGCTCCACCTATGGACACTTGTCATCTGTCCAAATCCTCATTTTGTTGTAAAGATGACCTTTGAGTATGTTATGCCCAGTTCTCAGTCTGAAGACGATGACCTGCTCTTTTCTAGTTAAGTTAAAGTAGTTGTCCTCTTTTCGGAAGTCGAGGTATTGATCAGCCCATTTTACCCTGAAGTTGGCTTTAATTATGGTCTTGGCCTCATTATGTGATACTCAGGTCTGTTTGTGGGGATGCTCCTCCACACTTTGCTAGTTTGTCTGCAGCTTCATTGCCTTCAATATTACAATGGGATGGGATCCACTGTATGACCAACCTCGTGTGTTCTGCTGAGAGCTGGTGTCAGGGAGAACATACATTGCTCGAGATCTTCATCTCTGTTTTGTTTTAGCGCTGCTAAAACGAACTCTATGTTTTCTTTGTGGATACCTTTATCTTAGATTACAAGCTCAGCTGCGGCGTTCAGTGCCTCTGCTTCTGGACGGAAATTATTGCAATATGTTCCCGCCATTAATACTCGAGTTTTTTCTTCTGCATTCCTTAGTCTGTAATAGACCTCTCCACATCCATTGGATGTGGCTTTGTTAGATGAGCCATTTGTATATACGTGTGTCCATATTTCTGGTGGGTATACTCTCCTTAGATATTTTTCTGTAATCAATTTCTTTTTTCCTATACCCTCTATGGTTTCTACCATCTCAGGGGACTTGTCTTTTTTCAATGGTTGGATTTGAATGTTTGTTTCAGATCTCTAAACACTGCCTGGCTTATGATTTGGTCTGCTCTTGTAAGTTCTTTAGTTTTTGATATGAAGTGGTTTCTCTTTAATCTCCCTCTTCCCATGCGATTTATTCTGTCATATATTGGGTGATCAGGCATTCGTTTTAACCTATCCCCCTGCTGGATTGTTTTGTTTTAATCTCTGCGCGTCTCAATACTTTCGATTCATTTGATGTTCTCCATTGCATTTATTGGTATTGTTCTCATAGCTGAAGTTATGATACGTAAACCTTGATTTTGAGTAGTTCTTTTTTGTTGAAAGTTATTCTTTGTTGCTGTAGACCATGCTGCTATCCCGTATTCTAGCACTGGTCTCACATAACCTGTGTACAGTTTCTTTAGGGTGCCCGTGTCCGCTCCCCATGTTGAGCCTGATATCTTTCTCATTATGGCCATTCTGTTCTAAGCTTTGTTGGTGGCTTTCTTTATTTGGTTTTTAAATGTCAATCTTGGGTCCATTGTTATTTCCAGATAGGTTGGACATGTCAAGGGGGAGAGTCTGGCCATTTACATTTAGGATCATTTTTTGGTGTTTGGGAGATAAAGAGAAGATTGTGTACGTGATTTTGGATTCGTTATAGCGATTTGCCAGTTTTTTGTTCCGCCTCTATTGTACTTAGGGCCTCTTGCATTTGGTTTCTAGCTACAGGTGTAGACTCTTCGGATGTCCATAGTGCCAGGTCAACTGCATATAGTGCACTGTGTACTCTTTTAGGGATTTCTGGGATTATATCATTGATATATATGAGGGACAGCATGGGTGAGAGTATTCCACCTTGCGGGAATCCTTGTTCCATTTTCATCTTTTTGCTGAGGTGTCCTTGGAGTTGCCCCCTTGCTGTCCTGTTATCTAGGTAATCACTGATCCACTTGTACATCTTGTTGGTTACACCCATTTGCAGTAGTTTGAGTTTTAACCTGCTTTTCCATATTTTATCAAATGCTTTTTCTAGGTCTATCTAGACTGCCAGTGTTTTTTTTTTTCTTGAAATGCATCTACCATCTTCAACGAGATATATGTCACCTAATATGTCACCTGATATGTCACCTGATCTTCGGTTGATCTGTTTTTACAAAAACCTGCTTGCTGGGGGATAAGTAAATTCTTTGATTCCATATGCCAGGTTATTCTAGTGTTAACTATTCGTTCCATTAGTTTCCCCACACAGCTGAGTAGACTAATAAGTCTGTAACTGTCTGGCTTCATGTTATCTTTTCCATGTTTAAGGATGGGGATAGTCCTTGCCTCCTTCCACACTGTGGGGACAGTTCCTTGTTTCCAGCTTGTGTGAAAGATGTGTAGCAGTTTGTTCTTTGCTATTTCTTTCGTGCTAGAGAGCATTTCATTACTTATGGCATCCTTTCCTGGGGCTTCTCTTTTCTTGAGTTTAGTAGTTGGTGACTCCAGTTCTGTCTTGGTGATTTTTGCATTGAGTGCTCCATGTGGTTTATCTCTTTCATAACATACTTTTTCATGTCTGTTGGTATTTTATTTCTTCTAGTTTCTGCATAATTTTGGATTAGAACATCCGCAGCTTTTTTCCCAGTTAGTACTTTCCTTTATTTTCAATTGCAATTGTTGGCTTGTAGCTGTTTTCATCACTCAAGGCCTTTGCTAGCTTTCAGAGCTTCTTGTTCTCTCTATCAAAGTTGAGGGTTTCTGTTTTTCCATGCGAAGCTGTTCCTGCATTAGTTGACTGTTTTTCTATATCTTGCAGCAGCTGCCTTGAGTGCGATGTTGTTTTCTTGATTCGGTCAATTTCCATTTTGTTTCTTGCCTCTTTTAGTTGAAGTCCCATATGTTGGACTTCAGGTGACCAATACGGGTTGTGGTCCCATCTGTTGGACTTCGGGTAACCAATACGGTTTGTTTTTCTTGGACTTTATAACTGAAGAAATCAAGATGTGTCCCATTTATTGCTTCTATATCCCTGTTGTACGGTTCAGTTCACTGGCCACCAGAGCCAACTTTTTCCTGGTCTTCCGGCATTCGTGCTGTTTTATAACGTTCGCAGGCTCCGCGTCTTGAAGACAAGGACCTTCTGTTTTTCTTTTTTTCTTGTTCAAACGTATTGGCTGGATTCCCTCCAGCCGGTCAGGGCAAGTCAAAGCAGGCTATATATTAAGACACCTTTTCTAGCCCCTTTCTATTATGTCTGTGTAGGTGAGCAGATCATGTCTACAGAGGCTGCTCAGGATCTGAAGGCACTGTATAATTTCTCGGTGGCGTCTAGAACCTGCGAAGAGTGGCGCTTTGCTTGATCCGTCTGTGTCCAAGTGTGTGGCTGCAGCTTCAGGGTTACAAGGTTAAGGCGTGACTAAAAAATGATGCTGATGTGCAAGACCGAATGTCATGGCGCACATCTACTCGTGACGGTGGAGCGCCATGCGAGACAACCATAACAATAGCAGCTGAACAACGGAGACAGGCTAGAAAAGCCTGTCAAATGAAGACTTCACATCAGGCCTACATTCCCTGCCCGCAATGACTGAGGCATTTAGTGGACCGGAGTCCTCCATATGATATGCCCTTGCTGCAGGCTGGTCGTCAAAATGTTAATTAAAAGACCAAACTACTGTCTGCCTCAGCGTGGTGTTGTGGGTTCGATCACGGATTGACTTTCCGGCTGCACCTCTCACACGGCGCACAGCCCTGGATCTTACTCTTATGTGTTTCTAGTAAGGACCAAGGCTGACATTGGTTACACAATGTAGAAATAAACAGTGAATTGATGAACCTTTACTTAGTTGAAAGAAGCCCACTAGAGTGTTTTCATATAGGTGCACACAGTAGATCTGTTCTTCTTCTGAATTCTCTGTACAATCCTTCTGTCCACTCTGTCGTCATCAGTGAACATGCTAACTCCCGTACTTGCTTGAGGCCTGACAATTGTGTGACTGATGTGGAAACTTCCCTGCTCGTGTTCACGCGGTATCAACATAGTCTCGGTCTTGCTTATCTGTGTTCATGTCTTGTCATATTCGTTACAAGCGGAATTGAGACAGGTCAGGCGGTGTTGTAGGTCTTCTCCATTTTAGTAGATGACCTGATCATCAACAAACAACAGTTTATTTACAGACTTCTAATGAGGGTTAGCTAACTGTGTGATTTTATCCATATAAATTGTGAACAGAAGTGGAGAAAGAACACATTCCTGCCGTACACCACTGATCACTGGAAACCAATCCGTCATACCGGCATTTGTTCGTACTGAACCTTCACTGTTTACGTATAAACGCGAATGCTATTCAGTAGTTGACCCTCCACACCATATTTCTCCATTACCTCCCCTGGCCTACATCAGTTTACCCTGTCAAACACCTCTTCTTGATAAATGAAGACCACGAGAAGTTTTTTGGGCGAAGCAGCCCCCAGTCCGAGAGAAACCCTCCACAACCCAAATATACACACAGACCAAATGATTTCCCAGCCCCACCATCACCCACACAACAACACCAAGGAAAGGAGCGTCGCCACAGCTTCAGGGACACGTGAGAGCAAGCGGCCAGCCCATTTTAGGACAGACGAAGAAGCAGCCACGACCATTTGGGGGACCGCTCTAGAACAAAGGGTCCCCCTCCTAGACACACCACCAAAATCGGTGATTGCACTGGACAGCGCCGGTGAGATTTAATCTCAACACTTCAAATCAAAACAAAACACATCAAACGCGCACACGCGCGCGATCATTCACACACATACACAATAAAAACATAACAAAAAAATAAATAAATTAACAAATAAATAATTTGTAAATAGCAGAAATGAAAATACTCAGCATCAACATCCGTGGTATGTTGAATAAGCTCATATGCCTCGCAAAAAAATACAAACCAGACTTTTTAATGGTCCAGGAAACTAACATACATACAGATCAACATGCAGCACACATTACTACACAACTAGGGATGCAACATTCATGCTTCAGCCTCAGTACACAGTGATTAGGCTCAGGAGTAGCCATTATTCAAACATCGGACAGGTGGGAAATAACAAATACAAGCAGGGACAGCAATGGGGACATGGCGATAGTCCAGGTCAGCAAAAACACACACACACATACAATAGTAAATATCCATGCACCAAGCACTTACAGAGACCAACCACTTTTCTACGAAACCTTAGACGACCTACTGACATGTTCCTACCAGGAAAATAGTATCATCCTGGGTGGAGACTTCAATTGTGTTGTGTCAGACAAAGACGTTTTTGGCAACAACGTCGGAGCACAGTTACAGAAACTCAGAGGAAAGGATACAAACCAATTGGAAATATTACAAGACATAATTAGCACGCATAGTTTAGTTGACACATACAAACACAAATACCCACATGGGACAGAAACCACAACAACAATAGTGGACACCCTAGGGCCGCACGTCTAGACAAAATATACGTGCACTCAGATCTATACACCACACAAGCCAAACATCTGCCAGAAACACTAAACTTTACAGACCACAAGGCAGTCATGGCTACCATCAATACAACAGAAACAAACACACCACTTAGGCGCTCCACGCTTTGGAAGTTCAACAACACACTGCTACAAAATAAAGGCTACGTTAACCACATTACACACCTAATCCTAACATACGTTGATGACACACAAACAGAAAACATACAACGTTAGGAAATACTTAAAAACACAATTCAAGAGAGAACAAGGATTCTTGCAACCAAAATCCATAGAGATAAGATGAGACACGAACAAATAATAGACGAAGCCATCCATCTAACGAAACAAATAGACAAATACTCGCCACGTATATACACATTACAAGACGAACTAGAAGAATGTCAACACTACAGGTTTCAAGGAGCTTTCATTAGAACAAAACTAAACACGATAACACAGAAAATTGGTTAACGGGAAGAAGGCAAAGGGTGGGTATAAATAAGGAGTACTCTGAGTGGTGCGAAGTGAAAAGTGGAGTGCCACAGGGCTCGGTTTTGGGACCAATTTTATTCTTGATATATATAAATGATTTGGACATAGGTATGGGATCCATTATTGCAAAATTTGCTGATGACACGAAACTATGCAGTAGTGTCTCATCTAAAGCAGAAGTGGATATTTTGAGGTCGGATTTAGATAAAATTCGAGAATGGTCTGTAATCTGGCAAATGGAGTTTAATGTAGATAAATGTACAGTCATCCACATGGGTAGATCCAATTTGGAAAATAATTACAGAATGGGAGAGAACAATATTAGAAAGATAGATAAAGAAAGGGACTTAGGGGTTATAATAGATCATACATGTAAGGTGAGGGAGCAAGTTCAGTTAGCAGTAAAAAAGGCAAATGCATTGTTAGGGATGATAAAAAGAAATATTAAACATAGGAGCAAGGAAGTGATAGTCAAACTGTATAAAGCATTAGTTAGACCTAGATTGGAGTACTGTGTACAGGTGTGGAGTCCTTATCATAGAGGGGATATAGACATGCTGGAGAGAATACAAAAAAGAGCGACAAAGCTGATAGTGGGATTCTAGAATTACAGTTATGAAGAAAGATTAAAAAGAACTGGCCTTCAGTGTCTAGAAGAGAGAAAAATTCGTGGTGACTTAATACAGGTGTATAAGATGATCAGAGGAATGGATAAAGTAGACTATAACAAGTTTTTTAAAGTACAACCACCAACAAGGACAAGAGGGCACAGCTACAAGTTGACTAAGGAGAGGTCCAGATTAGATATTAGGAAGTATTTCTTTAGCCAGAGAGTAGTGAATGCTTGGAATGCATTGCCAAGTGAGGTGGTGGAGGCTGGGACGGTCAATGCATTTAAGAACAGATTGGATGCGTACAGCTTCTAGAGGAAGGTGATGTAAATGGAGCTGGTTGTATACAGACTCTGCACAGTCTTCTAAACCAGTATAAAGACGTTGAGTTAAGTTAAGTTAAGGAAATACCAAGTAAACAATACCTAACAATAGAACAGAATGTACAGAGGAGCAGACAGATAGGAGTAATAGTGGATCTAGAGGGCAACACGCACACAGACACACCAGATATAGCGCGAGCCTTAGAGACATACTACAAAGAACTTTACACAAGCGAAGACACAGGAAAACAGATCCAAGACGTTTTCATAAAATATGCAAAAAAACTCAACAGCGAGGAGAAACTGGGCCTTGAAGCTGGCATTACACTCACAGACATAACAAATGCAGTAAACAACATGCAAAAAGGCAAGTCACCAGGACCCGATGGGCTCACATCAGAATTCTACCAACACTTCTTCCCCATTATAGGATCACTCCTACTCAAAGTATATCAAGAAACTTTTCAAAAGAACGAGCTTCCTCCCAGCCAAAGTCTGCCCTACATTACACTAATACCAACGGATAACGCAGACAAAACACAACTTAAAAATCACAGACCCATATCACTTCTAAACGTAGACTATACAATCTTAACTAAAACTCTAACAAATAAACTCAAACCATTTATGCCATCACTCATACACGAGGACCAGCAGTGCAGTGTACAAGGCAGAAATATACACCAACATACACATTTTATCAGACACATTATCAACCTCACACACGAGAAAAACACGAAATCATCAATCCTTTTCATAGATCAAGAAAAAGCTTTCGATAGCATATCCCAACAGTAGTACCTCCATAAAGTCCTTGAGAGTTGCAACATAGGAGACCATTTTAGAAAGTGGATAAAAATCCTATACGCAAAGCCTGAAAGCAAGGTACTGGTAAACCATCAGGTTACAAGTGCCTTTCGGCTAACGAGGTCAGTGAGACAGGGATGTTCCCTCTCCCCATTGCTCTATACCCTTGCCTTAGAGCCCCTATTGGAGAAAATCAGACAAGACAGCTCCATAAAAGGCACACATACATGGAGCAAAGGAGAAGAAGTTGCTTGCCTACGCAGACGACACCGTCTTCTTTCCCCCAGACTTCACATCAATAGAAAACATTCTAATCATGTTTGCACAATTTGGCAAAGACAGTGGGGCAAAAATAAATATTCAAAAATCCACTATAATGGGCATAGGCCAGTGGAAAAACAAAGTAGATTTTCCTTTTGTTCTAAAAATAACAGACTCCATTAAATTGTACGGCATAACCTTCCTATCTGACCCCAACCACATTCACCACGACACATGGACAAATTTAACGACAAAAATAAAAGACATGCTACAAAAATACAGATTCAAAACAGCCACAATTGTTGGCCGTAGCATAATAGTAAACACATACATCATCCCCAAATTAATCTACACAGCCACAGTGTTTGAACCCCCACAGCAGACAATCAAAGATATCAACAAACTCATTAGGGGTTTCATTTTCGCAAACACCACACACAGCGTAAGCCAACACACACTGGCACAAGACAAGAGACTCGGAGGTATCGCACTCCAAAACATAGACCAAAAAACAGTCCCTCCGAATAGGCCATGTCGGGCGGATTGTCAAACATCCAGAACAACACACTTGTGCACTACTACATTGACATCAGTATATCCAAGCTGATACCAATAAATAACGTAACACCACACTTCTGTGGGATATTACCGCCCTTCTACACGTCATACCTAAAGGCCATCCTAGGACACGGACAATTAACACAACAGAAGGCAAATCAAATATACAAACATCTAGTGAAGCTACAATCACCCCCACTACACCTTAGAATTAAAAGAGGTTACAAATATTTTAAAACAGACTACACGAACACGTTCACAAATCTACACAACCCACACATTACACTAAAAGCTAGAGAAGTCGCTTACATACATTTGTTCAACCTAACTCCTATAAACACAGGAAAACAACGCAAACCCAAATGTCAACTATGTCAGATGAGAGAAAAAGAAACAGAAGACCACATTTTCTACTCGTGCAGTACAGTCATACCCACAAGACAAATTCTACAAGACACAATCGAGACACAAACAAGACAGAAGGTAGACATGTATAAGGCAATAATGTTAAACATTATACCAGACACGACACCAAACATTCAAAACACAAATGCTAATTCTGTTATCAGAATACAGACACATCATATGGAGGTGTAGAAATGAAGCCTCATATCGCTTCAGAACATACTCCCCAGACACTCTACTACACATGTTCATGAGGAAGGCGTTATCCAGTAGCAACATACAAATGTCAATGTTGTTCTGGAAATATGTATGTTAAAATATGCTTCATCCTTTTCAATTTACACTTTCAATTTCAATTTAAACTTAAATTTCTCTTGCCAAGTCAAACAGGAAAAAATGTGTTAATGGGGAAAAGAGTGAATGAATGTTTGCCGTTTTAGGACTATACCTCCTTTTTCTCCAAAAACCCCACAACCAAAAATAACAGTATTAACAGTTCACAGAGCAGGAAAGTATCAATTTCCCCCATTCCAACTGAGGGGTGGCTTCTCTGCTGAACTAAATCACTCAAACACTCCCCAAGCGGTCAAATCTTATCTCCTGTCTTTTCAATTCGCCAGTTTTATGGTGGACCTTTCCTCACCGGTCAGTTCCTCAGTCTGGACTAAAATGACAATGGACAGGAAATAGGCGGAGTTTTTTATGGCAGAGTGGACTGACAGGAATCTTAGGGTAAAGAATGGTTCTACTGTAGGCCACACATTACTCACCCCCTTGACTACTGTACAAGTACACAAAACCTTTATGACTCTATAGCTTTTTGGGAATAATATAATACTTATATATATATATATAACATACAAATGTGTGTGTATAAGCAAATATGTATGTACGGATATGTACGCATGTTGCATATATGTATGTGGGTACGTAAGTTTATTCATGTACACATACGTACATATATATGTGCGTATGTACATGTGTACATGAATGTGCGTGTATGTGTGTATGTGTGTGTATACGTATGTATGTATAGGGGGATAGATGGATAGACGGATGAATGCATGTATATATGTATGTATGTATGTATGTATGTATGTATGGACCAAGGGCTGCTTGGAAGCCTTGGCGAGGCTCTTGGCCTGTACGTTTAGCCTGCACCTGATTAAAACCTCTGGCAAAGATGGCGCCATAACTGGCTGCGAGTCTACATTTCTCTACTGTTTTGGATCATTATGGATGCCGCCAGACCACGGATTTGCCTGGAATTCACACTAGTCGACGACATACACTTGTGTTCACGGAAACGTGGTGTTGTTTTCCGTCGGGACTTGTTATTTCGTTCTTTTTTTGTGATTTTTTCCATCCGTTTATCCTGGTCTGGACGCCGGCTGAATCACTTTAATCAGTGAATGGAACTACGCTTATAGTTATACCTGTGTCGTGTTTCAGGGGTTAGTTCTGCCGGTTCACCTTCACGAATTTGGCGTGTGGGAATTTTAGATGCTACTATGATGAACTGACAGCTGGGGAGAGATGCCAGACTCACTCACACGCTGAGTGTTGTCCATACGACCTGTTGTGGTTATCGAAAAGGCACGACAAACTGCGTTAGATGCCTTCCCACCTTTCTACCCTGCGGGTTTCATGTTTACGGAAAGGCTTCGATGGTAACCCTGAGGCAAAATCTGCATCCTATGCTATCTCCAGTCGTCTCGATGAATGTCTTGCCACTGGCAAAAGGTAGCTTAGGCTCTGTGAGTGAGGTTGACAAAAGGCGCAGTTTCTTCCTCACTTTAATCCAAATCTCCGCGCAAGTCACCCATTTCAGCGGACACAGCAAGAGATACGACTGTCCACACGGCTGAACAAAGAGAGTGGTCTTCATCACTTGTGATGGACAAACTATCATGTATGTATGTATGTATACATGGGTGTAAGCATGAGTGGGTATATATGCATATACGTATATATGTGTGTGCGCATGTGTGTATATATATATATATGTGCCTGTGGGTGTGAAAAGATATATGTATGTGCAAAATGAATAGGTATGTATCAGCAAGTACACATGTGCATTATTTATATGTACATTCATTTATGCTTTCACAAATAAATGTATGTCACCTTTCACCTCACAAAGTGTAACTCCCACCATCTCATGTCACCTTTCACCTCACAAAGTGTAACTCCCACCATCTCACGTTTCATCTCATGGGAATTTTCACCTCACTTCATTTCACATCACACAACATTTTGTTTTAAAATTGTGCAATAAAGAATTTGTCAAAAAACAAAAACAAAACTTAAATGTCTGGAGCGTAAATATAGCATCCGTACATCTCTTGCCATTCGAGCAAGAAGCCATTGCGGTGATCCTAAAGCACTGAGTAATGGCTCCACAATAGCTTGTACTCGCTGTTCAAGGGGACGTGCGAAAACCTAGCATAGGTACATACAGACGCACACGTGCATCCAGGCACTGTTTAATACGTCCTGATATCGCATAGAAGATCACGGTCAAGGTGGAAAGGGCGAGCCTACGTCAGCAGGATTCAGACGGGCAGACATACAAACAAACAAACGACAATAACTGGGGCATTTCTACAATTTGTGTTTTAGTGGTCAAAGGGATGCAACTCGCCAATTTGTCTTTTAGTGGTCAAAGGGATGCAACTCACACATTTTTCTATTGGTGGTCAAAGGGATGCAGCCACAATATTTATCTATCACATAATAAACTAGTGACACAGATCAGTCTTATCTTTTGACTAATTGTGTCTTCTGCTTGTTCATTAGTTGGACCTTATTTAGAGAGTTCAAGTCTGATAGCAAGGATTCGCAGGACCCTCAAGGACACACAACCGAACAAGCTGGATCCAGACGAACATACAGTGCACTAGATCACATACCAACGTGCTGTAATCTGATCGAGAAGGCACGATAACACCAAACAACGCTGATACTCACATTCATTGACTCCAAAATCTATTTTACTCGATTGTAACAAGATTCGTGTGGAAAGCGTTGGCCGAGCAAGGAGTAGACCTCCACTAAGAAATACTACATAAATACTCCAGAAATTCTATGAAGGAAGTACCACCGTCATCCGCCCATTCACTCAACCCATCAGCATCATGACCGAGGCGGGAGTACGACAGGGAGACCCGAACTCGCCGAACCTATTCTCTGCATGCCTGGAATCGACGATGGGGCCCTCCGACTGGGACAACTTTGACATCAAAATAGATAAAGACGACTGAATCACCTCAGATTCACAGACGACATCGTCCTCATCGCAGAGGTCCATAGATTCGTAGCGAAAGAGATAATGCGGTCACTAGACAAGGAAGGCAGACCTAGCCATAAGCCTAGGGAAAACCAAGGCTATCCGCAACCGTTTCGCAGAGCCCAACCCCATACTCTTGAGTGGAACGTCCCTGGAGGATGCTGACGAATATGCCTATCTGGGAAGGCTCCTCAATATTGAGAACAACATAAAACCTGAGATCGCAAGACAGGTACGAGCGGACTGAGCAGCCTTTAACTCCCGCATGACAGCAACAGACGCCACAAAGGACACCAGACTACGTGCGGACATCTTCGACTCGGTAGTCCTGACAGCGCTCTGCTATGGTAGCAAAACCTAGTCTCTAACAAAAGCAGCAGAGAACCAACTGAGAACAGCACAAGTATATCTTAAAAGACGCCTCGTGGACATAACTACCAGACAACAGCGGCAGAGCGAACTACACAATAGTGACATCCGGAAAATTTCAGACATCAAGGATGTCTTACAGCACGTCAAGCATTCGAAACACCGCTGGGCTGGTCATATATCCAGAAGTCAAAAGATGGAGTACCATAGTCCCTATGTGGTACCCACAAGACAAAAAGTCCCCCAAAAGACCCCAAAAAGAACCCAAATGGCTGGCGAGGTTCACTAGACAAGCAAGACATACACCACCCAACAACAGATATAAAACTGTACCATTAGACGACACGAGCCCGCGACAGAAACGACTTGATACTGAGTTGGTACATGCTCTCGAGGATCTTGCCCATAAAAGACAGCAGCGAAAATCCGCGGTGATTGTCACACTTCTGGCGATTGCCTTTTTTCTTGAAGATATGTACAGTCGGCGCGTCCTTCATTTCTTGTGGGACTAATCCTTCATCCCAGATGAAGCAGAAGAGTGCACTGAGCTTCCTAGTTAGGCATATCAACCGCTGATGCTTATACCTCTGCTGGTATTGCGTCTCCACCGGCGGCTCTTCCAGGAGAAAAATCTTTGATGGCCTCGTCGGATTCATCTACAGAAACAATTAAATTTTTGTTTTCCAAGATTCTATTATTGAATTCGTCACTCTTGCTTATTTTTCTCTGGACTCGGTTTGTGATAGCTCTTCTTAAATCTGAAGTGTAATAGATAAAGAAAACCTGACCACTCTTCGCTGTAATGTAAATTAAATATTCTCGGTAGGGATGACACAACAATGATCACATTAGAACGGAGAGGCCAAGAAGCAGGAGTGAATGAGCTGCAAACCAGAGCCAATCAAAACCATCTCAGACCTCCATATGGCGGCCCTTGGAACAGGCTGAACTAGTATCTAGTGTAGTCTGGCCAATGGATATGAATCGCGGGGGAAAGGCAAACTTGGTAATAAACAAGTCAGCTGAAAACTGATGTGTCGGGTCGAAAGATGCAGATATCGCAAACTAGCTGTAAACTACCAAACAACATCACAATGTATTAAGAAGAAGACGAAACAGAAGAGAAAGAAGAGAAAGACGAAGAAGAAAAATAAGATGAAGAAGAAGAAGACGAAAAAGAAGAAGAAAAAGAGGTTGAAGAATAAGTCGATCGGATCAAATTGGGAATTAATGGATTATGTACCTTGTCTATAACTGAGTAAGATAGACACCAGGAACATTAGTGTTCATGTACCTTGTCTATAAGAAGACGTCATCGCCAGTCTTTGGACTGACCAACAGAGGACAGTGACGTGACATGATCAGAGGACTTTAACACCAGTCTGTGGACTGACTAACAGAGTCCGGTGATGTGACATGATCAGAAGACTTCAACACCAGTCTCTGGACTGACTAACAGAGGACAGTGACGTGACATGATCAGAAGACTTTAACACCAGCCTCTAGACTGACTAACGGAGTCCGGTGATGTGACATGATCAGAAGACTTCAACACCAGTCTCTGGACTGACTAACAGAGTCCAGTGACGTGACATGATCAGAAGACTTTAACACCAGCCTCTAGACTGACTAACAGAGTCCAGTGGCATGATCAGAAGGCTTCAACACCAGCCTCTAGACTGACTAGCTTGATGATGATAACGAGTCGGTTACGACAGCCCAACTGACAGTTCTCTATTCGGTGAGACGGAGATGGCCAGTGGTGTATTAGAGATATTTCTACAATTGTCGTTATTGTATCATTGTAATTTTATTGTACATCTTTGGTATAATATTTATTTGCCTTGTTTCAGTAATTGTTGTTATTGTATTATTATAATGTTATTGTACATCTTTGGTATAATATTTATTTGCCTTGTTTCAGTAACTGTTGTTATTGTTACCAATTGTCAGCTTATTTCCGTTACTTCTTCCACTTCTAATTCTATCCACTTGTGTCGTTAGACGTCGTGGGGAGGTGTAGATTTCTTACGTGTGCCACATTTGTCGACGACGCTTTTATTCTTACGTATTTCTTCAGTATGTGACTGAACAGGCTATCCATCTTGCTCTTGGTCTACCTTTTGCTCTGTAACTCTCTTGTTGTAGATCCGCGCGGCTGGCAGATTTGCTTGCGTTCTTGCTTGGTGTACGAACCACTTTATGTTCTGCCTTCCCACGTAATCGATGTACGGGGTTTGTATAAAACTTCTGTCTGATTTCTTGGTTTCGCACGCTTCAACCTTGTGTCACCGCCCGCTTTTCTCAAACACCCGATTTCCCATATCATGGTTTTCTTCCATGTTTCTTGGTCAGTGACCATGTCTGACACTGGTATTGGAGAGTTGGTATACAAATATTATTTCTATAACTGGCTCAAGTTATGTGCTTGTCACATGAAAATGTAGTGTTTCTTCTACTCAGCAGATTGTAATTGTCTCTGTCTTTGTTGTATTTCAGTTTTACCAATTGTCTATGACTTACTATTTCCAGTTTTACCAATTGCCTTTGACTTACTATCTCCAGTTTTACCAATTCTCTTTGACTTACTATTTCCAGTTTTACCAATTCTCTTTGACTTACTATCTCCAGTTTTACCAATTCTCTTTGACTTACTATTTCCAGTTTTACCAATTCTCTTTGACTTACTATCTCCAGTTTTACCAATTCTCTTTTACTTACTATCTCTAGTTTTATCAATTGTCTTTGACTTACTATCTCCAATTTTACCAATTCTCTTTGACTTACTATTTCCAGTTTTACCAATTCTCTTTTACTTACTATCTCTAGTTTTACCAATTGTCTTTGACTTACTATTTCCAGTTTTACCAATTGTATTTGACTTACTATCTCCAGTTTTACCAAATGTTTTTTACTCAATGACTCCAGCTCTTTCTCCACTGTTACAAATTGTCTGTAAGTCACCGACTCCGTATGTATAAATTGTCTGTGACTCACTGTCTCCATTGTTACAAATTATCTATGATTCACTGTCTCCACTGTTACAAATTGTCTGTGACTTACTGTTTCCATTGTTACACATTGTATGTGACTCATTGTCTCTATTGTTACAAATTATCTATGACTCACTGTCTCCATTGTTACAAATTGTCTGTGACTTACTGTCTCCATTGTTACAAATTATCTATGACTCACTGTCTCCATTGTTACAAATTATCTATGACTCACTGTCTCCATTGCTACAAATTATCTATGACTCACTGTCTCCACTTTTACAAATTGTCTATGACTGACTGTCTTTATTGTTACAAATTGTCTCCATTGTTATAATTTGTTTGTGACTCACTGTCTCCACTGTTTTAAATTTCAAGTGACTCGCTGACTTCATTGTAACATTATAAATGACTCATCATTGTTACAAAATTGTGTGCTGTCACTGTCTAAT